>JAPDNY010000016.1:17149506-17657114 GCA_029375565.1 Gekko gecko | reverse complement strand
CCAGAAAGGTAGGGAACTGTCGCTCTAGTGATAACAAGTGCATTACTGTTCTCATTTGTAAGATGTTGGAAGGTTATGTTTAAAGAAATCTGCCTTCCAAGCAGCTCAGGCAGGGGTAATTCACTTCCTTGTTGCTTGATTAAAAATCAAATTAATTCAAATATATATCAGTTTCCTGCCACCCTGGCATCCTGCCCTACAACTTTGTCTAACTGGCACACCTGCAAACTATGTGGTTTTCTCCCCCCCCCGCCTCTAAATTTAGATTCCAGACTGCTGCTAGGAAAAAAATGAAAGCAACACCAGTTCCTTAGCAGCCAGTCTGTCCTGGGAATATATCAGAGTTTATTTAAGACCTTCTGGAAAAAGAAACAAAAATTGGAATCACTTGCACACAAGGGCGACAGGGTAGTGTTTTTGTAACAATTCTCTCCGGAGACCAAAGCTCTTCCGTTCCTCTAAGGTCATGGAAATTGTAACAGGTTTAATTTGCATCCAGGTTTATAGGCCTTGGGGGGGGGGAGTCCTGTATTCTGTATTTCAGATCTAATTTAGGCAAAAATGATACTTCCAGCAACAGTGTGGCTAAACAGAAGTTTGTGTTGGCAAAGAGGGTGTTGTGTCAGGATACTGGAAAGAGGGAGCGTGTTCTTACTTGACCACGGAGGAGGGTGTAGGTAGAATTACGACCTGTGGGCTTTTGTTAGAAGGTTGAATAAAGCAGCTTTCTTCAGCAAACATCAGGGTGTGCTGACTCTGGCCGCTTGCCACTGGTTTACTGCCAAATCTCCCGCAGGACAGGCCCCTAGCTGCTGTAGGATTCCAATTAATATTTTACTATTTTGTAGCATTTATTTTTTAGTGCCAATACGCGGCAGCCATTAAGAGGAGGAACATGGCGGGCTGTACCCTAAGGTAGCCAACTGTCAAGTTCTCCAGAAAGTCAGTCAAACACCAGGCTTCATAAAGAAGATAGCGTTTATTGAAAGCAATTCTCAGAGATACGTTAGCAAAGCTTTGTCAGTGATACTGAGGGGCCCGTGACACCCCCAGTTATACTAGGTTCGAACCTGCCCCCCCAACTACCCTCCAATGACTAGGAAGCATGCGGGTGGCAAAAGCAGTTGCAGTCATTAATTACTGCCGGCCAGAATATCTCAGGCGGGAAAAGAAGATACAGAAAGTGCCTGAGACCCAAGGCCATCATTTGAGATAACAGTCTCCATAGCCACACTAAATCTGTGTCTCCCAGACAACCGGTTACACTCCCCACATTCCAGAAAGTGAGAAATGCCAGTCCATCCCTCCCTCCTTCCCTTCCTTCCATCTTATGGCAGGGCTACCTGACACCAACCCCTAGGTGGTGGTCTGGAGATGTCCTGAAATCACAACAAATCACCAGACCACAGAGATCAGTTGCCCTGGAGAAAATGGCTGCTTGGGAGAGTGGCCTCCCTGTGCCACTAGACCCTGCTGAGGTCTGGGATTGCCTAGCCGTGCCTGGCAACTGGCTTGGTTTGCCATTCCCTCAGTGGGGGCAGGGGATCCCCTGATTTCAGATGTCCCACTGTGGCCCAGCTGGCTGGCAGGGAAAGCCCCACCCCTGAGAAGACCCCTCCCAGCACCACCAGTGCCAGCGCAATGACGTCACCCGGGAGTGACATCATCGCTTTTCTGACGTTGGGGGTGATGCTCTAGATTTTGGGCAAAAGGTTTTAAGGCCCAGAAAACAATAGAGTTTTGTCCAAAACCAAGAGCATTGCCCCCAACATCAGATATGTGATGACGTCACTTCTGGGTGATGTCGTTGTGGTGTGTGAACATAAGAACATAAGAACATAAGAGAGCCAATGTTGAATCAGGCCAATGGCCCATCTAGTCCAACACTCTGTCACACAGCGAAATATACCAGGTGCCATCAGGAGGTCCAGCAGTGGGGCCAGGCACGAAGCCCTCCCACTGCTGCCCCTCCAGCACCAAGAATAGAGTCATCACCTGCCCCAAACTGACAGCATGCACAGAAAACTCAAGGAAGGATCAGGAGTCCCCCCACCAGCGACCAGGTTGGACCCGGCAACCCTACAGCTGGCAGTAGGATTGGAGATGGAAACACGGAGTGAGCCCGATGTTGCCAGAAACCATGGAGTTTCCGGCCATTCCTGGAGCTACCCTAAGTCACTTCTGAGTTTTCCCTGGAAGCGACATAGCAGTGTAGATGACAGCACTGGTGTTTTTTTTAATTGCTCCCCTGCTGCTTAAAGCAATGGTAGGCTACTACGGCTGCCAGTGGGTGTCTTCCCGCCCTAGCAGGAGACCTGGCAGCCCTGCGGAGGTTCCTCCCTCCCCTAAACCCCATCCCCCAGATCTCCATGAATTTCCCAACCCAGAATTGGCAACACTACACAACCAGCGTTGCCAGGTCCTTCCTGGCAACCAGTGGGAGACGGGGGAGACTTATGAGGAGAAAGAGAAAGGCCTAGGCCTTGTTGCCAGTGTCATGCAGGAAGTGACATCATCATGCCAGCAACGTCTGAGTGACACTCTGGTATTTAAGAAGCTGCCTTATACTGAATCAGACCATCGGTCCATCAAGGTCAGTACCAATGCTCCCTCTAAGCTGTGGAGTCTTGTGAGCAAAAAATTCTACCTTGTGAGCTACTGGCATTAAAGTTCTGAGTGAGTGATTTGGCTGCTGCATAAATCAGTTTGCTCTGGAGCCATCCTTCCTGAGCTAAGACAAAAATGTATGAGCCGGAGGCTAAAGAACGGTGAGCTAGCTCACACTAACTCAGCTTAGAGGGAACACTGGTCAGTACTATCTACTCTGACTGGCAGCAGCTCTCCAAGGTCTCAGGCAGCGGTCTTTCACACCACTTACCACCCGATCCATTTAGTTAGAGATGCTGAGGACTGAACTTGGGACCTTCTGAGTGCCAAGCAGAGGCTCTACCACGGAGACACAGCCCCTACAACTGTGCAAAAACTCTGTGGTAAAACTGGCTTCTACCATAGAGTTTTTGCCCAAATACCAGAGCATCACCCAGACATTGTTGGTGTGATGACATCACTTCCTGTGCAATGCTGGCCATGAGGCCCAGGTCTTCTCTTTTCTCCTGGTAAGTCCCCCCCACCGGCCAGTTGATTGGCGGCTGGGAGTAGGGCTTGGTGGCAGGGACCCCTAGATTATATAGATTTCAACATATCTTGAACTTGAACTTGATTTCAACATACAACAGATTGGATATGACTAAAGAATTGCTACGCAAGGAAGCCTATTTTATTTTTAAATTTCAAACGATGTCACCTAAAGATTCTAAAGGATCTTGATTTGCCTTCATTTATTTAGCTGTCTGTATAATTTTATAATTGGTAGGTACCTGAAATAAGAGTTGGAAATGACACTGGGCTGTAACAGGTGTGAGTAATCAAGGCCTGGCAGAATAATAGAGCAGCTGCAGAGATAGTGAGTAATGAGAGCCAGCAGATGCCGAGAAAATACAAGATTAATTCTGAGTAGAAGATGTAGAGCATGGGGGTAAGAATGTAAAAACCTTGACGACTCACACTCGAGAAAGAACAAATGAATAAGAGTTGTAGCTGTATTGTAATTTATTTGTAAAACAGCTCCAAGTACAAAGTGACCTGATGAAGCATTGAGGGAAACAGATTGTTTACCCAAGAAATCTTTAGTCGCATGGCAGTTGTTGGAAGCAGCAGCAGCACTGCATGATGGAAATAAAGAAACAAAAGAAGAAGAAGCAAATTCGTGGACTGTAATTGGACTAGAATCATTTTGGCACAGTGAACGTCGGTGAGGAGCAACCTTGATTGAGTCACTGTGGTCCATTTGTGGCTGGAACCTCCAGGCGGTGTCTGGATAGCTCCCTGAATTCCAGCTGGTCTCCAGGTTATAGAGATCAGTTCTCTGGGAGAAAATAGCTGATGGTGGACTCTATAGCATTATACCCCGCTGAGGTCCCAAACCACACCCTCCCCAGGTTCCACCCCCCAAATCTCCAGCAATTTCCCAACCCAGACACCTGGCAAGCCTGGCTCTCCATCCTCATACTTTAGAATGAGCCTTCAGAGATCCCGTTTCAGCTTCTCCACATGAATTTCTGTGAACTGCAATTTGGTGAAGGTGCTCGGAATTCTCTGCTTGAGGTGCTCGGCCTTTACCGCAGGCCTCCCAGGGCACGTTGGGGTGAAGGAATAACTCTTATACCAGCCATTTAAAGGCTGTGGTGTCTCTGAACTCAAACTGTGTTTTCAGTTACTGAGATATACGAAGACCCTACACAGCACTAGAACAAAGTCTGAGTCCAGCGGCACCTTTAAGACCAACAAAGTTCAATTCTGGATATAAGCTATTGTGTGCAGGCACACCTTATCTGGTAACACCTTGTTCTGTTGCTTCAGACCAACACAGATACCCATCTACACTGCACTGTTATTCTCTCTCCTGGAGGTTGGGGGTGGGGGAGGTTCCTATAAGCCCAGCCCACATTCACCATGACCCTTGTTCACAGGCTTGGACCTTCAGGGGGCGTCTTGCTGTCTGCAGGCCTCTGCTTCAAGAGCTCCTCTCACACACGTAGAAAGCCTTCATCACCACGAAGGCAGCACAGTATTGTTAAAGAGAAGTCCAATGGCACCTTAAAGACTAATTAATCAGAGAAAGGTGCCACTGGACTTCTGTTCAGTTTCGCTACAACAGACTGACACGGCTACCCTTCTGGGATCAATACAATATAGCATGTAGGTTGGATCCCGCAAGCAGAGAGCAGCCTAGCCAGGCGGTCAAGGAGAATACCTGCCTCTCCCACCATGGGGGTTGGGAAAATCCCTCGCTTGTGGCTTTAAGGTGCCGTTGGACTTCTCCAACTAGTCTAGCATCCATACAGTAGCCAAGGAGTTCCTCTGGAGGGCCAGCAACGGCAACCGGGCATAGAGGCCGAGGCCTTCCCCTGCCTATGTGCAGATGGTTGCAGTACAAAAAGTGCATAAAGGGGAGCATGAGGGAGAGACTGCGCAATGGGAGGACTGGTATGTGTATGTGTGGGATAAATAGGGTTGCCAGTCTCCAAGTAAGGTTTGGCGATCTCCCAGAAGTACAACTGATCTCCAGACAATAGAAGAAAAATGTCAGCTTTGGAGGGTGGTGCCTGTCTATGGCATTATACCTCACTGAGGTGCCTCCTCCCCGGAATCCACCACCAAATCTCCTGCAATTTCGCAGCCTGGAAGGGGCAATCCTAAATCTGAAGAAGAAGGGGTCTGTTCCCTTCCCCTGCCAGTTCCTTTCTTGCATATCTCTAATTTCAGTGTGTCCCCCCCCCTGTTGTGCAAGAACCTTTTGATATCTTTCTCAGTTACTTAATTAGGGCTTTACAACACAGGTCTAATCAAACTTAACTGTGGGCTGGATCTTGCCTGAGGCCTATACTTGGTCCCAGCAGTTTCCTTCTTCTGGTTGTCTTCTGGTGACGTTTCTTTAGCCTACGACTTGGAATCTATTTCTGCCCATTCAGATTGCTCTGAATATATATTTGAAACCAAGAGGACCAGAGAGGTAAGTAAATATTATTTTTACCAAAACATAAATTTATGTTGTGTTTACATTGGAGCTGTTTGTTGAGGAACTAAGACCAAATTTCTTCCTTCCTAACATAGTATTTATTCAGCTGGGGATGAAAATTCGGTTGCTGTTATCAGAGCATGAGTTTTACCGTTTCTTAAGGAAATAGCGGGGGTGAGGGGGAGACTGAGACGAGATGGGCATGGTTGTTAGCAACAGCGTAAGGTATGAATGGCCAGATCCTGTATCCTTACAGACCAGATCCTGGTATGGGAGACAGAACCATCCCATCCTGAAACAGTTAAATTGGCATCACCTGACATCACGTTATTGGCAGAGTTACCCTGTAAAGCTGTGACTGTTAAATGTTTGAACATGTCTAGTCAAAATTCTGTTCTAATCTTCACTTGGTAAGAGCTTTTAAAAATGTTGCACTTTTGAACTTCTCTTTCACATTGTTATCGATCTCTGTTCCTGAATTACCTTACCCTCGACCAAAGAACGGTACACTCCTTCTATCTGGGATGGTTGTCCTCTTCGACCGAGTGCACAGCTTCGGGAGGGACGCACATGGAGTGGTGAGGGAGGGAGAAGACAACCGCCTTGCCAGCCAGATCAGCCGAACCAACCATGGAGATCAATGAGTGCGGTCAGACGGCATGCTGGGAGTGATCTACATTGCTCCGGTTCCAATGGTTCTTTTTTTAAACCCAAAGAATCGCGATCACACTCACCTCCTTGTTCCGGATCATTGCGCAGCCACATCGCTCCCCGCTGTCCACATGCGGGAGCGTGCATCGGTGGTTTTTTTCCCCTCTCAGTTTGAGCATGCACACAGGCGGCCATCTGTAGAACTAAAATTTTCGCACATGCGCAGAACAGCAATTTCCATACTTCCCTTTAAACTTTAAATGAACACTTCCCTTTAAACTTTTACCCTGAAATTTAGGAGCGGAGCTTCGCCTATGCACACACTGCTGACGCATTAAAAAAATGGTGGACGAAAAGCGGAAGCCTCGGGCTTCTGCGGCAGCTTTCCAGAGGGGAGGGGGTTTGAAGCACCCGGAAGTGGCTCGACACCGCAGGAGCGATCAGACGTCAGAAAAGTGCAGCTAGAACTGGAGAATTGGGAAAACACCACTTGGGGACCTGGTATCAAAATACTACATTTTAAAGGGGGTTTCATCCGGAAAGCGACGGCTGGGGACGGTGCACAGATGTTGGGTGTGTGAATGTGCACATAAAATCCATTACTGAAGCGTGCTGAAAGCAGTTCAAACGGCACATCTGAACGCACCCAATGGGGTGACAGATGTCACAGCCAGATTGCCCTCACATCCGTATTCCCTTGTATTTGTTATTATACTTCTGAACTGGTTTCTGTGTCCCCTCGATGGCTTTATTACTTTGTTTGTTGGAAAATTTTACGTTACATTACATTACATTACATTTTCGATTTGTATACCACTCACCCCCCCCTTGGGGGCTCTGAGCGGTTCACATATTTCATCATTACAAATTCTAACCTAGGGCACATACATACAAGGGAGGTGACAAGCCTACCAGGCACCCTTTTTTTATGTAGCGAGTTGTCTTTCTTCTGCGGATGACGTCTTTTCTCTGGCGCTGGTCTTTGGATTTTTCTGCGGACGACGTCCTTCTTCAAGTCTGGGCCGAGCGCACGGTTTTTGTGCAGACTCGCTGATTGGCCTCCGTCCATCAGGCTCCGTCCTGTCGCGTCGCCCCGCCTCCACGCTTGTCGGCCCAGCCTCCTTTCGCTTCGCCCGTCTCGCCAGCCACCGCCATGCATTTCCTGCCGCTGCTGCCGCTGTTCGCTCGCGCCGCTGCCACCACACCACAAGGGCGGGTGCCCCCCCACTCTAGAAGCAGGTACCCAGTTTATCTATTTGCCCTTTAACGGGCTTTCGAACTGCTTGGTAGGCGGGAGCTGGGACATAGTGCCAGGAGCTGACTCCAGCCGCGGTGGGGCTCGAACAGCTGAAGCTGTCTGGCCAGATGTCATGCAGGCTTCACTTACTGCCTGCGTCACCGCTCCCTAAATTTGAAATTAAAGATATATTTAAAGGGGGGGGGAAATCTAGCATCAACGGATTCACAGGTGAGGGTTACTTGTTTGGAAACCCTGCCAACTCTGGCCTGGGAACATCCTGAAAATTTGGGGGTGGTGCCCATAGAAGGGGAATTTGGGGAGGGATTTCGCCTAGGATCTATGGCAGACCCCACATTCTCTTCCAAGAGAACTGAGCTCTGGAGCCTAAAGATCAGTGATAATTTTGGGAGAACGCCCGCCTTCAGAATATGCTAGTGTTTGGATAGCCCAAGGTAAAAAGGAATGGGAGGCAGTTGAGCAATGACATTTCCCCCTAATAGGTCTTCTCAAGAGGCAACATGTGAATGCCCATTAAATAAAACTTATATGCAATACACATGAAGATTTTCGTGTGTCTAGGGTTGCCAGTCTCCAGGTGGTAGCTGGAGACCTCCCAGGATTAGAACTGATTGCCAGGCGACAGAAATCAGTTCACCTGGAGAAAATGGAAGGCGGACTCTATGGCATTATACCCAATTGAAGTCCCTCCCCTCCCCAAACCCCGCCCTCCTCAGGCTCTACCCCCAAAATCTCCTGGTATTTCTCAACCCAGAGCTGGCAACCCTGAGAGATTTTTAAATCCCCTGGCAGCCCCTGGAGGATAGGTCTATGAGCCTGGTGATTAAAAAGAACCTCCATATTCAGAGGCAATCAACCCTGGCCTCTGTGTCCTGTTGCTGGCCCTCCAGAGGAACTCCTTGGCTACTGTATGGATGCTAGACTAGATGGACCCCTGGTTCTTATGTGGTTATAATCCCTTCCCCTCAGGGAGGAAGAAAAACCTTGCCTTCCCACCAGAGTACTTGGCTGAATGCTCTTCTGTGATGCTTGATCAATCCTCCTTGCTGGTCTCCAAAGCACCAGGAGAACCATAGGTCCTCTGCTATCAAACACCCTGTAAGGAACCCCTCCTATGAGCAAGTTGGACAATGGAAATGCCACTGTCCCAGATCAGGATAAGATTGCTGGTGGGTCAGAGGCGGGGCTTGGAAGAATCTGACAGGTTAAAGGTGCATTCAGGGCCAAACCTGTCAAGAGACTGGCACAACATGGACCTCACTGGCTTTGACGGGTTACCTTGGTGAAACAATGCTTTCGCTAGTCGGATCAGTAAAATACTGGCTGGTTGCAATCCTTGGCTGTAGCAACAGGAACACTGTTGTATATTGCCTCTTAAGGGAAGAGATACCAATCTGTAGGCTTCTGCTGTAATAACAACAGCAAAAGTCATTTCTTGGGTGGCTGCTGGTCATTCAGTGAAGGGCGGGAAACAGTTTGGCTGTTGGAATGTGACCTGTAAAGAAAACAGAGTTTGTTTCGCTGTTTTTGGTTGTCAATAGCTGGCAGCCATAAATAAGAGCCTTGGCCAGAGGCTGTCCAATAAGCTACTGTAACTATGGGGAAACCGAGTCTGATTGAAAGACTAGCTCTGTCTGGCAGGGAGCTTGCCTGCCAGTTTGGTGTAGCGGTTAAATGCGTGGACTCTAAATTGGGAGAACCAGGTTTGATTCCCCACTCCTCTACTTGCAGCTGCTGGATGACCTTGGGCAAGCCATAGTTCTGTCCGAGCTGTTCTCTCAAGGGCAGTTCTGGAAAGAGCTCTCTCAGCCCCACCTACCTCACAGGGTGTCTGTTGTGGGGAGGGGGAGGGAAAGGAGATTGTAAGCCGCTCTTCTTCTTCTTCTTCTAGTCACATATTCAGCTGGTATGGTGAAGTGGTTAAGAGTGTTAGACTAGCATCTGGGAGACCTGGGTCTGAATGCCGACTTGTGCCATGGAAGCTCTCTGAGTGACATTGGGCCAGTCAAACACTATCAGCCTAACCCTTCCTCACAAGGTTGTTGTGAAGATAAGATGGAGGAGGGGAGAAGGACGTAAGCCACTCTGGGTCCCCATTGGGAAGAAAAGCGGAGTACGAATGAATAAAACAAACAAATAAAATCCTTCAGATTGGTGATGGCCACTAGTCAACACAGATTTTTTTTTTAAAAAAAAAGAGGGATTAGACAAATTAATGGAGAAAGATTGTCATTACGGTTAAATGGAACCTCCACGTTCAGGGGCAGTAAACCTCTGAATAGTAGTTGTTATTGGGGTTTTTTTTTACAGACAACTGCTGAAGGATGTTGCCTTCATGCACTGTTTGTGGGCTTCTCAGAGACATTCACCTGGCCTCTGTCTGCAAGCCGATATAGAGCTAGGCAGACCCTCGATCTGAACCTAAAGGGCTGTTCACAGGTCCACGCCGATAAATGTGCCCCAGAGTAACTAGAAAACATGTGCATCGCTGTGAAGATGGTGCTCCAGGGGAAACATTGCTGTTTAAAGTTCTCATACTATCGAGGAAAGCAAAATCCTTCATATTGTCAGAACTTGCTCTCCCTTTCCTCGTGTGCTTTCTGAGCCAAAGCGAGCCAATGAATCATCACAGGCCTGCCAAGGAAGTCTACAAATTAAAAGTAATTGTGCTACTAAGGGTTTCAACAACAAAATAATTACCGCTGTGAAGGAGATGTTTCACTTTAACCATGTGCTCGGGGACAATTTCAGCTGCTGCATATTTTGGGGTATGTGCTAAAAGCAGCATTGTTTGGGGAGGGGGGTGATGGAGAGCCCCGTTTCAGGGGCAGGATACAGTTTCTCTTTGTAAACTGGCAATTCATTTCATAGCTAAGGAGAACCCCCGGGAAGCGGCAGGCAGGTTTCAGCTGTCGCCTCACTGAAGGTTGGCTTTGCATATTTAGCAGGTTGTGGGAGTAGAAGGGGTTGCAACAGGAAACTGGACCTCATTGTTGCACCAGGTCCAGCATTAAGGGAGGGTCGTAGTTCAGTGACAGAGCATCTGCTTTGCGTGCAGAAGGTCCCAGGTAAAATAATCTCCAGCTCCAAGGACCAGGCAGCAGTGTTCCCTCTAAGCTGAGTTAGTGTGAGCTAGCTTACAGGTTTTTTAGCCTCTGGCTCGCACATTTTTGTCTCAGCTCAGGAAGGATGGCTCCAGAGCAAACTAATTGATGCAGCAGCCGAATTGCTTGCTCACAATTTTAATGTCAGTAGCTCACAACGTAGAATTTTGACTCACAAGACTCCACAGCTTAGAGGGAACATTACCAGGCAGTGATGCAATAGTGTCTGCTATTCTGAGTAGACAATTTAGTCCAGTCGGCAGCTAGCATTTGCTCTGCTATCTTACCAAACCCACGCTGGAATAGAAATTCCCCTCTTTGCATGCCACCTTCACTTTGATTGATTGTTGGATTTTATGGCAGTGTCCAGACTGCATGCCGCTTTCACTTTGTTTGATCTCTCGGTTTTATGGTAGCCGCCTGCATAGATTTATGGCCGTTTTATGGCCATTCAGGGGTGACTCTGCAGTCAGTATGCCCGTTGGCCTGGCCCGGGGTATTTGAATGTGTTTCTGAGCTGCATCTTTTTCTGTTCCGGTGTGGGTTTGGTAAAACAGCGGAGCAAATGCTAGATGCACGTTGGGCCAATACTGACCTTGATGGACCGATGCAAATGGTCTGATTCAGTATAAGGCAGATTCGTGTATCTGTGTGTTCATTCTCTACTCTGATTGGTTGCCGCTCTCAAGGACTTTTATCTGGGGACTGAATGCAGGATATTCTGCAGGCAAAGCATTATCTATCTATTGCTTTATTTATTTAATTCCTAATATCTGTACCCCTTATCAGGGACATCAAGGGGGCCGACATTTAAAACAAGCACTGTAAAAGCGCATCATGAAACCAATTAAAACCAGAAAAGTGTATATGCATAGAGGAGGCAGGAAATATCATTGAGGAAAACACCAAATGAAACAAAAACGTCTTTAGCTGCTGGTGTGGGAAGATAGCGTTGGAAGGGGACAGATAAATCTCCCTGAGTTTTGGTGCCATAAGGGAGAGAGCCTAATTTCAGAAGGTGGGGCACCTGGAGCCGGGCCTGGGAAGCAGGGCCGGCTCGCCCACTAGGCGAGCTAGGCGCTCACCTAGGGTGCTGGCCCTGCAGGGGCGCCAAAATGTCCCCCGCCCCCCTGTGAAAAGCCCCCTTCCCACCCAGCACCGGCAGCCCCGGCTTTCCTGGGCGCCTCGCAGCTGCGAGGCGCCCAGGAAAGCCGGCGCTGGTAGGGAAGGGCGGGTGCTCTAACCCCACCCCTTCCCCAGCTATCCTGGGCGCCTCACAGCTGTGAGGCGCCCAGATCAGCGCTGGGAGGAAGGGCGGGCGTTCTAACCCCACCCCTTCCCAGATCTCCTGGGCGCCCGCAGCTGTGAGGCGCCCAGCCGGCGCTTGGCCGTCTCCAGGCCCCACTGGGAGGTTGGCACCCCCGGTGGGGTGGGTGCCCCAGGCTGTCCTGCCTAGGGCGCCCAGACACCTGGGGCCAGCCCTGCTGGGAAGATGACTTTAGCAGTTGGGTAGGTTCATATGGGAGTAGGTGGTCCTTCAGGTATTCTGGTCTCAGCCTATATAGGGCTTTGAAAGGTCAGCATTAGCACATTAAGCTATGCCCAGAAAGAGGTTGGCAGCCAGGGTGTGGTCATATGAGCAGTTTGCCGCGGCAGTATATTGGCTCTAAATAAGCCACTTGAGTTTGGGATGTTTTGCGTTGATCACATAGCAGCGAGGAAGAAGAAGAAGAGGAAGAGGAGGAGGAGATTGGATTTATACCCCGCCCTTCACTCAGAGTCCCAGAGTGGCTTACAAACTCCTTTCCCTTCTCCTCCCCACAACAGACATCCTTGTGAGGTAGGTGGGGCTGAGAGAGCTCTTTGAAGAACTGCTCTTTCAAGAACAGCTCTGACAGAACTATCGCTTGCCCAAGGTCATCCAGCAGCTGCAAGTGTAGGAGTGGGGAAGCAAACCCGGCTCTCCCAGATTAGAGTCCATGCACTTAATCACTACACCAAACTGGCTCTCATAGTGCTGTGAGCCTGTGCTTGGTTGTTGACATCGCTGATATGCCGCAGCCACGGACTCACAACTAGGTCGGTTGTCTTTTTTCTAAGTCCCGATGTGCATTTGCAGAAGCAGACAAGCACACAGGTGCTCCTGGCCACGTTCTATGGCAGCGCTGAAGCACATGTTGGAGTGGGGTTGGGGGGGGGAAGGATGTGCTGGAAACGGAGTGGAACAATCACAGCACTCATGCATTTCCATGGCACGCCCAGGTCATCAAATGCCTGGAAACCCACCAGGGAAGCACCTTGCCAAGATAGCCACCGGAATTTGCCAGTGGCTATTTAATCCACGTGGGAGTCATTTTAGCCAAAGGTAGGGACAAGCGGGGCACGGGAGCCAGATGTGCATGTTTGATAGCACCCATTTGATCCGAAGGGGTGGGTTGGCTATGTCGGGCCAAACTGCTCATGTGATCACACCCCCAGTATGCTGAGCAATGTTCCCTCTAAGCTGTGGAGTCTTGTGAGCAAAAACTCTACTTTATGAGCTACTGGCATTAAAGTTGGGGGCGGGGGATTCGGCTGCTGCATAAATCAGTTTGCTCTGGAGCCATCCTTCCTGAGCTAAGACAAAAATGTGTGAGCTGGAGGCTAAAAAGCTGTGAGCTAGCTCACACTAACTCAGCTAAGAGGGAACACTGATGCTGAGAACTGGGAATCAAGTTGGGAACCAGCAGATTTGCACTCACTCTGTTTATCTCCTGGCACAGACCATCTGCCAGGGCATCTGAAGCCGTCTCGGTCCCATAACCGGCATGTGCTCTATCACTGAGCCCTGCTTCCTAGAACAGTGTTCTAAAGCTGCCTTGACTCCCAACGATGGGGGGGAAAGTCATATATATATAAAAAATAAATGCAAAATACATGCAAGGGAGAAAGGGTGGATACACAGGAAAGCAGCAGAAAACTTCCAGGTAGAGCTGGTGGGAAGAGGGCTCTGTGTGGTTGGCAACCTCCAGGTGATACCTGGATCAATTGAGATCATAAAAGTAACACAGGGAGACAAGGAAAGTCGCCTCCTTCTGCATCGTAGCATGCCAGTGGTCTTTAGATAGAATGTCAGCCGTGGGTCTCTCCCCTCTTCTGTTGTTTCCATTTAAACTGAACTAACAGTTATACTTTCTCTTCAGGGATCCCTGAGAACTAGAATCTAGGGAGAGGCTGAATACCATGGCTGTTTCCACGTGGGCTGTTTGTCCACGGTTCGATGCTGTTGGGAAATGGTGTGTCTCCCTCCCCCGCTTAACACTGTGCTCATGCACCTCCTGCCTGGGGTTTCCCCTGCTTTCCCCAATCTTTTCCGAACTGCTTTGCTATAAAGTTTTGGGAAAGATTGCAGCAGAGTCCAGAGAGCTGCCACGTGGCAGGGAAGTTTGTGTCCTAGCCACACAGCAGCAATTTCCCCACAGTAACCATCCCCGCCTCACCGCCTCCCCAGTCACTGGGAGGCTTTTTAAAAGAATCAGCAACTGACTGTTGACAAATGGATAATCAATATAATGTTATAAGAATATGTTGTATGTTCATCTCCAGTAGCTAGATCATTAGGATCTAAATTGACAGCTACCTGTCAGTTAGTGTCCGCTGATGTACTCAGAGGACAAGTCCCAACTTGTTCTGCCTGGCACTGAACAGTGTGCAGTCACTGTGACTCAGCAGTCCACTGATTGGTGGGGTTTTGTATATAAGTCTTTGTGTTACTGTCATATTTTCTCCTTCTGTATATTGGATGCCTGGCGTAGCACTTTGCTTGTGAATACTGTGAATAAAACTCTTGTATATAGTGTACCACTGGACTGCCTGTGTGTGGTTACTATAAGAGGTTCCTCTGCTGGATCTACAGTGCAAGCAGGTGAGAGACTGGTTGCTGGGAAGTCCTAGTAAAGGTTTGGGGGCTTGAACCATTAAGACACGCACTCCCCAACAGAATATGCTAGGGTATTTACCATATTTTGTAAAGCAAAAAAGAGGACCTATTTCCCGACTGACTACGTCAAACAAGTGATCTCCATGAGAAATCTCATTTGCAACACCCCCACTATTTAAGTTGTGTTAATTGCTGTTAACTAGGAATATTCCTAATCTTCCAACCCCAGTTTAGTGTAGTGGTTAAATGCGCGGACTCTAAGCTGGGAGAACCAGGCTTAATTTCCCACTCCTTTACTTACAGCTGCTGGATGACCTTGGGCAAGCCATAGTTCTGTCAGAGCTGTCCTTGAAAGAGAAGTTCCCGAAAGAACTCTCTCAGCCCCACCTACCTCACAGGGTGTCTATTGTGGGGAGGGAAAGGGAAAGGAGTTTATAAGCCACCATGAGACTCCGAGTGAAGGGCGGGGTAGAAATCCAACCTCTTCCTCTTCTTCTTCTTCAGAAGAGGACATTATCATCAGTTTTTAAAGAGCCCCCAAAAGACAGACACACATAAAAAGAGGACATCAAGTAACCCAACAATATGCATCCCAGGTTTCCCTGACCTGGATAGCGTAGGCAAGCCTGATCTCGTCAGATCTCAGAACCTAAGCAGGGTCGACCCTGGCAAATACGTGGATGGGAGACCTCATAAGAACATAAGAGAACATAAGAACATAAGAGAAGCCAATGTTGAATCAGGCCAATGGCCCATCTAGTCCAACACTCTGTCACACAGCGGCCAAAATATACCAGGTGCCATCAGGAGGTCCAGCAGTGGGGCCAGGGCACTAGCAGCCCTCCCACTGCTGCCCCCCCCCAGCACCAAGAACAGAGTGCATCACCTGCCCCAGACTGAGAGTTCCCATCTATACCCTGTGGCTAATAGCCACTGATGGACTTCTGCTCCATGTATTTATCTAATTCCCTCTTGAAACTGCCCATGCTTGTAGCTGCCACCACCTCCTGTGGCAGTGAATTCCATACGTTAATCACTCTTTGGGTGAAGAAGTACTTCCTTTTATCTGTTCTAACCCGACTGCTCAGCAATTTCATGGAGTGCCCATGAGTTCTTGTATTGTGGGAAAGGGAGAAAAGTACTTCTTTCTCAACCTGCTCAATCCCATTCATAATCTTATAAACCTCGATCATGTCACCCTTCAGCCGTCGTTTCTCCAAGCTAAAGAGCCCCAAGCATTTTAACCTTTCTTCATAGGGAAGGTGTTCCAACCCTTTTATCATTCTAATTGCCCTTCTCTGCACTTTTTTCCAATGGTATAATATCCTCATTGGAATACCAAAGCCGAGAGGCGGGGGCAGGCTTTATTCAGCCACCTCTCTAAATATCCTCCAGGCCCTCAGTAGGGATCAGTCACCAGAGGTCACCATGACGTCCAGTACACACACACTCACACACATATGAAAAATACAACCCTCCCCCCAAAATATGCATACCAGTTTCTCTGAATTCCTAGCTTTAATTTTTAAAAAAGTTCCCAGCACCTTTCATATTTCTGCAGTAAAAGTGCTATAGACTTAACTTTTAAAAATGAAAGCAGGCAATTCAGAGAACTGGGCATGCATGTTGTTACAATGCTATATCAACATAATGATATCCAGTTGCCAATTAAAAGAACTGAAAAAGCCCCGGCGGGGAGGGATATGACTGCTGCCAAGTAACTGGAACAGGGAAACTATGGAGAAACCTGCCATGTGGAAGCCCCATTACCACTGCATGGTATTAGGAGCCACAGCAGTGACAAGGAAACTATAAATGCATGTCCCTGTGTCGAAAACATCAACCTCTCCTGGAGAATTCTCACCAGACTGCAATTCTTTGCAGGAACCATACTAGTGATAGTGGAATAAGACTGCTATAAATCTGTAGTGTAGATGTGCCTGGTGCTTGATCTTGCTTGCTGCTTGTCTCCTGGAACTGTGTTTTGTCTCTTTTTTTATAGACCCCATGATCGTCCTACGTCTCCTGCCTGCTTGCTCTGGGTTTGCCAACTCCATGTGGGGAGATTTGGGAGGTGGGGCCTGCGGAGGGCAGAGCTTGGGAAGGGGGGGGGCTCAATGGGGTATAATGCCATAGAGCTAATGCCATAGAGCTAACTTTCCAAAGATGCCGTTGTTTTTTTCCCAGGGGAACTGTTCTCTGTCCGTCTGGAGATTGGCTGTAACACTGGGAAATCTCCAGGCCCTGCTTGGAGGTTGACAACCCTAACATGATCTCTGGTTCTGAGCCTGTAAAAATGTCGCTGTATCAGCACTCACACATCTGTCTGTTAACTGAGCGTATTGTGGCTCTGCTCCAAGCAATGACAGAGTCCAAATGAGAACCTGCAAATCCATCTCATCCCTGGCTTTGCACTCTATAAATCCAAGAATCTGCTCCCCAGGCTATAAGTGTTTGCCCTTTTTTTTGGCTTCCAAAAGCCCTAATAAAAACAGCACTATTATAGGGAAATCTCCATCCCCCTCACCCGAAATGGAAAATAAAACATCAGCCTGGCTTTCACAAGGAAACATGGAATGCTATTTAAAACACACACACACACACACAAACCAATATTATGCTGTTATTTTTTAAAAAGTTTCCAGACTTCAGATGGAAAAAGGCTTGGCAAGAAGGTGGCCGCCTTTTCCAGTGGGGTTAGTTAAACCATTGAAATCGGATTCTCTCTTGGAATTTGTGCCAGGTTTCCTTTTGTCCAGAAAGCAAACTTTTTGGGCGGGTGGTGGGGAGTTTACAGAAAAGAAAATCTCTCTGCATCTGACAAGACATCTGACAAGATGCACAGTATTTAATCCTAACCCACTGCAATACTACTCAGCATTAGAAAGTATCCTGGATAAGAGGATGGTCCTCAGATAGCTTAAATAGGGATGCCAGCCTCCAGGTGGAACCTGGGGATCCCCTGGTATTACAGTTCACCTCCAGACTACAGAGATCAGTTTCCCTGGAGCAAATGGCTGCTTTGGAGGGTGAGCTCCATGGCATTGTACCCTCCCCTCCAAGGTCCCCAGATACCATCCCCAAATTTCCAGGAGATTCCCAGCCTGGAAATGGTAACCCTATGAGTCCCCTATCCCCTGCTGGTGCCCAGGGGGACCTGGCAACCCTAGATAGGTACCAGCATGACTTTTATCTGCTGCAGAAAAGAGAAGAAGAAGAGGAAGAGTTTGGATTTATACCCCGCCCTGCACTGCCCAAAGGCGTCTCAGAGCAGCTTACAAACTTCTTTCCCTTCCCCTCCCCACAACACGCACCCTGTGAGGTAGGTGGGGCTGAGAGAACTTCTGACAGAAACTGTCCTTGAGAGAACAGCTGTGCCAGAGCTTCTGACTGACCCAAGGTCACATCAGCAGGTGCAAGTGGAGGAGTGGGGAATCAAACCCGGTTCTCCCAGATAAGAGTCCACGCGCTTAACCACTACACCAAACTGGAGAAGGATTCAATAGGAACAAGCAATGGGCCACACCGGGAAAAGCTGTCCCTCCTTCATCTCATGCAGCTGTTCACAGGCCTTTGCACCCTCTCGGTCAGAAAGACAAGAACATCAGAAGAGCCCTACTGGATCAGATCTGTGGTCCATCTGGTCTCACAGAGAAATCCAACAGTTACTCTGGAGGCCAACAAACAGAGCAGGGAGGCCAAGGCCTTCCCCTGATGATGTCTCCTGGCTGGCACTGATCGGGCCAGTAACCTATCATAGAGTTGCCAGCTGTACAAGAAGCCATCTCAGTCAGCTATTTTTGTCTGCTTTGCTGCCGGTAACACAGTTGTTTCCTCTTTATCTCGAGGCCTTTTACCTGGTCCCATTTTCTGGTCGCGCTTCTTACCATTAGTAGCAGCAGATGTAGCCTCCCTGCAGATTTTCCTACAGAAACCTTCCACTTTTCTCTTCTACAGTTGTTAAAACAGTCAAGGCTGCAATTCATTTTTGTTGTTCAGTCGCACAGTCGAGTCCGACTCTTCGCGACCCCATGGACCAGATTACACCAGGCCCTCCTGTCTTCCGCTGTCTGCTGAAGTTTGCTCAATTTCATGTTCGTTGCATCGATGACACTGTCTAACCATCTCATCCTTTGCCGTCCCCTTCTTCTTTGACCTTCATTAAAACCCAGATAAAAGGAAATAAAAAGTAAATACAGACGCGAGCCTTGATACTAAGCCCACACCTTCGCCACCATCTTCCGAGAGTCATCTGTACAAGAAGCCATTGTAGCTGTGCCTTGGACATTAGCCAGTGACTATCTTCATGCCTGTGACATTAGCCAGTTCCTGAAGACTGAGCTACCATTACAGGCACAAGACAGTTTCCCCTCCTGGTCAGTTGGCAATTTTTTGAGTTACGCTGCCCACGTAAACTGGAGTCACTGCCCTGGTGACTGCTGATAACTCTTTGTTAAAGATACCGTTCTGTGCTCCCCAGTTCTCTGAGAGGCTTCCTGGTAGGGTTGCCAACCTCCAGGTGGTGACTGGAGATCTCCCAGAATGACAACTGGTCTCCAGACAACAGAGGTCAGTTCTCCTGGAGAAAGTGGCTGCTTTGAAGGAGAGACTCTATATGGCATCATGCCCTGCTGCGGTCCCGCCCCTCCCCAAGCCCCTCCTTCCCCAGTCGCCACCCCCAAGATCTCTAGGTATTTCCACAGCTGGAACTGGGCAACCCTACAACAGGGACAGAGTTTTCCAGCACTTGGTCCCTCTGGACAAAACAACACCTGAGACTTCGAATGTTTTTGCAGTGTTTGTTTTTGTGGCGTATTTACTGTATGCACTACAGTGGAACAATCTGCTTGCTTCCCCCCTCTGATGTTCCGTGTGCATTGGTTTAGTCTCATGGGGTGGAATCCCTGCTCAGTTAGTTCTGTTTCTAAGTGAGAACTGTAGATTGAAGGCGCTCTGTTGTCCTGAATCCAGCTGCTCCCATCACTGTGTCTCCTTCCTAATAAACAGATGTGGTTTTGAACACACCCGTCTATCTCTGCAGCGTGAACCCGAGAGCGGGAACCTGAGTGAGTTCCCCACTCCTGACTTGCAGGAGAAAGATAGGGTTAGCGGCTCCGGGGACCCTTGCTTTAGAGAATACAAGGCAGGTCCCTGCCCCAAGAAGCTTAGGGAATAACATTTGGCTTGAGGGAGGTGGCAGCGACCATAAATGATGGAACAACGTGTTTGTTCCAGTTGTGCAGACCTTGTGGCAATACAGATGGGGGACAGGCTAAGTGCCTGTGCCAAAACCTTCATATAGAAGCCTGGTTTTAAGAAGGATGTAGAGGGATGGAATCCCCTAGGACTAGGGTTGCCAGCTCCAGGTTGAGAAATATTTGGAGATTTTGGGGGTGGAGCCTGAAGAGGGTGGGATTTGGGGAGGGGAGGGACTTCAATGGAGTATAAATACCATAGAGTCCACCTTCCAGAGTGGCCGTTGTTTCCGGGTGAACAGATCTTTGTTGCCTGGAGATCAGTCGTAATAGTGAGCGATTGCCAGTCACCACCTGGAGGTTGGCAGCTGTAGAAATGGAACACCCGTGTAGCAGATCTGCTAACCCACATCGGACCTCCTCTGCACCCTGAAAGATGTATCAACTGACTCACAGCAGTGTCCCTCTGCCTTTCTCCCTGTCTCTTTCAGAACGTAGATTTGGGGGGGGGGTTTCTTCACATACAGAGATTGCTGCACATCTGCCCCCTCCCTTCATCTGAGGGCCCCACGTCCTTCTTCCATGCAACTGTTTCCTAACAGTTAAGCCCTACTGAAGAGATATCTAGAATCAGGGCTATTTTTGTAGAAAAAGCCCAGCAGGAACTCATTAGCATATTAGGCCACACCTAGCAGCAGAAACTCATTAGCATATTAGGCCACACCCCTGACAATACAGCTCATTAGCACATTAGGCCACACCCCCATGTTACCAGACGTGTGG
This sequence comes from Gekko gecko, assembly GCA_029375565.1. NCBI lineage: Eukaryota > Metazoa > Chordata > Lepidosauria > Squamata > Gekkonidae > Gekko > Gekko gecko. Next base: position 17,636,626 of record JAPDNY010000016.1, on the reverse strand, counting down.
TCATCCAGCCACACCCACCTTTTGCTTCTTATTCTGTTTACCTTGTTTGTTGTCAAAACCCAGGGCTTTTTTTGGAGCAGGAACTCCTTTGCAAGTTAGGCCACACACCCCTAATGTAGCCAATCCTAATGCGTTTCTGCTGTTGGGTGTGGCCTATTATGCTAATGAGTTCCTGCTGGGCATGGCCAACTTGGGAGCCAGCTGGAACTCCTTTCCTGTGCGTTCCTGCCCCAAAGTAGCCCTGTCTAAAACCATTAGGAAACATTACCATTCCTTTTGCCATAGGCTTTCCAGGCAACATCCAAAGGAGAGACTCCTTCACTATTAAAAAATCATAACAAGCGCCTGCAGCCCTTCTGTGCATGAGAAAAACACACTTGAAGTTGTCTTATCCTGAAGCAGCACCTTGGTCCAGCATAGTCAGGGTCTCAGGCAGAGGTCTTTCACATCACATCAGCTGCAGAAAAGGGCAACGAAAATGACTTAAGGGGATGGAATATCTTCCCTGTGAAGAAAGGTTAAAGAGGTTAGGGCTCTTTGACGATTGAGGGGCGACATGATTGAGGTTTACAGAATTATGCATGGGACAGAGAAGGCAGAGAAAGAAGTTATTTTCTCTCTTTCTCTCAATACAAGAATTTGTGGGCGCAAGATGAAGTCAATGAGCAGTAGGCTTAGAACAGATAAAAGGAAATGCTTCTTCACCCAAAGAGTGATTAACACATGGAATTCACTGCTACAGGAAGTGGTGGCAGCTACAAGCATAGACAGCTTCATGAGGGGACTAGATAAACATCTGGAGCAGAGATCCATCAGTGGCTATTAGCCACAAGGTATAGATGGAACACTATATCTGGGGCAGTGATGCTCTGTATTCCTGGGGCTTGGGGGCTTCTGGAGTTCTGGCCCTGCTGGTGGACCTCCTGGTGGCACCTGGTATTTTTGGTCACTATGTGACACAGAGTGTTGGACTGGATGGGCCATTGGCCTGATCCAACATGACTTCTCTTATCTTCTTATCACCTACTGCCATATCCTTTTTTTAACTGGAGATGCCGGGGATTGAGCCAGAGATCTTCGGCATGTCAAGCAGATGCTCTACCACTGAGCCATGGCCCCTCCTCAGCTGGGGTTAGGGTGCCCAGTATTAACTAGTGTAGCAAAACTAGTAAATGTCCTCTGTATATTTCCTTGAATGCATTTGAATCTTACAAAATGACGTTTCAACACCCCACTTTCCAATTTTCATGTTTCTTGACCCTGCTGTTTACAGAGTGTCGGGGTAGAATCTGAGAGACCCAGGTACAAATTCCTGCTCTGCCATGGAAGCTTTCTTGGTGACTTGGGGCTAGTCTTATATACTCAGGCTAACCTACCTCATGGGGTTGTTGTGAGAACAGAACGGAGACAGGAAGGACAATGAAAGTTGCTCAGGGTTCCCACAGAGGAGAAGGGTATGATATGAATGCAGTATAGCGAAGATCTGCTCGTTGCATCTCAAGAAGGCCACAGTCCACAAATGGTTATACCAGAATTTTAAGAGTTAACAATAATGCCACTTTGGCGCTATCAAGGGACAGCTGATTTATGGCGACCGCATGGGGTTTTAAAGGCAAGAGATGTTCAGAGATGTTTTGCCGTTGCCTGTGTTTGCATAGCAACGCTGGACTTCTTTGGTGGTCTCCCATCCAAATACTAACCAGGACTGACTCTGCTTAACTTCCAAGATCTGACAAAGCAAGCCCAGTCTTGTCAGATCTTGGAAGTGAAACAGGGCTGACCCTGGCAAGTACTTGGAAGGAGACCTCCAAGGAATACCAGGACTAGGACGCAGAGGCAGGCAATAGTAAACCACCTCTCTGAAACGTCCATGCCCCACTAGGGGGTCACCAGAAGTCAACCATGACTTCCAGGCACGCACAACCAATCTCCAGTCACACACACACACAAATACCAAAATAACAAAAACCAACAACATAGCCTGGACTATAGATCAAGGCTAAAGTGCCATTAGATTCCTGTTTATTTCTGCTATCCCACATAAATGCAGCAACCACGGACAGGGCTTTTTGTTTTTAGTGGTGCCACCTTGCCTTTGTACCACCCTGCTCCTTGAGCCTCACATGATACATATCTTTAGATGCCAGGCCAACACATTCATTTGCTAGGGTTGCCAGCTCCTGGTTGGAAAACTCCTGGAGATTTGGGTATGGAGCCTGTGTGACTGAGTGTTGGACTGGATGGGCCAGTGGCCCGATTCAACATTGGCTTCTTTTATGTTCTTATGTTCTTAGGGACCTCAGTGGGGTACAGTGCACCCTCCAAAGCATCCATTTTCTCCAGGAAAACTGATCTCTATAGTCTGGAGATGAGCCGTAATTCTGGGAGACCCCCCAGGCCCCACCTGGAGGCTGGCATCTCTAGCTTTTCACCCATGCTGTTAACTGAGGAGTATCATCTTTGTTAGATGTTTTTATGGTTTCGCTTGATCCTGGATACCATTTTAGGCTGTGGAATGTTGTTTGTACCTTGGTTTCTATGCCCTGGCTTGTTTTCACGCTGTGGTTTCATGATTTTATTGTACTGTTTTAGTGGGAAATTGCCTTGAGCAAGTCTCTGGAGAAGCAGTATGTAAAGTCTTTAAATAAATCAATACAGTATCCCCTTGGAATGACTCGATGTAAGAGTTTTGCACAAACTAACACTGGGTGCCCAAATGGCCCTGGATCTGGTTGGGGCATGCGGAGTAGCCAGTTCTGTTTTTGTTTCCTACACATTCAAACTGGAAGTTTTCTCCTGAGTTACTTTTTGTGTGTCGGTAACGCAGCGGGGACGAAAGAAGCACCACTCGCAGTCCTACCCTGCTCGCCTTTTCCTTGCTCGATAAACCAGATCTGCTCCAGCGGCAAAGAACACTGCAAATTAACCCCCATCTGTTCTCCTTTCCCCGAGCTCCTAGAAGAACTATCCTATCTCCCTCGAGTCCAGTTTCCGATGCTGTCTCTCTTCTCTCCGACATAATTGTGCCTCCTTCTGTAAATGACATCTTCATTTCAACAAGCCACTGTTGCCCCTTAAATTCTCTGCCTTGAGTTCCTGTCTGTTCCCATCTCTTTAGCTTCAGCTCTTTCCCCAGCCTTGCACCCACTCCAATCTCCATCCCTAGTCTGGCTTTCTGCTCCTCCAGGATGGCCATCTGAAGCTGTCCCAAGGTCTCCTGCTCCCTCTAATGAGTCTTCCCCGTTTCTGTGGCTGCTCTGTGCCCAGAACTGCCTCCCAAAAGTCCTAGGTAAGGTTGCCAACTTCCAGGTAGCACTTGGAGATCTCCCGCTATTACAACCAATCTCCAGACAACAGAGAACAGTTTCCCTGGAGAAAATGACTGCATTGGAGGGTGGACTCTGAGAGCCAGTTTGGTATAGTGGTTAAGTGCGTGGACTCTGATCTGGGAGAACTGGGTTTGATTCCCCACTCCTCCACTTGCACCTGCTGCATGACCTTGGGCAAGCCATAGTTCTGACACAGCTGTTTTTGAAAAAGAGCAGTTTCTGTCAGAGCTCTCTCCGCCCCATCTTTGGGTAGTGAAGGGCGGAGTATAAATCCAATCTCTTCTTCTTCTCCTCTTCATTATACCCTGCTGAGGTGCCTCTCTTCCTAGGGTTGCCAACCTCCAGGTGGTGGCTGGAGATCTCCTGCTATTACAACTGCTCTCCAGGTGACAGAGATCAGTTCATCTGGGGAAAATAGCCACTCTGGAAGGTGGACTCTATGGTATTATACCCCACTGAAGTCCCTCCCCTTCCCAAACCCCACCCTCCTCAGGCTCCATCCCCAAAATCTCCAGATATTTCCCAACCCAGAGCTGGCAACCCTAGTCCTAGGGGATGCCATCCCTCTCCGTCCTTCTTAAAAACTGTCAGCTAGGCCTCTGTCTAACCCTGGCTGCCATGGGAGTGGGGGTGACTCTGGAATGCTAAGTTTCTATTCTGCTGGGTCTTCTGTGTTTCTGTTATCCCTGCTTGACCTTCAGTGCCTGGTGTAGCGGTTCTCCTGGGAACTGAATCCCAGTTACTTCGGTGGGCTTCTACCTGGCCCCTGATGGGCCCTGGTCCATCAGGGGGTCTCCTTGAATGATGTATAACTGTTTGCTTCCCACACTCTTATTCAGTTCTACCACAAAATGATTAAGATTCTCAATAAACTTTATTTCTTTGAATGAAAGCTGTTGGGAACTGATTGCTGCAGGAGTCTGACAAAACCAGGCTTTTATATTAAGGTTTTAGCACAGGCACGTAGCCTGTCCCCCATCTGTATCGCTACAAGGTCTGCATAACTGGAACGAACACGTTGTTCCTTAGTTTATGGTTGCTGCCACCTCCTTGAAGTCAAATGTTATTCTCTAAGCTTCTTAGGGCCTTGTATTCTCTAAAGCAGCGGTTCTCAACCTGTGGGTCGGGACCCCTTTGGGGGTCGAATGACCCTTTCACAGGGGTTGACTAATACCATTGGAAAACACGTATTGTTTTTGTGATTAATCACTATGCTTTAATTATGTTCAATTTGTAACAATGAAAATACATCCTGCATATCAGATATTTACATTATGATTCATAACAGTAGCAAAATTACAGTTATGAAGTAGCAATGAAAATAATTTTATGGTTGGGGGCCACCAAAACATGAGATCTGTATTAAAGGGTCGTGGCATTAGGAAGGTTGAGAACCACTGCTCTAAAGCAAGGGTCCCCAACTTTTCTAAGCCTGCAGGCACCTTCGAAATTCTGACAGGCAATGGGGGCGACCCCAAAATGGCTTCTTCTGGAGGTGCAGCCCGTCACAAAATGGCTGCCACAAGAGGCAGAACCTCTCACAAAATGTCAGGGAACTTTTTCAGCGTTTCAGGCAGAAGTTTTGTTTAATAGGATGCCTTTTAAAATTAACGTATTGATTGAAAACGGCGAATCGGAAGCCCCACTGGGCAAAATCCCCATGTGTCCCTGCCCGCTCTCTGAAAATACTTGGTGGACACCAGGAAAGGTGTCGTGTGCAATGGCACTCATGGACATCATGTTGAGGACCCCTGCTGCAAAGCCCTATGCATATTGACAGCAATCAAAATTATAGATCTCTTTTGACTCGGCGTAAGGGGCTCTGGCATTTAAAAAAAAGGTGGCCCACTCCAATATGGTCGTTGTAAGAAGGTTGGACTTGAACCTGGAAGTCTCAGGTTCAAATCCCCACTCAGCAATTGGCTGAGTAACCTTGGGCCAGTCGTTCTCCCTCAGCCTAACTTACCTGACAGGACAGTCGTAAGATAAAGTGGAGGAAAGGCAAACTAAGCTGATTTGGGTCTCCATTTGGGAGAAAAATGGAACATGAATATCTAAACTGAACATTGCAGTGGGGCCCCTAGACAAGAAGGACTTTTTGTTAGATCCCAAAGGAAGTTAGATATTTGTGTTACATTGGGAGGAAGAACATTAAAGGCCTTGGGTGTACTGCAACAATGGCGGACTGTTATTGTATCAGTTTGGCAAATGAGGGATTGAATCTCAGGAAGACAAAGAGGGGCTTTCCTATGGCCACATGGGAAATTCATGGTAAGGACAGGATTTGAACCAGGGAGTCAATCTTCAGCCCCCTATGCACAAAAAATCCTGAGTCTTGTTGGTATTTAATACTCCTTGAAAGTTCCAGTGCATTCCTAGTGAATCAAGGACACTTGGAAAACCTGCAGATCGCTAACAACATGGGGGTGGGAGCAGAAGAGGGCCTCTGCTGAATGCTTTCCTTGCTATTTGCCTGTTAAAATGCAGACGCTCTGAACCAAACGTCTAGTTGGCACTAGACCCAGGCAGGCAACTCTGACATTTCGCCTCAGAGATTTCCTGAACACCAAGACCTGTAACAGGATCGTTGCTCTTGGAAATAGGTACAAATCTATGAAGGGTTCGCCTTGTGCTGACGACTGGCGCAAAGCCTTTTGGGAAACAGTGCAGCCGAATGGGAAACGATCTCTCCGGATCTGAAATAGCGCCGTGTGATCAGAACAGGTGCAGGAAGCTGACTTGGAGGCTCTGCAGGGGTCAGACGCAATTCCTTGAAGGAAGACAACTGCATTGCAGTTTACTTATCACTCAGTTACTTATGCATCTTGACTCTAGCCCTTCTTGGCAACTAACACCTCCCTGCCCAGTGCCCACACCCTCCTTCTACCTATATGTAAGGCTTGAGGAAATCTGTTTTAATGTATCTGAAGAAGTGTGCATGCACATGAAAGCTTATGCTCAGAATTACACTTTGTTGGTCTTAAAGGTGCCGCTGGACTCAAGCGTTGTTCTGTTGCTTCAGACCAACGTGGCTACCCCACCTGAATCTATCTGCATTGCAGTGTGTGTTCTTTCTCTTGGAACATAAGAAGAGCCATGCTGGATCAGACCAAAGGCCCATCAAGTCCAGGACTGTGTTTGCACAGTGGCCAACCGGCTGCCTCTAGGAAACCCACAAGCAGGAAGACTGCAACAGCATCCTCCCACCCATGTTCCCCAGCCACTGATATAAAGAGCGCATTACCCCTAGTACCGGAGGGTGTAGACATCCATCATGACTAGTAGCCAATGTGACTAGGAGTCACTTCCTGGTGACAGCATGGTGCGTTACAAGGAGGACTGGTCCGGCCGGGGAGCATGTGTCCCCCGCTCCCCCACAGTAAGTACTTGGGAACCCTATCACCACATCCTGTGGCAGCGAGTTCCACAATTTCATTATGTGTCGTAGGAAGAAGTACATCCTTTTGTCTGTTTTTAAATTATGCCACCTTTTCATGCAACTTAAGTTCCCCAAGGCGGCAAGCAGTGAAAAAGCATTAAAACAATTTTTAAAATACATACATTTATATATAAAAAAATTAAAAACAACTAACTCCCCTCCTTTTCTCTCACACCCATTAAAGCGTCATAATCCTCCCCTCAACTATGACTACACTCCTCCTTAAAAGAAACCAAGATGAATGTCATGTAACGAATTGGGCTGTCGCCTAATTAAAGAAATCAGCCGGCTGTTAATGAGATGAAGTTTAGTCAACTGATTACGTGATTAAATTTGCTGAAACTTGCATGTGGGGGGAAAGAGTTCCGAAGCACTTTGGAGAGCCACGTTTGCAATCCCCATCACCAAAAGAGCCATGTGACTACTGCATGTCCTGTACATAGGGTTGCCAGCCTCCATGTGGAGCCTGGAGATCTCCTAGAATTACAATGGATCTCCAGGCAATAGAGATCAGTTCCCCTGGAGAAAATGGCTGCTTTGGAGAATGGATCCTGTGGCACCGTACCCTGTTGAGGTACCTCCCCTCTCCAAACCCCATCCTCCCCAGGCTCCAGACCCAACCCAGAACTGGCCACCCTACTGCGCACCACCCCTAACATACATAAACAATACCAGAAACAGTGACACTCACTTCACACCTCACAGAGAGCCTCTTTCACAATTCCCATCAACCAAAAGAGCTGCATTTACTTCTGTCTCCGGCACAAAGCCTGTTCCTCAGGGAGGTTCACAACTTACCTGTTGCTCCAGTGGCCACTGTTTCAAGGTGGGGACCTCCTGCCGAGTGTGAGCCTCACTAGGCAGAGGCCTTACCTGTTTTCCTGAAATGTATGGCAGGTGACCAGTGCTCAGAGAAGCCGCATTTGACACTGAATAGCAGCGATATATGGCATAACCCCCTTTAATAACAGGAGAACCTCTGAGCATCTAGAGTGGTCTTTTGCCACGATTAGGAGTTTTGTTTCCGGGGCACTGTGCCCCACTCCCCACCTTACTCAACTGTGAATGTTGACCCAGCCTCAAACACAAAACCTCCACAGCTGCACAACCTCAGTATAACCATCACAGGCAAGCTGTGTTGCGTTTTAAAAACGGAACAGTTTTATCTTGGGGCCTGCCGTATCGATGCAAGCATTCCAGTTTCCCAAGCAACTGCCCACTTTCCTGAAACATGGGACAGGTGGCCATATTGGGGAAGAGTGCTCAGAAGAGCCACCAGCAGTGGCATGTCAAATAGCCAGTGAGCCACTGAGTGAGTACCGCTGTTTTAGAGGATGCAGGAAGGTGTTGCCTCCATCCCAGGTAAGAGAAAGGGGCAAGATGCCCTCTGACCTCTGGTCACAACCTCGACAATGGGGACACCATGTCCTATCCTCCTAGAATCTGGCAGGGACAGTCCTTTAGGTGAGGGGTACTAAAGAACAGCGGACTGAAACAAAGACATTACACCTCGAAATGTGCTTTCCAGTCAATGACCTCTGATAGTGTTGTCAACTCCAGGTTGGAAAATACCAAGAGATTTTGGAGGTGCAGCCTTGGGAGGGCAGGGTTTGGGGAAGGGAAGAGAAGAGAAGGGAGAGACCTCAGTGGGTACAATGTCCACCTTCCAAAGCAGGGGTCTTTTCGGGGGGAGCGCACCGGAGCGCAGCTCCGGGAGCTCAGGAGCCAAGCCCCGCCCCCAGCCGGCGTCCCGGAGAGTCTTTCAGGCAGCCGAATGTCAATTTCAGCTCCATTATACCCTATGGGCCATTGAAGTCAATGGTGAAAACATAGGGTATATTCTAGGGGCTGGAGGGGAGGGGGTTTGAGGGAGAGGCTCCAAACTCACAGTGTAGCTTATGGAGCCTCTCCCCAAGATACCCACCAAGTTTCAAGAACATTAGACCAGGGGGTCCAATTCTATGGGCCCCTAAACAGGTTGCCCCTATTCCCTCCATTGTTCTCTATGGTGGGAAAAACATAACTTTTTTTCCCACCATAGAGAACAATGGAGGAAATGGGGCAACCTGTTTGGGGGCCCATAGAATTGGACCCCCTGGTCCAATGTTCTTGAAACTTGGTGGGTATCTTGGGGAGAGGCTCCATCAGCTATCCTGTGATCTTGGAGCCTCTCCCTCAAACCCCCTCCCCTCCAGCCCCCAGAATATACCCTATGTTTTCACCATTGACTTCAATGGCCCATAGGGTATAATGGGGCTGAATTGCCACTGAATTTCTTTCATTCCCTCCTTTCCTTCTTTCTTTTTCCTCTTTCCCTCATTCTTCTCTTCTCTCTTTCTTTCTTTCTTTCCCACCTTCTTCTCTTCTTTTTTCCTCCTTTCCCTGTTTCCCTCCTTCTTCCCTCTCTTTCTTTCCCTCTTCCTTCTTTCCTTCTCTCTACTCTCTCTCTTTCCTTCCCTCTTTCCTCCTGTGGCCCAACTCTCATGAGAAGGAGTTTAAACTTTAAACCCCTTCTCTCTTAGCTCCCCCACCCAGACCAGCTGGGGAAGGGAAGGGAGACTTTTGAAGATGCCTCCCCCTTTTGCTTCCCCTTCTGACATCACTTCCGGTGATGTCAGGGGGCGTGGCATATGCTAATAGCCTAATAGCTCATTAGCATACCATATGCTAATGAGCTCTTGCAGCTGTTCTTCTACGAAAAGACCCCTGTTCCAAAGCATCCATTTTCTCCAGGGAAACTGATCTCTGACATCTGGAGATGTAATTCTGGGAGATCTTCAAGCATCACTTGGAAGTTTGCAATCCTACCTCTGAAACGGAGCTGCTTTCTCTTATCCACCTGGGATTTGACAGGGAGGATATAGGGTTGCCAGGTGAGGCAAATACAAGGAGATACCATATGAAAAATGTCTATGCCCATGTGGAGATGGGAGTGTTGAGTCACTAGTGCATGTTCTCTTTGATTGTAAAATATATGAGCATATCAAGGAGATATATATTAAATCCATAATCAATAATCTGCTGGGCAAAGATAGAAGGGATTATCTTTTAATAATCTTAGCTGATAGGAACAGGAAAATTACTTTTAATGTGGCAAAATATGCCTGGATGGCTATTACTAGGAGGAAACTTTGGTTAGATATGGCTAATCATAAGTAGTAGTATCCAATAATATATGCTAATTATATTATGTAAACTATAGGGAGCTATAATTTTACTGATTGTTTTGATATATTTTATTTTAAAGTGTTGCTGACTGAATAACTATGCCTTTTTAGGACTGATTTATCTACTGAATTTTTAAATGTACATAATCACTCTGTAATATGTAGTTGTCTCAGTGTTTGTTTTTTTATATTGTTTGTGTGCCTGGTTGTTGTTTGATTTTTGTAATTCTGAATCGTCACTAATAGGGTTCCCAAGTACTTACCACGTGGGGGCGGGGAAAACATGCTCCCCAACCGGACCATTCCTCCCTGTAACGCACCATGCCGTCACCAGGAAGTGACGCCAGGCGATGCTCTGGCAATGGGGCTGAAAACTTGATGGTACCTAGCGTCACTTCCTGGCGACCGTATCGTGCGGCACATCTTTCCTCCCCCCCAGGGATAGTCCTGCTAGGATGTATCCATCCCCCGCTGGCACGAGGTAAGTATTTGGGAAGCCTAATTAAGTCCCTCATAATTCTTTCCCAACTGCATGTGAGATCAAACTTTTGCCACAAATGTGTTCAATGTTGACAACAACGGAAGGGGAAACAAACATGAACCGAACTTATACAATTACTGAAATTCCTCCCCCTCCCAATTAATTAGTACACACATAATAAGATAACTTTTAAAGAAAATATGATAGAATTTTATTACTTCATATCCCTACCTCTGCACGGAACTACAACTCCCAGGATCCCTTGGTTAGGAGCTGTGACAGTTAAAGCAGCCTTAAAGACAGCATTACAAATCTGCCATAGACTGACCTTAATATAGAATAAGGGTGCACAACGTGATGGCCGTGGGTGCCGCAATGCTTCCATGGTGCCCACCAAGTGTTTTGAGGTGGGTCTTTTGTTAGGGTTGCCAGCCTCCAGGTGGGGCCTGGAGATCTCCCACTTTTGCAACTGATCTCCAGCTGAAAGAGATCAGCACCCCTGGAGAAAATGGCTGCTTTGAAAGGGTGGACTCCATGGCATTGTACTATGCTGAGGCCCCTCCCCTCCCCAAACCCCACCCTCTCCCAGATCCACCCCCAAAGTCTCCAGGTATTTTCCAACCCAGACCTGGCGACCCTAGCTTTTGTCCAGCAAGGCTTCTGTTTGGCCAATAGAGATCTGAGTGGCTGAGCAGATCTTTGAAAACATTGTTTTGGCAGCAGCTGCCACCACAGCACCACAACAGAAGGATCTTCACTGTGCCCAGGGATCATTTCCTGCAGGAGCGCACAGGAGCAGAGCTCCGGCAGTAAAGAGCCCCGGGGGCGGGCACATGCAACAAGCCCCGCCCCCTGCTCCCAGCAGCCCTCAGTCAGAGCAAGAAGCAGCCAGGTAAGTTGCAGAGCCCCCTCGGCCCTCTGGCCCAAAACAGTCCAGTGGCACCTTTAAGACCAAGTTTTATTCAGGTACAAGCTCTCCCTCCTCTGCGAGGACAAATCTGCACGTTCCCCCCACCCCCAATAGCTAGCAATCCAAAACAGCCCAGTGGAGCCCAGGCCTGTAGCTACAGTGGGTCATTTCAGGGCCTGGCCCCCTGAATTCCTGCCAAGGCCCCCTGACTTCCATCCAGCCCCCAGGTCCCCCAGCTCTCTGGGCCACCTAGAGGACTCCCAACTCTCTGGGCCACCTGGAGGACTCCCCACCTCCACCCCTTCCCCAAGCGTGGCTTGTTTCCCCATGTAGGCAAGCGGAGTGTGAACGTCGCAAAAGTGAGTTTTAAAAATTTTATTTGTATTTTATTTCTTATTTTGTGACGTCAATGCCCCCTGACTTATTTAAAGGCTCCTTGAATGATAAAATCCTGGCTACGGGCCTGGTGGAGCCTGAGTGGTGGGTGTTGCCTTCTGACACACTTCCGGTGATGTTAGGGGGTGTGGCATATGCAAATAAGTTATGCTAATATGTTATGCTAATGAGCTCCTGCACCTCTTTTTCTACAAAATGACCCCTGGCTGTGCCAATCATTATGCAGCTAGGGTTGCCAGCCTCCAGGTGGGGCCTGGAGATCTCCCACTTTTGCAACTGATCTCCTGCTGACAGAGATCAGCTCCCCTGGAAAAAATGGCTACTTTGTGAAGGGTGGACTCTATGGCACTGTACCATGCAAAGGCCCCGCCCCTCCCCAAACCTCACCCTCTCCTGGATCCACCTCCAAAGTCGCCAGGTATTTTCCAACCCAGACCTGGGAACTCTACTCCACCTCCTGCAGCAGCCAATCTGGCTGCAGCTGTGCCCACCACATTGTGTCAGAATTGCAAAGGTGCCCACAGGCTCAAAAAGGTTGGGGACCCCTGGTTTAGAATTTAGGAGGAAAGGCGGGGGCCCTCCGATGCCTCTGGCAGCCCTCCTTAGGCTACCCTCATTTCTGCGCTAACCTTTTGGCCTCTCCCTTGTAGAGCACGGTGCCCTTTGAGTGACCTCTCCCTTGCAGCTGTTTTCGGCGAGGCATTTCATCTAGCTCTGCCCATCGGCCTGGGGAAAGAATAGCCCAGCGTGCTATTTATACCTTGAAGCCTACATGGTGAGCAGAAATAGCCCCAGGAACATTCACTTCCATCCTACAGACACAGTTAAAAAAGTTTTCTATCACCAGAAGAGAAGCTGTGCACGAAATTCGCAGAACCCACAAAAGCCCTGCCCGACTAGACCCATCCTTTCGTCGCCCTCTCTCAGGTACCCTTAAGAGTTGATTAGCAGATTGGCGGGGATTTAATGGTCTGTGACAGGGGAGACAGATGTCAAATCAATCCATGCAGACAGACATTAAGGCTATTAGCCTGGTTTGTGATGCAAGATGCTTGAGTGAAAGGTGATTCACAGACAGGGTAGGAATTTGATATGAACATTTACTCCCCCGTCGTCGCACCCTCTGAGAAATGTGTTCTCACCATGGGCTCAAGCGACACGTAGGGTTGCCTGATGAACCCCAGCTCAGAACAGAAAACCCAAAGCAATTTTTGTTCGAATGGAAACTGTGAGCCTGCCTCCTCCCTCAGGATTAGGGTGGCGGAGCTGAATGACTGGCACATTGAGGAGATCCAAACAATCTTTACTGAAATAAAATGTGCAAACTTGTATTTTCATTTTAACTCTGAATTTCTGAGCCCCAGGGGTCACAGAGCAGGCATTCTGTGGGTTGTACAGAGAGGTGAAGCAAGGTTTGTTGTTACAGAATCCACAGTGGCAGGAAATAAAGGCTCTTACCTTCATGCATCTCGGCAAGGTCATAGACTCCCCAAAAGATGAGTGTGTGTTAAACGATGACACTGATAGACATGTCCATAGTGCCAGAGGCATAACACATGGTCATACAAGACCTCCAGAGAATACATAACATGAGTGCCAATATGATATACAAGCTGAAGTGTCATATGAACATAAGAGAACTTAAGAGAAGCCATGTTGGATCAGGCCAGTGGCTATCCAGCCCAACACTCTGTGTCACACGGTGGCCAAAACCCAGGGGCTATCAGGAGGTCCACCAGCGGGGCCAGAACTCCAGAAGTCCTCCCACTGTTGCCCCCCCAAGCACCAAGAATACAGAGCATCACAGCCCCAGACAGAGTGTTCCATCCATACTCTGTGGCTAATAGCCACTGACGGACCGCTGTTCCATATGTTTTTCTAATCCTCTCTTGAAGCTGTCTAAGCTTGTAGCTGCCACCACTTCCTGGGGCAGTGAATTCCAAATGTTAATTACTCTTCGGGTGAAGAAGTACTCAACGAGGATCTAGGAGATCTGTGTTACTACGTACTCTGCCACAAAGTTCCCTGGATAATCTTGGGCCAACCATTCTTTCTCCCAGGGTTGTTGGAAGAAACAGAATGGGAATGCAGGTGCCTTCGGATGCAGGATAGAGATGCATTGGACAGAACCCCTTGAGGTGCCTGCATGTATTCCCCACCTGAGGCCTCTACCCCCATGCCAAGGTATTTAACTCAAGGCAAGGTAGGAACACATTTTTCCCAACCACAACCTGTGATGGAGCAGAATGCAGATCTCTGCCAGAGACACAGAGAACACTAGTTGAGCCTCAGAGAGCGTGAAAAAGATAGCCATATGGCAGGTTGAAAGACAGGACAGTGGCTCGGTTTGGTGTAGTGGCTAAGAGCACAGATGGTAATCTGGGAGAACCGGATTTGATCCCCCTCTTCTCCACATGCAGCTGCTGGGTGACCTTGGGCAAGATACAGTTCTCTCAGAGCTGTTCTCTCAAGAGCAGTTCTCAGTCAGAGCTCTCTCAGCCCCACCTACCTAAGAGTCTCTGCTGTGGGGAGAGGAAGGGAAGGAGATTGTAAGCTGTTCTGAGACTCTGAGTGAAGGCTGGGGTATATATCCAATCTCCTCCTCCTCCTTCTTCTTCGTGGAAATTTTAAAATGTTTGATGCTTGTTGCCTTGGGGAAAAAGACAACGTAGAAATGTTTTAAACAAATAAATAGGTTGCAGGAATGCCATAGAAGCCATCTTAGTGACTTTAGGTCTGGGTCAGTGTTCTGCAAATTTTGATTTTAGACACGTTTATCACCTGGGCAAAGGCCTGCCGGATTAGGAGAGAGAACCAGCAGGTCTAGGCAGAGACGCTCATGGATGAAGGATAAAGAAACATAGCTGGCTTCTGAAACTTTCTCCATCCCCACCCCAGTTAGCAGCATTAAATCAGCAGGGAGAGAAGGAGAAAGATGGAGACCGCAGGGTGCAGTTTATTGTGGCTTGGAGGGATGACTCATTATAAGCTACAGACCCATAAAAGAAGCTCCTTCTGCCTCATGTCAGAGGAAATTGCTCTGTATGTTCAGAATCACTGCCAGTGAAAAAAGCACCAATCATGAACGCAGCCGGCAGCCTCCTCCTAAAGAGAAGTCGGCTCTAGTCTGCCCACGCACTAAGGGGAGGTGGGAACAAGGGATTCCCCCAGAATGGCACCTTATCTCTCAACTATAGAGATCAGTTTCTCTCCAGAAAATGGCTACTTTGGAGGGTAGGAATACCGCCCCCCAAGTGGGGGCAGGGATCCTCCGCTTCCATGGGCTTCTGCCCACCACCGGCCAGCTGGTCGGCGGGAGGAAATTCCCCACACCCCTGATGCCATGGATGACACACTGTTGTCACCCAGAAGTGACATCAGTGTGTCGGTGACGCTGGCGGGCAACGCTCTGCTTTTGGGGCAAAACTCTATGGTTTGAGGCCATTTTTACCATAGAGTTTTGCCCAAAACGCAGAGTGTCGCACCTGCTGTTACCAACATGCTGATGTCACTTCCGGGTGATGTCAGTGCATCATGCTACATCCCTGCCCACCCCCAGAATGCCCCCCAAATTCCCCACGCTGGCACGACAAAGGGACCTGGCAACCTTAACTCTGTGGCACTGTACCCCACTGAGGTCCCTGCCCTCCCCAGGCTCCATCCCCAAATCTCCAGGAGTTCCCAACCTGGATCTGGCAACTCTGTCCTCTCCATCCCCTGCCAGCGGCCAGAGGAGACCTGGCAGCCCTAATTGATATACCAGGTTGTGGGTGTGCAACCGCACTAGTAGTCAGACGTACACTGAGAGAACTCACCTTAAAAGGCCCTTGTTCACTCAGCACTGCAAGGGGAAAGAAGGAGCTTCCTGTTTACCACCTGCTCCACTTTTGCCAGTGGAAAGGGCAGCAGGGTGACACCCTTTCCACTGGTGAAAATGGAGTGGGAGGGAACCTGACTATCTCTGTCTCCCCTTGCAGTGTTCCCTTTTAGCACCAAGCGAATGAGTGCTTTTTAAGGCAAGTTCCCCCGATGTACCACTTACTGTAAGCCCAGTTGCACACTCGTTACCTGACATGTATAGAGTGTATTGTGCAGTTATATTCTAAGATAGCCCCATTTCTGCACCAAGAAGAGCTGGATTCAGACTATTTATTTATTTATCTATCTATCTATCATCAGATTTATATTCTGCCCTCCCCGCAAGCAGGCTTAGGGTGGGTCACAACAGTCCAGTAACAGTACAGATGAATACAGTTCATAACAAATTTGAATTTTAAAATCAACACAGGACAAACTATCTCAGGTGCCCACTAATGCCTCCCATAGGCAACAGAGCCCATTCAGCAGATGCCAGGATGGTTCTTGAAGGCAATTTGCCCTGGCAGTGTGGGCAGGGAAGGCCAAGATCTTCAGGTGTCTGCTGCCTCACCTATATATAAGTATGGATGGCTTCAAGAGGGAATTAGATAAACATATGGAGCAGAAGTCCATCAGTGGCTATTAGGACTCTCATGCTGGGGCAAGTGATGCTCTGTATTCTTGGTGCTTGGGCGGGGGTCAACAGTGGGAGGGCTTCTAGCCTCCTGGCCCCACTGCTGGACCTCCTGATGGCACCTGGTGTTTTTGGCCACTGTGTGACAGAGTGTTGGACTGGATGGGCCATTGGCCTGATCCACCATTGGCTTCTCTTATGTTCTTATCTCCTAATTTTCATAGTTCTATCAGAGGAAATGGGGCAGATTGAGGCAATTTGCAGGGCACTGAAGCTGTGCCCCTGGCATCTGAAAAATCTGCACAGATCTACCCCCTGGTTCTACCCAACTTTTGACATTTCAAACAGCAGTGACCATATACTTTGCAACAGGAGCAAGAATGCCCGAAGCATATGCTAGCAATTTATAGGGTTGCCAGGTGCCCCCCGGCCACCAGCAGGGGATAGGAAGGTAGAGTTGCCAGATTCAGATTGAGAAACTTCTGGAGATTTGGGGTTGGAGCCTGGGGTGGAGAGGGACCTCAGTGGGTATAATGCCATAGAGTCCACCCTCCAAAGCATTGATTTTCCCTAGGGTAATTCACCTCTGTAGTCTGGAAAGGAACTGTAATTCCGGGGGATCCCCAGGTCCTCCATGGAGGCTGGTATCCCTACATTTCTGCATTATATGTCATGCCTTGAACAGGTACACAGTTTTCCAATTCTGTACTCCCAATCTTATTGCATTTTTATTGAATGTGTTATGCTGTTCTTACATTTAAAGCCTTAAGTGAACAGGGAACGGGCGTCTGAAGGACTATCTGTCTCCCTTATGAGCTGTAAGGAAGAGGAGGAGGAGGAGGAGGAGATTGGATTTATACCCCGCCCTTCACTCGGAGTCTCAAAGCGGCTTATAAACGCCTTTCCCCTCCCCTCCCCACAACAAAACCCCTGGGCGGTAGGTGGAGCTGAGAGAGCTCTGAGAGAACTGTCCTTGAGAGAACAGCTCTGACAGAGCTATGGCTTGCCCAAGGTCATCCAGCAGCTGCAAGTGGAGGCATGGGGAATCAAACCCGGTTCTCCCAGATTAGAGTCCATGCACTTAACCACTACACCAAACTGGCCTTTCTGTTGTCTATCTAGCACATTTGTATTCTACCCTTCCCCTAAGGGGCTCAGACTGGCCTCTCCTTCCTCATTTTATCCTCATCAACAATCCTGTGAGGCAGGTTAGGCTGAAAGTATGACTGTCCCAGTGCTACCTAGAAATATTCATGGCGGAATGGGGATTTCAACCTGGGTTTCCTAGCTCCTACTCTAACACACTGTTAGTTGGTTCACACTGCAGTATTCTGTCTGTAGAATACTCTTCCCTTAGTTCTTTGCCTCTGTTCAAATTTGCATATTTTCTGCCTCAAAGCAGAAAGTCCTTAATTGCGACTGGTTAGTTTTGGGTTGGTCCTGTATAATTTTTTTAGGGTATAACCTTTTTTGACCTTTTCTTGACCTGTCAAACAGTTGTGGTTTGGGTTTTTTTAATCTGAAGGTTTTTATATCTGCTTTTTTGTGGGTTTTGGATTGTGATTCTAAGGTCTGAGTGTATTTATGACTATTGTAAACACCCTAAACAATTCTTAGGGAAGGCCGTATAATTTAAAAAGCAATAAACATTCAGAAGGCATTGTGTAAGAGCACTTATTTCTTCCTAACCATACGTTTTTTAAAAAAATTAAAATTAGTACTGTCTGCTGAATTCAGTGCCCAAAAGCACATTCTTCAGTGGTACAGAACTGAGACTTTAAGAATGTTTTTTCAGATACTTATATAGGCACAAGAGCTATACAAAACAATGTTCCCCTAAAGAAAATGGCAGCTTTGGAGGATGGACTATGTGGCATTATACTCTGCTGAGGTCTCCCCCTTCCCCAAACCCCACCCTCTCCACCCCCAAATCTCTAGGTATTTCCCAACCCAGAGTTGCCAACTCCAAGTATGCTCCCTCCCCCACAGGCCAGAATCTATTTCCTCCTTGATGCTCGTATAGGTGTTTAAAAACTTCTCCCCCTTTTGTTCTCTCTCATCCACAGTGGAGTGTTCAGGGTCTTGCTCCATCTTCCCCTCTGTTGGCCGCATGACGGAAGAGTCCACCAAAGGTGAAACCTCAAGGCGAGAATACTTTCCATCACCATGGAAGAGTCCACCAAAGGTGAAACCTCAAGGCGAGAATACTTTCCATCACCATGGAAACAGCACTAGGCCTAAGGCACCTGAGGAAGCCATCCTTGCCCCTGCTCTCATGAAAACACACATGGGCGTGAGCAGGACAGCAAAGGTTCTCTGCTGGCTGAGAAAGATAGGGGAGGTTAAGCAATTAAGCTTTGGGGATGTCATGAGGCTGGAGGCCATTTTGAAGAGTCAAGAAGGACCACGGGGTGGTTGCCGCTGGACAGGGATGCGGCCACATGGCAAAAACTGTCTGGTTTGATTCAGGGACCCCAATTTTTATTTTGATTCTCTCACATTTCATGTTGTCATCCCCCAATTGACATATTTGTCAGCGTTGTTTGGTCAGTTGCCTATAAAGTGGAGTATTATGTAAAAATGATAGATTCAGGTGGGGAGCCATGTTGGTCCGAAGCAGCAGCAGAAAGTTTAAGGTGAAACCCAGAATAAAACTTGGTCGGTCTTAAAGGTACCACTGGACTCAGACTTCGTTCTATGCATAAATGACGTGAAAGGAAACACACAAGAATCATCTATGACAAACAGCAACAAAAAGACAACATATAAAATTAAGGAATTAAAGCGACCTAATAAACTTCTCCCTCCGAACTGACCAGAAATAAAACTGGCCTTTCTCATGGGTCTTTGTCTGCTAACTTCTGTGACTCAGATGGTAGTTAAAATTTGAGAATATGATGCATTAGCTCATATTTGCAGGTGATTTGCCATTAAAAACCCCAACTAAACTAAGGCCTTGGTGGTTGTGGCACTCAGCGGTGGGCACAGCCTCCCCAGAACTATTCTCCTGGCACTGAATACAATTTTGGTGCCAGGCTGAAACGTTCAATATCCAGCCTGGATTTTTCCTATGGTTTTCCCTCCCTGTTTTTCCCTGCAGCTTGGGAAAGTTCCGGATGGTTTGGGGGGGGTGTTTGGGGGAAGGTGGACTTTGAGAAGGGAACTCAGCAGGGATGTGGTGCCATTGAAGTTTGTCCTCTGTGGCTGCCATTTTCTCAAGGGTAACTGATCTCTGTAGTCTGGATATAATTCTGGAAGATCTCCAGGTACCCACCTTGAGGTTGGCAACCTCTACATCCTGAGGACACAGAGCAATGAAGCACCAGTTGTTGAAGCAGAGTTGCTGGCACTCTTTGGGGGTAGGACCAGGAGGAGGAGGAGGAGATTGGATTTATGCCCCGCCCTTCATTCAGAGTCTCAGAGCAGCTTACAAACTCCTTTCCCTTCCCCTCCCCACAACAGACACCCTGTGAGGTAGGTGGGGCTGAGAGAGCTCTGAGAGAACTGTCTTTGAGAGAACAGCTCTGACAGAACTATGGCTCGCCCAAGGTCATCCAGCAGCTGCAAATGGAGGAGCGGGGAATCAAACCTGGTTCTCCCAGATTAAAGTCCATGCACTTAACCACTACACCTCTGGTTGATGACATCACACCACTCCCGCCACCCCTCCCCACCCAAGTCCTGGAGCTGTTCAATAACATGGCTTAACTGCACCCATGATTTGGGGGCAGAGAAAAATGGTCTTGCATACTTTCATTTGGCAAACATGGTGGAGGGTGCCAACTAGAGTTGCCAACCTCCAGGTGGGACCTGGAGATCTCCTGGTCACACAACTGATCTCCAGACTACAGACATCAGTTCCCCTGGAGAAAATGGCTGCTTTTTTTGGGGGGGGGGTCTATGGCATTGTATGGTTCCATCCCCCAAATCTTCAGGTATTTCCCAACCCAGAGCTGGCAACCCTATCCCTACCCCTGTGCGCTAGTATTTTTTGGATCTTGCATAAGTTTGTTTTCAACTTGTCTGCCACCAGTGTGTGTGGGGGGAATCTACTGAATAGATAAATACAACCACCAGCTATGTATACCTGTAACATTTGATTTCCTATCAAAACAGGAATTGTGCCTTTAAGTATCAATACAGAAAAGAAGGCCCATGGATTTTGGGTTTTTTTAATATTTGAAAACTTTTTTTTATTTTTCTTTCAAATGAGCACCAACACATTGTAAATAGGACAAACAACACTTCCTTCTTCTAATACTGAAGTACTATGTACAATATACAAATACAAGGACCAAGCTGAAGACGAATTCAGAAATAAACCCCAAACAGTTAACATTTATTACAGAAGCAAAACGTCCTGAAGAATATGCCAAAAAAATTAAAATAAAATAAACCCAAGAAATAAGTATACACAGTTTTGTAAACAAAGCGTCAATTTGACAGGCTGGTTTTGGAAATAATGTCTCTTCATTTAGGGGGAAAAAGCATTAAGGTGCCACTGTATCTTACCCATAATGCTGTTCTGCTCACATTTTAGTGTGCAATTTTTTTTAAAAAAAAAATTAAAGTTAAAAACCGTTTATTTTCTCCTTCTTTGATCAGTTTCCAGCACTCTCACTCACTCATTCTCTCTTCTTGAAAATCAACACACAATTATTATTTCAAAACGTTCCTATTCCCTAGGCCTTTCTCTCTCTCTCAACAACGAAATCCATTTCTTCGGTGACTCAGTATTACGTCCCTTCTGCCGAGAACGGACTCAAATTTTAAAACGAACGAGGAGATGAAATGTATATTTAATGCATTATTATCTCAATTAGGACACTCACACAGAGAAAACGTCTAGTTCATCACCACAAAGAAGCAACATATTTCGTTCTGAAAATGTGCTGTCTGTTTTGTTTTGTTTTAAAAATATGAGCGCACTAGAAGGGGGGGGCGGAAGGGAGAAGCGCGGGCCGTGTCGATCAGTATTGAAAACGGCTCCCTGTTCGGCAAAAAGCATAGTTAAATGTTTGTTGCTGTTGGTCCACTCAAAGAGTTATAGAAATGTCCAAACCGGGGAGGGAGGGGGGGATGGGATACCACACCGAACAAAAACCAGAGGCCATTGTTTTCAGAGATGTAAATGTTCCGCCAGGATCTAGGCCCAAACGCATCTGCAGTTTGAAGGGCAGGATAGGACAGATAGGCATCTTTCTCCCCAGCCTTTTTAAAGCAGCAGCCTCACGGATGAAAAACGTTATCCCCACGCTAGCGAAAGCCTCACCTGAAAAATTTCAGCTTCTCTAGCTGCGGTCAAAGGCACAGAAGGCAGCTACAGGAAAATGAAGTTGCCAACTCCTTGACAGATTCTTCCCCCTCAGCCCCCAAAATAGGCTTGCCAAGAACTTACCTTAATTCGGTGGGGGACGGATACGTCCTGGCAGGACCATCCCCGGGGGAAGGAACGATGCGGCACACAATACCATCGCCAGGAAGTGACGCCGGGTGACGCTCTGGCAATGGGGCTGGAAACTCGATGGTACCATTGAGTTTCCAGCCCCATTGCCAGAGCGTCGCCTGGCATCACTTCCTGGTGACGGCATCATGCGGTGTGGGTCTTGCCCGGAGGAATGTTCCGGCCGGGGACTGTGTGTCCCCCGCCAAAATACGGTAGGTACTTGGCAACCCTACCCCAAAACCCACAGTAGAAAATCACACCTACAAGTTCAGACACACTCGTATGGCTAGTGAAAGGGCAGAGAATGGTTTGTGCTGATGGAGATGCAGGGAGAACCTGTGGTTTGTGAAGTCATTTGTCCTGCTAGGCTGCCTGAGAGGCAGAAATCCCTTCTAAGCACTTTGAGCTGTGCAACATTAGGCTGCCGTACGTGGTATCTTGGTAGTGCTCAGGTGGCCATATTGGCAAACTCTCTTCAGGCCGGTCGCTGCCAGGCTACCTGGGCTCAGTTCTGTCCCATACAAACACCTTTGGAAAGCTGCACTATTAGGGGCTGCGAGTGACAGCACCAATTTACGCTGCCATATCAGCTGAGCATTCTGATGCATTGATGCGCAACGGGGCACACTGTTTTGAAAATTCATTGGTCATTTTAGGAGGGCTTCTTGGAACCCTGTGGCACACGCACCAGAGCCACCCAACAAAAATAATGCGAGAGACGACAGTTAACAGATATCAGCCACAACACTCTCCAGGACCTCTGACATAACAAAGATACCAAAGACTATGGATCTCGCAGTGGAAAGATCCCATGATTACAGTCACTTGTACAGATAGAGGATCCCCATGAGCTCTAATGCAACTCATAGCAATGGGCTGCATTGATTCTTTGGCCTGGTTTGGATGCATGTAACTAAAGACAGAAAGCACAGTTGGGATCAGAGGCAAAGAAAATCAAAGTGAAGCTCCCCCCCTTCCCCCCAGTTGTGACAAAAATACAATAAAAAATAAATAATTGATAATTAGCAATTCCCAAATCAATGATCCACAAGGGACCTGCTGACACAACATGAGAAATAATTAAATCTGTGCACTCAAGGTGCCCGCCCAAAGAGGTTACCCATTGCATCTCTGTATGCTTCACTGCTCTGGCTTCATCTCTTTCCAATCTGCCTCCACTGGAGTTAGCTAATTCGGCCTTGTGTCTGCACTGGGTGTGACTGAACGCCCCATTTCTGATCCAAAGAGGCAGAAAATTACCCAGGCTCAGAGCAGGCCACATGAGTCGCTGGTTTGTCTTGCCTCTTTCCAATCAGAAGAGTTCAGAAAACTGATTCATGCAGAGACACGACAGGTGGGCTCCTCTGAGGTCAGATACTGTTTCAGATGCGAAAGTAAAAATCTTCAGGTGCACGAGTTATGAATGCCTCCCATTTTAAACTTAGAAAATCATGAGGCTCTGCTATCAAAAGTTCGTGGAAACACTGCTTTAATGGTAACTTCTAAATCTGCCACCCCTATGAAATGGTACTGCCAGTGCTATGTGCATAACGGTGTTGGGGAGGGATTCCACTCAAGCCAGTCACTGGGCGCAAATGTTCCTGGGTATGTTTTACACTCTCAGAGGTTCACCTGAACTGGACCTTTGGAATTAATGCAGCTGCTAGACCTAAAACTGGCACCCCATGGACCTATACCCAGGTCACTGTGGTCAGTCGGTGTGGGCTTTTAGCAAACACAAAAACCACACATCAACAGGACTGACCCAGAGTCTCCAGTCCAGACTAAGAGACTTGAGAGTCCACTTCAGAAGAAAACAAGGTACACCTTGGCCCACAATGCCAAAACGGCCAGTTAAGAAGGGGGTTCTCTCGAGAACCACTCGTGAGGCCAGATGACAGTCTGCCTAACAGCACCAAGAAATAGGCTACAGTTTTGCAGTGGATCGGAGTCCCCGGAGCAATCCCCTTGAAAATCTCCCAGGATGATCCAGAACTCTGACAAGTGGGCTAGGTCCGAGGCAGAGACAATGGGGGCTCCCGAGGGGTGCGGGGAAGCAAGCAGACACTCCCTGCCAGTCCTGGAGTTTCACCAAAATTCAGGCCCTTTCAGCTATCATCAAGTGAAGCTAATGGCAATATGGCCCCTTGCTTGGAAACCAGGAGTTTCACTTCCTACATGCCCAGAGAGCCATGTAGCCTAGAGAACCCCCTGAACCCAAGACAAGCTCCTTTTCTTTCAAGGACACTCCTGTACCTGTTCATGGCCTATCTAAAGCTCAAAGCTCATGACAGCTGATTTTTTAAAAATGCAGCATATAATCTATATTGTATTTTAACTCAAAACAGCCAATCTCCTATTGGTTTTAATGAAGCTTAAAAGGACATTTCTAACCCTCTTGACTGGTTACAGGGATTTTGTTGTTGCTGTACCTTCAGAATATCATCTCATTTTTTAATCCTGTCATGCCTCTAAGAAACTCAGGGCAGTTACATAGGTTTCACCTCCTTTCTGTCCTCACAACAACCCTGTGTGGTAGGCTAGGCAGAAAGATGAGAACGTACCTAAGACTACCCAGCGAGCCCTGGAGGATAAACCCACATATCCTTCATTAAAGTTCAACACTGCGCCCACTGTGTCCCACCAACATGTTTTCAAGATTCTGTCTGCCACCACGAAGTTGAGAAATTTTGTTAAGTACGCCAAGCGTCTCGGGATGGAATAACTCCAGAGAGACAGGGACTTAAAAGAGGAAAGGCACATGGGTCTGCAAGAGCATCATGCACATTAGCGGCACAGGCTAAGCTTTGAATGGAGCTTACTGTGAACATTAGGAACAACCCTTATTATTGTACACCAAAATGCAAGCCCCCTCCCCCCCCGAAAAAGGTTGTACTTGAGTGTATACTTCTACATTTTTAAAAAATGCAAATGACCCCATGTCCTTTGAAGTTATTCATACAGTTAAAACTTAAACCTTGGTTCCATGGAAGTTCATGGGGGGGTTTCGCACTGGTTATGACTCCACTATCCCCATTCTAGACTACAGTCACCTTTGATTTCAGAAGCTAAACAAACCATCTTCTGGAATCAAACCAGTTCTTACATTTCTGACAACAGGTAATTTTTCCCCCTGTTTAGATGCACCCAGATGTCAGTTCCTCCCTTCCTCCGCATTCTGGACAGACCAGAAAATCACTGCATCATTTCCCTTTAGGTAGTTTGCAATGAGGAGGGGAGAGGGAGAGAGTAATAATTTAAAACTGTCACATGAAAAGGTTCTCCGGGGAGCCGAGATTTTTAAGAAAGCACCAAATATATTATTTTCATTAAATATTATTTACAAAAAAAAGAATATTTCACAGGGTAACGCTCAGCATGGTTTGCATATATTATCATCTGAATAATTTTATTTTATACATCGACCCCCCCCCAAGACTCAATTAGTTGCCCCCAAAGAGGAAAAGAAGTGAAAAAGATAATCCTACCAAATTCTGGTAAATAGGAAGATTAGGAGTCGGGGCCTCTGATTGTGATACTGTTCTGCTGTCCTGTTGTAAGATCACTGGGAAATGAGGTGGTGGTTTGCATTTCCACCCCCAAATTTGTAAAACCTATCTGTTCTACTTCTCAGGTGCAGATGGCAACTGCCGGTCCTATTTTGGCCATGACCTTTGGAATGGGACAGCACTACCATACTGGAGACATCTCTCTGCCTTCTCAGGCTAACACAGCATTTTCACAAATCCAGGGCAGGGGACCATGTTATTTGTTTACGCTGTGAGCAGAGAGATGGTATCGCCAAGATGGTTTCAGAGGGCAGCCATCTTGGGCCACAGCAGAACAGATAAGATTCAAGTCCAGTATCACCACAACTCAGAGACCAACAATATTTTTTGGGATGTAAGCTTTTGAGAGTCAGCACTCCCAGAACTTTGGCTCTCAAAAGCTTATGTCCCCCAAATTGCTTTGACTTTTGGACGTTTATACCCCCAAAATCTTGTTGGTCTCTATGCTGCTACTGGACTCAAATCTAGCTGGTATGCAGATTGGAGAGGCTTGCTGTGTGACCCTCGAAGCAGGTGAATGGCCATCCTGGACCCAAGGACTTCTCAAGGACTGCATCTGCACTCCCTTTAGGGCAGCTACCTCAATCCACGACAGTTAGGAGGTTGGTGAACGGCAAACCTGTTACAAACACACATCCCAAGGACAGCCAAGCCAGGAGTGGATCCGAGCGCCATTTAAGAAGCACCTGCGGTTTCAGTACATAGAGGGGAGGACAGACAGTTACATTTCAACAGGGTGGGGAGACAGAAGTGCTCTCTGATATCACTGCCCCATATCTTTACGAACGCATACCGCTTTGGGCGGGAGGAGGCGCTCTTGCTAGGGGTGGGGTGGAAGAGACAGAGGTGGCAGTCAACAGCTCTGGCTTGAATCCAGGATGCGGGATTTCAAAGCCATCTTGGTCCCAGGGAGCAGCAAGAACAGCACAGCAAAGGCCTCCTGTGCCCATCAATGGGCGGGATACTTTTTGCTGGAGGCAGAGCCTCTCGGGCAGAAGGAGCCTTCCACCAGCGGAAGAGTCTCCCACCCTGGAGGAGAGCGCTGCATTTGGCAGAACCAAGTCACGGCATCTAGCCCACTGACTTCTCGTTCTCACTAACGGGCAGGCCTACATTCCAAAACAAACCCCATGGAGAACAACGCTGAGCAGTCTGTACAGAGTCCTTGTGTGTACCATGCATGTCGATAAACAACAACAGGAAGCCTGAATTATCCAAATACCAACTTTCTGGTGAGCCACACTTTAGGGACGGGGCTGGGGTGAACAAGGCAGTCAATAATTCCACGCTGCTGAGGCTATTAGGCCTAATCACCACCTTGGAGGGAACGGCCTTGACCCAATAAAACCTGTTCAACACCAAGCTCCCTGGGCTTCAGAGACCGTGGCGGAGGGAAAACCAGGATTTTGACTTGTGGGCTTTAGAATGCTCTCTGTTAACGTCTTCAAACACTTTTTAGAATGTTCCAATCCTCTTGTTTTGCTGCTAACCTGAGTACTATATTCTCTGTGGGAACAGAAATCCCACCACTGGGTACGGTTGCCAGGTCCCTCCTGGTGGGGGACGACTTACCGGTGATATACCGGGAACTATCCCCTGGGGGGGGACATGATGGTGGTGGGGGTAACCCTAGGCTGGCAACACTGTGACATTGCCAGCATCACAGCTCCTGATACGCACAGGAACTTACATCTGCATGTCGCCAGCGACACACTGACGTCACTTCCTGTGCATGCCGGAAGTAGCATCACCAGCCTCGGCCTTCCCCTACTACCGGTCAGCTGATCGACAGCAGGGTTTTTCCCCCACCCTCAGCAGGGGTCCGGCAGCCCCACCACTGGGGCCCCAACAATCACTAACACTTCCAGAGGGAGTCAAGAGGGATCTGCCGAACAGCTGAACTTGCATGAAAGCTTTCCCCCAACAAGCGAGCATGTGAAACAGAGGGTGAGGGAAAGATGGGGGGAAATAAAGGATTTGTTCAGATGGATGTAGATCCACCCCATTAAACACACTGGAGACCGAGCCACTTTCCTGCAGAACAGAGAATCATTGCTTGTCGATAAGCAGTGATCACCCCTCGGGGCTCCTGGCTCATTCAGTCGGCAAATAGACTGGATGGGTGCAAAAAAGGGCTGCCCAATATGTAATACCAGTTGTCCAAAATAAAGTTGCTGCAAGCTCTACAGGGGAGGGAGTGCTGCAGGAGTTTACTGCAACCCTACACCC
The DNA here is from genome assembly GCA_029375565.1 of Gekko gecko. Lineage (NCBI taxonomy): Eukaryota > Metazoa > Chordata > Lepidosauria > Squamata > Gekkonidae > Gekko > Gekko gecko. The sequence continues at coordinate 17,609,168 of JAPDNY010000016.1, read as the reverse complement.
TCACCCTCCCCAGCTGGGGAGGGGGCAGGTTTGGCAACACTGCAGACAGAAAAGGCCAGTCAAAACATGAGGACTCCTCCTCTACTCGGCTTCCTGGAAAAACTGATGCCCTGGATAGCAGAAGTGCTAGTGAGCCACAGCGGGTTGCAATGGAGAGGGGGTGACGGGGAAGTCCACTCAAGAATTCATAATTTTTAATCACACCTCCCATAGCATAATGGTTTTATTTAAAAAAATAATAATTACAGAACCACCTTCTCCTGTTCTGAGTCATGATCCATTGTGATTGCTATTACATTTTTAAACGTCCCTGGCATAGGAAAAGAGTAAATAACATTAAGACCCCTTTAGAGTAGTCGGCAGGGGGGCTCAATAGGGCACCAGGACAGCACCCAATCCAGGAACCCCCTTATAGTGCAAGTCAAACACTTGTCCTCCTGTGCAAACAGAGAGTCAGGCAAAGGGCTCCTTAAGGGCCCTTCCAGTTCCATATGAACAGCAAAGAGGCCTTGGCAGAATTCTTCCCCTTGCGCGCTCCACTGACCAAGTCCCTGTGACAGGCCAAACACACAGGATATGGGAACGAGCAGCTTGGAGGTATTTAAAGGGAGACACTCTGCCATTCACACTGAGGAAGGGAGGGACATGTTAATGAGCCCTTTGTGAGTTAGTGGGCGGAGCCACTACAGGCAAGACCCTGCAGTCCTCTCTCGGTTCCTAATGTGGTGCTCCCCCTCCGCCACTACTATAACTGAGCCGCTGATCAGACTAACACCATTAGGCTTTGATATATATTTTTTTCCCCACCACAAGCCACACTCCCCACCTCCCCTGTTTGCGTTGCAACAGTCAGCACAGACGCAGTTGGCCATAAAAGTCTGCACCTGGCCATAAGGTTCTTTCTCATATGCAATAACAGCGAAATTACTGGATCCCAATGCACTCGAGAGTGGCAAAACGCTCGTGATACAGGGGGAGAAGGGTCCACAAAGACCGCCTCATCCTTTCATCTCCAGCCCCCCAAAAAGTATTTTGCTTTGACAGAGACTTTGCAATTCCCTTGCATGTTTCAACACCAGCCTCTCCCGCTACGCAGAATGGGTTTGCATCTCCAGAAATGGCAACTGGGCGGGACCAGCAGTGTGGATTCGTAAGACCAGCATTCTGCAGGCCCCTCCACTGGGAAAGAAGGATGAGGATACAACAGAGCAGAGCCATGAGATCCACAGAGGCCATAAGCCTTCCCTCTCAAAGGGGGGGGAAATCCCAAATGAACTCAGAGGGATGAGTCTAGCAGGGAGATCCAGGGCTACATACGGTGCATTCCGTTGGCTGAATTTTTGGAGCAGCGGTTTAGAGATGCAGAGAGAAAACAGCCATGAGGTATATTTTGACAGTTCGCACGTTTCAAGTCATGGTCGACCAAGGTTTAAGCTGAAAACAGAAAGGGCAACTGGGGCCCCGTTTCACCATCAACCTGCCTCGTCTCCGACCCACAGGATCGGGACCCTTGGACAAAAACGCCCTTTTCCCCCACACACAACCCCCCCCAAGCCCACCTTCAGTTTGTGCCAAGACTTCAGTTGTGAAATGGTTACGGGCACTGGATTTGTTCCTTTAAAAAAAGGGGGGTGTGTGTAAAAAAAAGACACACCAATGCCAGAATGGGCAAAGAAAGAGAGAGGGAAGGGAAACAGAAGTTCAACTCACAAAGAGATACAAAGCAAAGAGACAGACGTTTCAAGGCTGGCCACTGGTTAAGGGTGGAGGCGGGGTGCGAGGGTGAGGCAGCCCCCAAGCCGCCCCAAATGCATGGAACCAAGCGTTTTTTTCACACAGTCACTCTTCTCAGTCTTGGAGATAAATGTTCAGTTGGATGGCATTCTCTCTCGAGCTACAGGCATGCTTCTTCTCTTGGTTCAATCCCAGCCGTTATCCTTGATCATGTGAGCTAATTCAATGATGTATTTGCCTTCTTTATACTTTTGACTGCTTTCAAATGCATGTTCCTAAAAACGGACACACAAAAAAAATTAAGGTGGCATCATTAAGAAAGGGAGGAAGGGCTGCGGAACTCACTGCCACAAGACGTAGGCACAGTTGCTGGCTTGGGAGGTATACCTAGGCCAGTGCATGGAGCACGGCTCCATTAGTGGCTAAATGGAACCTCCTTGTTCAAACGCAGTGTACCTCTAAATATCAGTCGCTCAGAGGGAATAAAGGGAGTCATCAGCCACAAGGTCTGCATGGAAACATGGCTCTCTTTCCTGAGCTCCGAAGAAATGCGCATGCACACAAAAGCTTATACCTTGAATAAAACTTTTGTTGGTTTTACAGGTGGCACTGGACTCAAACTTTGTTTCTCTGAACTCTGAATATGTAGTGACAGCTTCCCGCTGCTCACTGGGGAAGGAAAAGGCACTCTGTACATGCCTAGAGATATTTTTATTATACAGCATTTCACATCTTTCTTTTAACTTTAATTTTTTTTTTTTGATTTTTAGTAGAAATAATTCAAGTTTAAAAGACAGACTCATGACCAGTAATGCGACATATATAACCAATAATGTGACATATATTATTTCAGGAAAGAGAATTCCCTCACTCTCAATATCAACAAAGAATTTGGCTGAACTATGGATGCAAATACCACTGAGCGTAAAAATCAAAAGAAAAACACTCTGTACAAATCTGAACCCTGAGTGGTTTTTAGTTTTGTGGCACTACTGTATTCCCCTTGCTGTTTTATTGTGTTTCTGGTGGGCTGTTTTCTTAGCTCTCTAAAGCACTTTTATTATACTGTTGGTTGTATGTATGCATTCAACTACTCTCATCGGGTTCTTTTCAAGTTGTGCAATCTGCTCTGAGTCTCAGTGACAAAAGGTGGCAAAATGAAGCAAACAAATAAATAGTATCTGTTCTAAAGAAAGGCATATGTATTGACTGTGGTATTTGGTTCGTAAAGACCAGCCTGGTGGCTCTTTGGTAAAACGACGATAGCAGGTTTGGGATGAAGTACTGGGCCTGAATGCAGGAGACCCCAGCTCAAGTCCCCGGCTGTCCAAGTTCCTTATTTCTCAATGAGGACAACAGAGATGAGAACAACAGAATAGGGTGGACATTGAAGAATGCAGTAGAAATCAGTACTACAACGGTGCTCTCTCTCTCTCTCTCTCTCTCTCTCTCTCTCTCTCTCTCTCTCTCTCTCTCTCTCTCTCTCTCTCTCTCTCTCTCTCTCTCTCTCTGGTCTGAAATACACATATCCTACAGTTTCTTTTTGGAAACGCTGTGCACTGCATCCGAAAATAAACTTACAGAGACTCCGCTTTTATTCTTAACTGACTGCAGGGGTCATTTTGTAGAAAAAGAGGTGCAGGAGCTCATTAGCATAACTCATTAGCATAACTTATTTGCATATGCCACGCTCCCTGACATCACCAGAAATGTCAGCTCCCACCGCTCAGGCTCCACCCCTAGGGACTGTCTTTCCACTGGGGGCTGTCATTGCAGTTCCAGAGTAGCCTATCTGGGCCCCGCTCCTGCTGGGAGCTGGGGGCGGGGCTTGCCACCGCCTGTGCTTCTAACTGCCGGAGCTCCGCTCCTGTGCGCTCCTGCTCCAAATGACCCGACTGACTGTATTGCAGGAACATAGCGCTATTGTTTAAAGGACTGAAAGCTTTTGCGCAATGCCCATGTGAAACTCCCCAATCCCCTTTTTTGCAATGGGATCAAACTCATGGATCTATTCCAAGGGTTCAGGTGAGCTCTCAGTGACTCACCTGCTCACCAATCAGCCAACCCAGTGCCCGGTTTTGCTGAAGCAGAGGGCAACCCCGGGCAAATGAATTCACCCAGTCCCAAGAATTCTTCAGCCCCTTGCTAGAATTTAGGTGTCCAGATGATTAAAGACATCTCAGCCAACTACTCAAGCAAGTTAATAGTTTTATTTTGAACACTTGTCTTGAACATCTTTTATAACCTTTTCCATGTGTCTCACTAGTTAGAAAGCTTAGAAATGGTTACAAATACTCAGCCACTCCTTGTCCAAACCCTTAGAGATGCCTGCTTGTTTTATTCCATTAATTAGAAAGCGAAGACATAACTGCAAGCTGTAATTCAATGCCAGATTACCGGGGTGGAGGGAGGTCGCCTTTTGAAATGGATCAAAGGGATTTAATTAATTAAACTAACTAAAAGTTATAGCCCTGTGCCTACACTTCTCTGTAAAATGGGCAGGCAAATGGGACATGGTGCTGTCAGAATGTAAGCAGATTCCCCCACAGACCTCTTCCCACGTTCCCTTGTAAAGCAGCGACTTCAACGCTGTGGTCCTTAAAGGATCTGCCGAAACTGGGGGGGCAGGGAACAGAGATTGCCCAGTGTGGGGTAAGCAGACAAAGTGCTGGACTTAGAACTGGGGAGATCCAAGTTCAGAACCCCCCCATGCATTTGGCCACCAAATCTACTTCACAGGATTGATGCACGGATAAAAACAGAAAGCCACGGATTCTGCCTGGAGGAAGGCGTAGTCACAGACGATGAAGAGGCATCATCAAGAGTTAGGCCCTTGGTCCATTCAGGTCATGACTGGCAGGGGCTGTCCAGGACCTCAAACAATGAAAGGCCGTTCCAAGCGACAGGGAGGGTTTTTTTACCTGGAGATATCAGGGACTAAACCTTCAATATGCCAAGCATGTGCTCCACCACTTAGCTACACCCCCTCCTCCAAGATCACGTCCTCAGCCACTACCGATCCCTCTCACAATGCACGATCATAGGGAGCCCTAGGCGAAAGACCTCTGCGATGTGAAAGACCTCTAACAGTCTGAGCTGACAATATGGACTTTGATGGAACCATGCTCTGGTTCAGTATAAGGCGGCTTCGTGTGTTCCAAGTCATAGAAGCATAATCCCTGTATGCACAGTAGGGATGCCAGGTACCCTCACTGCTCTGGCGGGGGTTTTGGGGGCAGGGACATCGCATGATGTCCCCAACATGATGATGTCACCCGGAAATGATGTTATCATGTTGGGGATGTCACGTGGAAGATGCTCTGGTTTTGAGGCAATCTTTATGGTAAAATTGGGCTTAAACCATAGAGTTTGCCCAAAAACCAGAGTGTCCCCTGCATAACATCCCTGATGTGATGATGTGACTTCTGGGTGATGTCATCGCAACAGGGACATCATATGGTGATATCCCTGTTTAGGGACGGAGTTTCTCCCACTGGCCAGCTGGACCACGATGGGGAGAAAACACCAAAACTGGGGGATCCCCCTCTGGCAACCCTAATGCACAGGGGGGACAATGTGTTAGGCCAAGAGGCCATGGCTCAGTGGTAGAGCATCTGCTTGGCATGCAGAAGGTCCCAAGTTCAATCCCTGGCATCTCCAACTCAAGGATCAGGTCATAGGGTGATGTGAAAGACCTCCACCTGAGACCCTGCTGCCAGTCTGAGTAGACAATACTGACTCTGACGGACCAATGGTCTGGTTCAGTATACGGCAGCTTCATGTGTGTGTGTGTGTGACTAGTGGTCAGCATGAATGGAGCATGCACACAAAAGACATGCCCCAGAATCCTCTGCAGTGATCAACTGTCCATGAAGTATCTTGCAGTGGGAGTTGGAATGAAGATTAGTTATTTGCTGTCTGATTGTCTTTAATATTGTACTTATGTTTTAATTAATTTTATCTTGTTTTATCTCTGGTGGTATATCACCCAGAGCCCTGCAGTAGCAGGGATGGAGCGATTCAATAAATAAATAAATAAATAAATAAATAAATAAATAAATAAGACTGTGCCAAACAGATTCAAGTCAAGAGTTTCAGGATATGAGTTTTTGAGAGTGAAAGCTTCCTTATCCCCTGAAACTCCAGTTGGTCTCTAGCGTGTTACTGGACTCACATTGGTTTTACTGCAGACCAACATGGTGGCCCTCTGAAACAATGCCATAGTAAAGGTACGGGTGTTCCTCAACAGAAAAGTTAGCATGAAAAAAGCTTCCTAGAAGTCTGTTTAAAAATCTGAAAACCTACCACCCTAATTTTTAGACACTTTTTTTGCAAAGCAAATGGGCAGCTGTTTCTCAGTTCTTAAGAAGAACTCAGAAATGGCTGAGGTGGTGGCAGTTCATCCATACTGCCCCCCCCCCCCGCTCTGCACAGCTTTATTCCATCGCGGCTGGCTTTCTCACCCACCCATTTGCTCCGTAACATTTCCATCTATGACTACCCACAACCAGAATCCCTTGGGACTTCTAATGGTGCAGCAGATGCTATCAAATGCCTTAGTTATGTTTTAGTCATGTTTTGTGAATTAATTGATTAATTTTATAGATTTTTAAGGTTGCACTGTATTTCAACTGTGTTGTATATTTTAATCATGTTGTAACCCGCCCTGAGCCTGTTGTGCAGGGAAGGGCAGGCTACTAAATAAATAAATATATTCAAAGAACAGGACCTGGTAACCAATTTATCTGACACTTTCATTCCTCACTCCTCCAAAGATTGCAGGGAGACGCATGTACTTCTCCCATTTGATCATCACAACCAGGACTCTTTTTGTAGCAGGAACTCCTTTGCATATTAGGTGACACACCCCTAATGCAGCCAATCCTCCAAGAGCTTACAGTAGCCCCTGTAAGAAGAGCTCTGTAAGCTCTTGGAGGATTGGCTACATTAGGGGTGTGTCGCTTAATATGCAAAGGAGTTCCTGCTATAAAAAGAGCCCTGAAATTCACAACAATCCTGTGAGTTCCCTGACCTGGATAGCCCAGGCAAGCCCAATCTTGTCAGATCTCAGGAGTTAAGCAGGGTCAACTCTGGTAAGCACTTGGATGGGAGACCTCCTTGGGATACCAGAGGCGGAAGGAGGGGGGCAGGCTTTATTCAGCCACCTCTCTGAATATCCTCCAGGCCCCCAGTAGGGGTCAGTCACCAGAGGTTGCCAGGACTTCCAGGTGCACACACACTCACACAGGCATACACACAAATACCAAAACAACAACAATCCTGTGAGGCAGACCAGGCTGAGAAAGGTAGGGCTAGCTGACCTGCCTAAGATCGCCCAGCAAGATTCATAGCCTAATGGGGATTTGAATTCCCATCTGCCTGGTCTTCACTTCTGCTTAGGGAGATATCATTCACAATTATTATTTTTTTTGAAAAAATTGAAAACATTTATATTCCGCTTAAGTGCAGTGTTCTTTAGCCAGCTCATGAGCAGTTGTCCATCACTTTTGAACAAGAACGGGAAAACGAGATCTGACTCCAGCCCTTTCCCAGCCCCTCTCCCGCCTGGGATGGGGGCCAAGCAAAGCAAGAAAAATGTGGATACTCACGTATTTCCAGCCCAACGTGGTTTTGCAGTTTTCACAGTAAATGTCGGCGACCGCATGTAGACCTGTTAGCAGGACCCGTTCCTCTGCAGGGCCGCAACCCACATTAACTCTGCAAATTGGGAGGTGGTGGGGAGAGAAAAGAGAGACGACTTAGTTCCAAAGGGACATTTGCAGATCTGGAAAAAGTGCAGAAGCCAAACAGTCAAGCATCTTCCCTATGAGGAGAGGCTAAAAAGTCTGGGGCTTTTTAGCTGGCAAAAAGGACAACTGTAGGAGAAGGGGGAGATGCATGAGCTTGTAAAAGTGAGGCATGGCTTGATGAAACTGGAGATAATTTTTCTTCCTCTCTCAGAATACTGGGACTTTGAAGGTGAGGGCATCTAATCAAGTAGATCGGCAGTTGATTTAGGGTAGGCTAAAGGAAGCTCTTCACCCAAGAAACAAATTGCCCAATAGAATTAACTTTAACTTTTAAAGGGGATTAGACAAATGCTTGGGGGGAAAGTCTACTGATGAGTGACTATGAGCCACAATGGCTAAGTGGAACCTCCAGGCTCAGAGGCAGTGTACTTGTACGTTCAAGAGATGACTTTGGCTGCCACAAACTAATCTTCCAAGGGTATCTATATAACCACTGTGGGAGTAAGGACTTTTTATCTGATCCAGTGGGGAAATCACACTTCCAGATCTCATTCCCCGGCAATCTCTATGCTGCATTTGTCAGAAGCTATTCTTGAATTTTATCGCACTCTTCGAAGTTCATCTGATGGAACTTGTCTGATGTGCCACTGATGGGAAAGCTAGTGTGGTGTGGTAGACTGGACACCAGACTTCATCTTCATTGTACAAATACTACATGAAACATTGACCTTTTCTGCATGCTGAAGTTACTCCTGATTTTCTTGGGAGTTGATCTACAAGCACTGGAATCAGTTTGGGCAGGGTTCTTCTGCACACCTGGCCTGCCTGTGCATTTTTACAGCTGGAGAGACAGTTTATTTTCTTCCACACGTGGCTTGAATAATGAGGATTTTCAAGGGAGGATCCATCGTAGCACCCCCTCTTATTTTTTAAACAAATAGCCCTAAAATATCAATATATTGCTGCGGTGTTGTAATTACAGTTTAAACAGGGTTTCTGAATTTCCAGCTTTTGTTTTAAAAAAAGTCTCTAGACCCTTCCCTAGTGGAGGTATGCTCTTTTCCTTATATCTCCGCAACAGAGAAGGTTTAGAGAATTACTTTTGTTAAAATGAAAGCTGGGAATTCAGAGAACCTGCTTAAACTATCATTACAACATTACAGCATTATATTGATATTTTAGGGCCTTTGGAAAACACCTGGAATCACTGTCGGGGGGGGGGGAGTGGTTTAATGATGACACTGATCACTGAAAAGTGGGCGGGAGGTGGGTGGGTAAAAGTGGGTGGGACAAAGAAAACCAACAGAAACATTACGGACTAGGAAAAAGCCAACTCAAAACCAGCTTCCCAAAAAAGATCAGGGTAAAAATTGTCTCTAAGGAGCTGGGGGGGGGGGAGACAGACACACACACACACACAAAAACTGAAGTGCAAAATAAAGGCACACAAACTCATGCAGAAATCAGGGGATAAACCAAAGCAGGATGGGACCAGAACCGAAGGAAAAATCCCATGCAGAAAAGCTCATTTCATGTTTGCTGCAAGCATATAACTTGTGGATGCCAAATGAGTCCTTCTGCATAAGGACTGGCAGCGTAAGTTTAAAATAAACTGGTGAAATTCACATGAATAGATTTGTGAAAACAACTATGGATGTTTCTAGTAAGCTTTCTCAATTTTGAAAAGCCGTTTCTTTTAAAAGTTCTTCCACTGCCTTCCTGGGATGTGGTAGCCGTTTCTCAGGCTCCCTCTCCGGAATCGAACCCAGATTCCCCGTTAGCCATGGTCATGTCTAAGAACCAGGGTACTTTGGACTATACATGTACCAAGTTTTTGGCTTTCTAGCCTAATAATTTTGATTACCCATGATTATTGACAGCAAATCCCAGCAATTTGATCTCTGTGGTTATATCAGAAAACCTGGAAGCCATGCTCCAGTATTAGTTTATGTATTCAGTTGCCCTGTTTCTCTCCTGGGTATTCCCAGGACTTGCACATATAGAAAAAGGGCACCAGGACAGGAGAATCTGAGCTCTCATTTTTCAAAAATCAAGGTTCTAGTCCATAAGACTGTAAGTAAAAACAATTATTATTGATACTTGAAAGCAAGTGGGCAACATTTGGTGAAGTCAGAGAAGAAATTATACAAGATTTCCATTGCATCGGGGTGGGGGAGGGGGGTAAGTTTCAGTATCCCGCATCGGCTACTTACCCCTCCCCCTAACAAGCAGGATTTAAACTGCTACTTTGCATAACATTTGTAAAATGAGTTTTACTTTGCAAAATTTATCCAGGTTGCAGGATACAGTATGTCACATCAAGTAACTTTAGCCCAGAATTGCATTGGCTTGGAAGGAAGGAGGAAAGGCAGGAAATACACAACCCCGTATCCTTGGTAACGGAAAAGCTACAGCGATGTTTTACCAAAAAAAGACCACACTCACACTGAATTGAAGAGGTACGCCCGCCCTTGGCTTCCTTGGAAAGACTGCAAGGCAAGCAAAAAAAATAAAAATAAAAAAATCAATAAGGATGGTACTGTAGAAAACCACCTGGCCCAAAAGGACTCAATACCATCCCCGGATATTGCAGGCCACGACTTCAGTAGTACAGACAGCAGGCTTGTGGGGGAAGCCTTGGGCGAGGTGCGCGCACTGGGCCCAGAAAGCAGTGAGCCAGGCACCCTACAAATTCTCTCCCCCTTCGATCTCCTTGCTCCACGCAAAGTGAGACTGGCACTACTGTTAGGCGGAAGGTGGGTCCTTTGCCAGCGGAGAAGGGCAGGAAATGCCCCACCTAGCTACACTTTGGAGCCAGCCCTGAAGGGAAGAATTCTGGAAAGGGATATGAGTGTTCAAGGCCTGCAGTAGGTAGACCGGAGAATGCACCGAGGAGAACATCGGGAGAAAGCAGAAATGGAAGAGGCCAAGACCTGGCACAGTGCAAGGAGGAAACCAAGGCAGAGGGTGAAGCACAGTCCGGAAGGGGAGACACACTGGGCAGTTGTGCTGGAAGAAAAGTCAGCCAGTTTTTCCACAGTTCTTGGAAGACACCTCACCCGTAACACACACCTTCCAGATTCCCTGATGCTTTTACACAGAACTTGCCCAGAAAATAAACTCAGGAGTCCCCCAAAAGGCTGGGACGCCACCTACTTCCTGCAAATTTGGCTCACCTGTGTCACCCACATCTTGTCTCCATTCCCCGCCGCCAGATCCACCCTATGGCAGCTAAATGCCTCCCCCCAACACAAAACTCCACCTCTAAGGGCCACTGTTCCCGATTTGTAAATCTCATTTCTGTAACACTCAGATGCAAGAGTGAAGAAGGACATAGCCAGCCTCCCTCCCTCCTCCCTCTGATGCTTTTCAAAAAAGCATTTGGTTTGCATTAAAGTTCTGGCGGGGAAAATTTCCATGTCACGCACAGGATTCTGAAAGGCCCACCCACTCTTTGAGCAATACGTTAGAAGCAGGACAGACTAAATCAGATGATGGGAAACATCAGCTCCCTGTCCTAGCAATTCTGTCCTCCCCCCTGTTTCTCAAAGCAGCCCAAGGAAAGGAGGAGGATTGGTTTTGAATTTTCCCATCCAAAAGGCTAAGAATATTTCTCTGCTGCTAATGGGAAGGAATCTACATTGGCACTTCCAAAAGAATGGTTGCTTTGACTCCTAGACTCAAACAGACTGGCGCTATAGGTATGCAATAAATCCACAGACTTCTTAGTCCACAAGAAACAAAATGTATGTGGCGCGTACATGCCTATATTCACCAACAGTGGTCTTAAATCGTTCTTAGATACTTTAACTCCCGAGCACAGGGTTGCCAACTGCAGGATGGGAAATTCCTGGAGATTTGGTGGGTTTGGGAGAGTGGAGTTTGGAGAAGGGAAAGACTTACAAGTCCTCCCTCCAAAGCAGCTGTGTTCTCCAGGGAAATCAGTCTCTGCAGTCGGGAGATTGGTTAGAATTCTGGCCTTACCTGGAGGTTGGTAGCCCTACCCAAGCAAGAAACATGGAACCCAATGAGCCACAAGCAGGGTCAGTTCAGGGCCAAGAGTCAACTTGGGGCAGCATGACAACACGGGTCCTGGTTTCTTGGTCCTACTGTCCCATTGGTCCCTTTCTGCCTAGCTAGCCATCCTCTCTTCCATCTTGCAGGTAACTGTTACCTGTGTAAAGTACCACCCTGGCAAGTGGAGAAAAAGTGAGGTCAAGTCACAGCCCTCTTATGACAACCCTTCAATGGGTTTTCAAAGCAAGACACAAACAAGGGTGATTTGCCATCGCTAGCCTCCGTGCCATAACTCTAGATTTCCTTGGTGGTCTCCCATCCAAATACTAACCAGGGTCGGCCCTGCTTAGTTTCCAAGTTCTAACAAGATCGGGCTAGCCTGGGCCATCTAGGCCAGTGAGACATTAGTAATACTCCCTGTCCTTCTTTATCAGGGACCGGTCCCTTTGATGACAGTTGGAGGCCAACCCCGCTTAGCTTCCAAGACCTGACAACATCAGGCTAGGTTAGGACTCCACTCCACCCTAACTCTACACCCATCAGTTAGGGTTGCCAAGTCCCCCTGGCCACCGGCGGGAGATGGAAGGAGGGTTGCCAGATTCAAATTGGGAAACTCCTGGAGATGTTGGGATGGAGCCTGGGGAGGACAGGGCTCCCCATGGGGTACAGTGCCATACAATCCACTCTCCAAAGCATCCATTTTCTCCAGGAGAACTGATCTCTGTAGTCTGGAGATGAGCTGCAGTTCTGGGGGATTCCCAGGTCCCACCTGGAGGCTGGCATCCCTACCATCAATACGGAGGGAGTGGAGCTTTCCCAAGATGGATGTGCGCTTGAACCAATCCTCATGACAAAATAGGTGGCAGGAAGTTACGTGATGTCACAGTCTCATAGGACAGTAAGAGGAGGAGCCAGAGTACTTGAACCTGCCAGTACTAAAAGGGAATTGTCTCAACTGCCAAGAGACCTTGCTCTGGTCCTCTGGACTTGCATCCAGAAGGGGAATGGAGGTGTGGGGCACTAGCACTGGGTCCTTCTCCCCCCTCCCAACAGCCACAAATCGGGATTTCTGTAAGGGCTTGCTATCCAGCAGGTGGGACTCACTGGACCACCCCCCCAAGGTCCTACCCCATAGGCTGAGCTGGTCTAACAGAACTTCTCCCCCTGCCTCTGTTTTCCTAAAGAAACTTTATTATGAGGGAGCTCCAGCTTTCAACAATTTCTACCACAACAATATCTTATCCTTAACAACCTTGCTCATGGTCTTGCAAACCGAGGCCCATGGCTTCCTTGATTGGGTCAATCCATCTCATGTTGAGTCTTCCCTTTTCCCGGTTTACCTTCAACTCTCGCAGCATGATTGTCTTTTCCAGCAAGTGTTGTCTCCTCATAACGTGACCAAAGTATGATAGCCTCAGTTTAGTCATTTCAGCTTCTAGGGAGAGCTCAGGCTTGATTTGTTCCAGAATCCACTGATTTGTCTTTTTAGAGGTCCACGGTATCTGCAAAACTCTCCTCCAACACCACGTTTCAAAGGAATTTACTTTCTTCCTGTCAGCTTTCTTCATTGTCCAACCTTCGCACCCATACCTAGTACAGGGGAGTACTACGGTATGAATTATTGACCTTGGTCGCCAGCACCACATCCTTACACTTAAGGGTCTTTTCTAGCTCCTTCATGGCTACCCTTCTGGTTTCTTGGTTGCCGTCTCCCTTTTGGTTGATGATGAAGCCAAGGAATAGAACATATTTAACAGTTTCAGTTTCTTCACTGTCTTCTTTAAAGTTGTGTTATTCCTCAGTAGTTGTTACTTTTGTCTTTTTTGATGTAATCTTGCTTTGGCACCTGCTGCTGTAACCTCCATCAGCAGTCATTTCAAGTCTTCACTGTTTTCTGCCAGTGATGTGGTATCATCTGTGTAAGTCAAATTGTGAATGCTCCTTCCACCAATTTTCACTCCACCTTCATCTAAATCTAATCTAGTGTTCCTTATGATGTGTTCTGCATATAGATTGAACAGGTAGGGAGGCAAAATGCATCCTTGCCTGACACCCTGCCAATTAGAAACTACTGTGTTTCTCCATAGTCTGCCCTAATGGTAGTCTCTTGTCCAGAGTATAGGTTGTACATCAGAACAATCGGATGTTGTGGCAGACCCATTTCTTTTAAAACCAGCCATAACTTGTCATGATCCACACAGTCAAAAGCTTTGCTGTAATCTATGAAACACAAGCTTATTTTCTTCTGAAATTTTCTGATATGCTCTAGCAACCAATGTAAATTTACAATGTGCTGTCTCATGCCTCTTTCTTTTCTGAATCCAGCTTAAGCATCTAGCCTTTCTCACTCCATATTATGATTAACAGCCTTTGTTGTAAGAATTTGAGCTTCACTTTACTTGTGTGAGAAATTAATGCAATGATCTGACAGTTGCTGCAGTCTTTTACGTCCCCCTTTTTGGATTTTTTTTGGAATTCAGCATTTCCAGTCTGTGGGCCATTGTTTTGTTTTCCATATCTGTTGGCAAGTTCTTGTTAAGATTTTGATGGATTTGATTTCTGTGACTTGAAATAGCTCTATTGATACCCCATCTACTCCTGGTGATTTGTTTCTCCCAATTTCTTTCAGCGCGGCTTTCACTTCACTTTCTAAAACTGTAGGATTTTCTTCAAAAGATTCTTCTTTGAAGGAATCTGTCATCCTTTCACCTCTTCTATATAGTTCTTCAAGTATGTTGTTCCCGTCTTTTCTTTATTTTGTCCTGTTCAGTTAATGTATTTCCACACTGATCTTTCAGCATGCCTAACTATGCTTTAAATTTCCCTTTAATTCTTTGGATCTTGTGGAACTGATCTCTTGTGCTTCCTTTTTTGCTGTTCTCGTTTAGACTCCTGGTTCTATTTCCATCACCTTTTCCTTTTGCTTCTTGTCTATCCTACACAATATTAAGAGTTTGATCAGTCATCCATCAAGGTTTTTTATTTCTTTTGGCTACAGGAACAGTCTTTGCGAATACTTCCTTTCATGCATACTTCCTTTCAAACATCCTGCTCTGCTTTCAACCCATAATTCTTCTAGTTCATGTTCACTTGAATTTAGAAATGCAAATATTTCTTTATTTAAGCTTTTCAGGATGCTGTGTTGATTGTATTTTGGCAATATGAATATCTTGGTGTTTTTCTTCTGCTTTATTCTAATTTTCGATATTACCAATTCAATAAGTCTATACCACAACCAGCTCCTGGTCTTGTTTCAGCAGAGAGAATCGAGTTTCTCCATCTTCTGCTTCTGATTATATAATCTGTTTTATTTCTGTATTGGCCATCCAATTATGTCCATGTATACAATTGTCTGTTTGGTTACTTGAAACATGTGTTTGCAATGAACACACTGTTTTCTTCACACAGTTCTATGAGTCACTCAGCATTAGCTCATAATATTCCATCTCTAACCCTTTCAGAAACCGCTCCTCATAAACTACCCCCCATAGGCTCACAAAAGCAGCAGATACCAGACTACCAACAGATACAGCAAGGGCTTCTCCATACCTGAGGGACTCAAGTCTTTCAGGAAAAAACTCTCTGAAAATGACTTGATGAGTACTAAATATGCTTCAGGAAGAAGGAAATGTTGAGAATGAGCTAAGGGTGGGGGGACAGATAGAATTGCAGATTTTAACTTTTAACTACTGTTTAGGACGTTTTCCAGCAGCAGACCCGAGAGTTTTCTTTTAGGTTCTTCTTCAAACTTGCATTTCCCCCCCACTGTTCTAGCTAACTTACAGTTTTTAGCCTTGAGACAAAAAACAGCTTTATGCCTGGAATAAATCGCAGAACAAGCAGAGTAGAGTTTGCAACAATCATTCTCTGGGATGCTCAGAAGTATCTTACACCCTGCCTTTAGACAGCATGAATCAGAAGGTTTAGTAAAGCCACGTGTTGGCCTATGTAATTCATTGCTGATTTATGTAGCAGATTTATATGCCACTTTTCTCCTGGAAAACAGACTCAAAGCAGCTTATAAACATTAAAGGCAAAGAAATCCAATATGAGTAACAATTCAAATACGACTCAAATACATCAAAACAGGCTCATACCCCTGTTACCATAAAAATTCAAAATGGGAGGAAAACAGAACAAACTAGCAATCTGCAGGCCAAGGGGGTAAGCGGCTTCTCCCTTCCCAGTCCCTGGCAATAACATCTATATAAGATGGCCACACTGTTTAAACTCTGAATCTCTTTGATTTGGACTTCAGGGATACCTGTGTTTCCCTATTTTGGCAATTGTGGTGGAGTGGTTAAGAGCAGTGGCTTACGGAGAACCGGGGGGGTGGGGTTGATTCCCTCCCCCACCTGAAGCCCGCTGGGTGATCTTGGGCCAGTCATAGTTCTCTCAGAGCTCTCTCAGCCTCAGCTATCTCACAAGGTGCCTGTTGTGGGGAGAGGAAGGGAAGGAGATTGTCAGACACTTTGAGACACCTTATGGTAGAGAAAAATGGGGTATAAAAACCACCATCGCCACCACTTCCTCCTCCTCTTCCTCTGCCTTCAAATAAGAAGCATTGAAACTTAATATTTTTTTCCCCTTAAGTCAACTTCAGTAGAACAGGAATGACATGTATGCTTATACAGAATTGATCTCTATGGGATATGCCAGTGTTCTGCGTTCTATAGAGTTATCAGATTATTTTAATTAAAGCTTTTATTTGAATACATTAACTGTTTATTGGCTGGGAAATACCGGGTTTTACTTTGAACCTGGAACCAACAAATAAACCTCAATATCTCCCTTAGAGAGTGAGGGCTGCACCCTGCCGCTACGGAGAATCAATGTTCTCAGGGAGCAATCAATTACCAATCAGCACTGTGATTTAATAGTTAATACATTGCTTTAATTCAGACAAAGAGGTTTTAATCTCCATGTGGCTGTTTCAAGAAATGCCTCCTCACAGTTGGGTCCAAGTGACCACCATAGTAGGAAAGAAACAGAGCTCTGAAAGCATTTTAAAGGAACTTGCTGCCCTCTCTGTAAATAAAAATGGCCTGTCTGGTCGCCTGGAGGAGATTCCGACTCACCAGAGGAGCATTATAGACAGTGCTCTGAGAATGAGGGTGCATGTTTTCTAGGGATGCCATCCTCCAGTTTGTGTAGTGGTTAAGTATGTGGACTCTTATGTGGGAGAACTGGGTTTGATTCCCCACTCCTCCACTTGCACCTGCTGATGTGACCTTGGGTCAGTCACAAGCTCTGGCACAGCTGTTCTCTCAAGGACAGTTTCTGTCAGAAGTTCTCTCAGCCCCACCTACCTTACAGGGTGTCTGTTGTGGAGAAGGGAAGGGAAAGGAGTTTGTAAGCCACTCTGAGATGCCTTTGGGCAGTGAAGGGCGGGGTATAAATCCAAACTCTTCTTCTTCTTCTTCTTCTTCTTCTTCTTCTTCTTCTTCTTCTTCTTCTTCAGGTGGGACCTGTGGATCCCCTGGAATTGCAGGTCATCTTTCGATTACAAAGATCAGTTCCCCTGGAGAAAACAGATGCTTTGGAGGGTGGATTTGATGGCATTGGACCCCACTGAGGTCCCTGTCCTCCTCAGAATCCATTCCCAAATCTCTGAGAGTTCCCCAATCTGGATTTGGCAACCCTACGCCCCCCTCATTCCCCACCAGTGACCAGGGGGGACCTGGCAACTCTAGCTTTGAGAGAGAGAAGATTTTAACCAGTGCATTCCTAGCTCACTGCCTGAATCACAGCACTTTGTTCACGCATGAAAGCAGGCAGCGTTGTCATCCATACACAGGATTCGGTTGTGAATGAATTACCCAACTACTGATCCCCACTCCTGTAGCAAGGTTAGAAGCCCCGAACAGGAAAAAGACTTTGCACAAACAAGAGACTCGTCTATGCAAGAGGCAAGGAGATCACTCGGTAATTCTGCATCTTAACCCGGCAGGGTTTGCAGCCGGCTTTAAAAAAAAAAATATCGTTGATTAGCCCCAGAGAGGGACCCAATTACCATAGAAACGCTGAGCAGATTTCAGATCTGAAAGGTCAAAGCCCAAGAGCTGTAGATTCCCCCCACCCCAAGTCAGACGGAATGATTCAGATCTATTTTTAATCAGCGCTCAGAGTCCCTTCGCTCTCCAGCCCACTGCCGTTTGCTCTCCATCAAATGCTTGAAATTCCCCCCCCCAAAAGAAACAACAACACCTGGGCATAAAATACTTCTGGAATGTGCAGCATTTCAGAGAAAGGAAAGTGGGGGAGAAGGTGACGTTATTTTAAGGTTAAAGCAAATCGATGAGGGGGAGAAAAGCTAAAGGAGGGAAAGACAGAGCCTCAAAGCAGTCTCCGAAATACCGCTTGTCAAGTTAAAAATACATGACCTCCCCGGGAGAAAGAAGTTTTGGCTAGCTGCTCTGCTGGACCCAAAGGGGAGAAAAATCCATAAAGCAGCCAATCCCCCCCCATCCCAATGATCACAAGGGCCGCAGCAAAACCACCACCACCAAACATTTTTAGACTCAAAAGGCAGTGGGCAAGTGACAGACATTAAATGCATCATCCCTTGGGGACGGTAGTTTGTGGCTTTGCCTCACTCGGGCCCACTCTAACAATCCACCTGACTCCTCGAATTCAGCACACATCCATCTTTGTGGCTCAGTTCAGTTGCCCCTTTACCGAGGGGAAAGTGAGGCAGAAGTGTGATCATGGGATAGGCCAGAGGTCCCTGAGGCACAACTATAAAATGGCTGCCGCGGGAGGCAGAGCCAAACACGTAAAGGTAGCCAGCCCAGCTGTAGCAGAGAAGAGGGGTAACTTTAAAAACACCCTGGGAAAGAGGGTGAGAGCGAATAAAACCAACACGGCAGTGGCAGCTCCAACCGAAACAACAATTATTATGATCAGCACAGCCAATCACATCTCCAGTGGCTAACCAGAAGCCCTGCTGGGCATAGAGACCCACGTATCACCATTCACTTTCTAAAAAAACACGGTGGATCCCAGGAAAGGTATTGGTGGGCACCACTGCGCCCAAGGGCACCAAGCTGGGGACACCTGGAATCAGTGTTCCCTCTAAGCTGAGTTAGTGTGAGCTAGCT
This sequence comes from Gekko gecko, assembly GCA_029375565.1. Taxonomy (NCBI): domain Eukaryota; kingdom Metazoa; phylum Chordata; class Lepidosauria; order Squamata; family Gekkonidae; genus Gekko; species Gekko gecko. Next base: position 17,590,567 of record JAPDNY010000016.1, on the reverse strand, counting down.
CACAGTTTTTTAGCCTCTGGCTCACACATTTTTGTCTTAGCTCAGGAAGGACGGCTCCAGAGCAAACTGATTTATGCAGTCGCCAAATTGCTCACTCACAACTTTAGCTCGCAAAGTAGAGCGTTTGCTCACGAGACTCCACAGCTTAGAGGGAGCACTGCCTGGGATATGCATTAACTCATCTTAACCTAGTTCACAGAACTGTTGCAGATGAGACTGGGGAGGAAAGGATTTGAAGGGGCAGCTGCCAGGGCAGCCCTGAAACCCAGAAATCAGAATCCTTGGAAAATGGTAATGATTACTTTAGAGAAATGAAGCCATCTCGCCATCAGTCTGCATAGGGTTCTGGCCGAGCTGTCACCCTGTGTGGGCCAAGAACATACTCTGGAATGTGCCCAACATATCTTTGCAGCTGCGCAAGATCAGCAACGGCCAACAAGCTGTGTTTCAGGGAAGCTCGTCTGCCATGACCCAAATCCTCCAGAGGGAAGCTGAAAGAGAGCTCTGGGATTCCTCAGAACCCAGTCTGAAGGCTGCTGGCGTTCCTGACTTACCTGCACCTTGTTTTGGAGGCATGTAAGCACCTCCCAGAGTGAGGCTACCAGGTTCCCACAGCAACTAGCAGGGAAAACTTACCAGCAGTAGGGGGAGGCCTAGCCCAGCACCAAAGCAACATTGCCAGCAACATCACTTCCAGAGCAGACCAGAAGTTACATTATCGCATTGCTGGAAACATGAGATATGTTACTCTAGTATTTGGAAAAAGTTCTGTGGTAAAAGCTGTTTTTACCATAGAGTTTTTGCCCAAATACCAGAGTGTCCCTCATTGCTGGCAATATGATGACATCACTTCCAGTGTGCACCAGGCTAGATATTCCCCCCACTGCCACGAAGTCCCCTGACAGTCAGCTGATTGGCAATACCCCTGAGGGAGAATGCAAGAACCTCCAAGTGGAACTGTCAGATCATTCCTGCATAATGGTGCCCAAAGCTATGTCAGGGGAAGAGATTGCTGCAATCTCCATGTCAGGAAGCAGAAATGGAGCAATTGATGAAAAATCAGTTGGCGTCCAGAAACAATTTCACTCATTATTTGACAAGTATACATGTCAACTTGATTGCTGGTTAACCACAGGCAGAAGGCACTTACTGCCTAAACTGATCAGCATCATGGTAAAAATCCAACAACAGATGCCTCCCAAAGGTCTACAAGCAGGAGCATTGCTGTTGTCCCCAGTTGTTATTCCTCTGCCTCTGAATACGGAGGTCCCTTTTAACCATCAAGGCTCTCCTTGGTAGCCGTTATAGGTCCAACAAACAAAAGTCCAGTGGTACCTTCGTGACTAACAATATTTATTTCAAGATGAATTTTTGTGAGCCTCCTCAATTGACCTCTCCATCGATTGGTCTAATCCTCTCTTAAACCATCTAAGGCCGTGTAATTCCTGCATCTTGTGGCAATGAATTTCTCAAGATACATCCTTTGTATAGAAGTACTTCCAAAATGAGAACACGCTTTCTGTCTCCCGTTGATGTGGACAATTCACCTGAAGTAGCTTCTTCAGCCTCAGCCTGTTTAAGAACATAAGAAGAGTCCTGATGGATCAGACCATTGGTCCATTTAGGCCAGCATCCTGTTTCACACAGTGGGCAACCAGTTCCTCTGGATGGCAAACAACAGGGCAGAGGGGCCGAGGCCTTCCCCTGACAGGAACCTAAAAAGAGCCCTGCTGGATCAGACCAGTGGTCCATCTGGGCCAGCATCCTGGTTTATGCAGTGGCCAACCAGTTCCTCTGGAGGGCCAACAACAGGGCATAGAGGCCAAGGCTTTCCTCTGATGTTGCCTCCTGGCACTGGGATTCAGGGGTTGACTGCCTCTGAACATGGAGGTTCCCTTTAGTCACCGTGGCTAGTAGACACTGACAGAACTATCCTTCATGGATCTGACTAATCTCCCTTTTAAAGCCTGTGGCCATCATTACATCCTCTGGCAGCGAATCCCACATTTTAATCACGCCTTGTGTAAAGAAGTATTTTTATTTTAAGTAATTCAGAGCTGAGCTCTAGTCTAGCTCCCAACCAGACAAGCCTTTACCAACTGCAGCTGGGATCGCCAACTTCCAGACAGGACCTGGAGTTCTCCTGGAATTACAACTCATCTCCAGACTCCGGAGAGCCGTTCCCCTGCAGAAAATGGCACCTCCAGAGGATGAAGTCAGTGGAGTACCATTAATTTTAGATGAAATCCCTCCCCCGGGCACTACCCCCAAATCTCCAGGAATTTCCCAGGCTGGAGATGGCAACCTTAACTCCAACTCCTGTCTTTCCTTGCAGAAAGTGGGCGTGAGTGAGGGCAGGCCTAAACTCTCTTTGTTACTGGAGAGCTTCCACCCAGCTAGCTTTAACAGGAGATGACGGTGCAGCCAAATGACTCCGTCAGCAAGACCTCCCAGCTCTCAAGCTTCCATTCAAACCTCCTTCTTGCCCTAAAGGCACTAAGCAAGGAGGCCAGTCCTCTTGCAACCTCAGTTCCTCAACTGTAAGTTGGGGATGACACCACCGGCCTCCTGGACAGGACTATGGTATAACCTACAGAAACACTGTACAGAAAAGCACATCAAACATTTACAAAGTTTGATATAAATGCTCGGGGATTAGAACCCAAAGGGCCTGGATCCTACGTGCCCGGAAAGACCTTGTGAGCACTTGGGGAGGGCAATGCTGGCAAGGGCAGCAACCTCCAGGTGGGGTCTGGAGACCCACCCACCCCAAATTCCAACTGATCTCTAGATGACAGAGATCAGTTCCCTGCTGAGGTCTTTCCCCTCCCCTTCCCAGGATCCACTCCCAAATCTCTAGGGGATCTCCTATCCTGGAGCTGGTAAATGCTGGTGTTTGACTGAGTGGCTTGGACAAAGCAACACAGCAGCAAGGAATGAGTGAAAATGACCCTCCGGCCTCTTCCAGGAAAGCGCCTCGTAGCAGCAGAAGCACCAACTGCAGCAGAGGCAGGCAGGGCTATTTGCCCCTCCTCGCCCCCTCCGCCCTTGCAGCTGCCCCCTGCCACACAAAGCATTTTGCCCACACAGGGGCCTCAACCTCCCCGCCCAGCACATGGCATTTTTTGTTGCTCACAAGGGGCTGCTGGGAAAATGAGAAAGCAGGGAAAATCTGGCACCCTCTGCTGGCCAAGCATATGCGGTTTTTGAAAGACTGCAAAGAATGTTGCGATTGGCAGATGAAAGAAAGAAAAGCGATACCATGCAAACTTTCTTTAAAAAAAAAAAAAAAAGAATAAGAGCAAATCAGTAAACTGTTTTGCTGAGAGCTTGCCACAAAAAGCAAGAGAATTCATGGCCCCAACAGCACACCGATAGCAAAGTCTGATTTAAACCGTTCACCTTAAAGCGAAGGAAAGAGAGGCAAGGTAAGAAAGCAATTTATCAAAAACCCTGTTTTCAACATCTTCTCTCTCGGGGCCGTTTTTCATTTAGTTGTGACTCCTCACACACATCAGCGTTTGGGAAGGGGACAGGAGGGAAACGGAAATGTCCGGAGAACGAAGAAGAGCATTTAATTGCTGTCCAAACAATTTAAGGGAAAAGAGTCTCACACCGACCTTTTCCTCACATACAGCCAGACATACATGGGGTAAAGCGCACCTAAACCCCAGCCACCTAATTTATTCTAGAAGTGTTAAAGACAGAGAAGAACATAGGAACGCGGCCCTCCCTCCCCGACCAACTGCAGAATTCAGCTCAGGGGGCCCAGCAGTTTCAAGCATAACATTGCAACCATGAGGTCTAGAAACTTGGGGAGGGAAAATCGAAGGAATAATTCTCAGGAAGTAAATTCTGCACGTTATCTCACTTTCACAGTCTCAGCACCTGTGCACACAAAGTTCTGATGAAGAGCACGGCTTGGCTAATAGGGATGCCAGCCTCCAGGTGAGACCTGGGGACCCCCCGGAATTACAACTCATCTTCAGACGATAGAGATCAGTTCCCCTGGAGAGAATGGCTACTTTGGAAGGTGGACTCTTATGGCATTACATCCTGCGTAGGTTCTCCCCACCCCCGCAGTTTCCACCCTCCGAATCTCTAGAAATTTCCCCACCAAGTGCTGGCAACCCTGACTGGCTAACCATGATGCGCTAGACCCCATCCAGAAATGCTGGCTGCTGAAGCTCTGATGGTCCAACTCGTCATTTCTGAAGTCTGCCTAGACCCAAACTGGCCCATGTTTTATTTCTCACCTGGGACACACCCATCCCTTATACCCTCAAATTTAGCATTTCCTGAACATCTGCCAACAGCTCAAGCACACTGTACTGCTTTTTAATTAAAGCTGGAGGGACACTCTGGTCTCACACGTGAAAATATTTGCTTTTAAGGGACTGTAGCATAAAGATTTCCTGCACCCTGCCTCCCTGTGAGTCACTGTCAGGAACGAAAGCAAGTTCCAATCATACCTGATTGCAGAGGCACAGCAGAGGCCGCCTGACCTACTTAGAAAAAGAGCGGGATGAAAACCTAAGACAGAAGGAGGCCTAGGCCAGTGAATCATGCAGAGCTGCAACAGGCAGCCTCCTTCATGGAGAGCTCTAGACTCACAGTAGTGTTTAATCTGTTGGGGCATGGAGTCTGGGGTTTCCTGTCCTACTTATTTTTTAAACTACAAGAGTTTTGCAGATACCAAAAAGAACTTCCAGTGAAAATATCGAAGGGGGCAGAGCTGAAACTCCTACAGAATTGCCAAGCCAACAGGAAAGAATTTTATACTTGTCTGGGTATTTGAGTTGGGATGGCCAATTTTTTACAAAAAGGAGGATGATGTAGGAGGCCAGAAAACATTCCCTACATATTTATATAATCAAGTACACCACAGTTGGGAGTATTTCTTCTTCTTTTCTAAAAGAAGGACAAACAGAGGCATTCAAAATGCAAAAGCACCTGATTTTAAGTGTGGTTATTCCCCCCCCCCCATGCTGTAATGTGCAACTGAAAGGTAAAACAAATAAACACACACAGGCTTAAGGTCCTGGAAGCTGATATCGGGCCCTACCCAATGTAAATATGTATTTGAAGTAGGGATGACAAAAACTGAGGGGGGGAAGGGGGGACACACTCAACCCAAGATAAGGCTGTGATATATGAGGGTCAAGCTAACAAAATAAGCTATTATAAAAAATACAAATATTTATTATGTTGTACACATTAGCAAAAGGCAAAATAGGTTAAGAGAAATGATCCAAATATTTGGATAATTTCTTTTAACCTATTTTATCTTTTATTAATGTGTAAAAGGTAAAGGTTTCCGTTGCTTGAAGTCCGACTCTAGGGGGCGGTGCTCATCTCCGTTTCCAAGCCAAAGTGCCAGCACTGTCCGAAGACTTCTCCATGGTCATTTGGCCGGCATGACTAAACACCAAGATGCACGGAATGCTGTTACCTGCCCACTGAAGCGGTACCTATTTATCTATCTGCAATTTCTTGCTTTCGAACTGCTAGGTCTGGGAGAACCGGGTTTGATTTCCCACTCCTCCACTTGCCCCTGCTGGATGACCTTGGGCAAACCATAGTTCTGGCACAGCTGTTCTTGAAAAAGAGCAGTTTCTGTCAGAGCTCTCTCAGCCCCACCTACCTCACAGGGTGTCTGCTGCAGGGAGGAGAGGGGAAAGAAGTTTGTAAGCCGCTGTGAGACTCCTTTGGGTAGTGAAGGGTGGGGTATAAATCCAATCTCTTCTCTTCTTCTAGGTTGGCAGGAGCTGGGGTCAGAGACAGGAGTTCACTCCCATACCATACACCATAATAAATATTTGTATTTTTATAATAACTTATATATAACTTATTTTGAACTAGGGATGCCAGCATCCAGGTGTCTTGGATGGTGGACTTTGTGGCATTCCCAACTGAGGCCCCTCTTCTCCCCAGGCTCCATCCCCAAAACCCCAGGAGTTTCCCAACTTGGATCTGGCCATCCTACACCCACCCACCCGTCCCCCACCAGTGGGCAGGGAGGCCTGACAACCCTAATTTGAAGAACAATTCACCGCAAAATGTGTCTGTTCACACACTGAATGCCCCTTTCTTATCACGAGGTCAGTAATGTCAATGTGGTGTAATGGTTCCATCATTAGGACCAGGGAGACGCTGGTTCGAATCCCCACTCTGACCTTGAACTCAATGGGTATCCTTCAAGCCTGACCTACCTGACAGGGTTGTTGTGCTAAAATACACAGTGAGGGACTACATATGCTATCCTGAAGTCCCCTGAGAAAGCGTGAACTAAAAATGAGAGATACAGGTGGACAGCCATATTGGTGTGAAGCAAGAGAACAAAGTTTCAGAATCAAACTTGGTTGGTCTTCGAGGTGCCACTGGACTCAAACTTGGTTCTAAAAATGAGAGAACCACAGATGGGTGGGTAGATTCTGACGGTGCTTCAGGAGACACGGTGTTATGTTCTGGGTTCACTCTATGCTGTTTTGAGGTGTGGGTTGTCCTATGGTATCCTAATTCCCTTATTGTGATTGGCTGTCTAATAAAGACCACCCAGAGTAACCTATCAGAAGGCTCTGCTCAGGTCCAATCAGACCTCTTGTTTGTAGTTACATTGTATATAGTTCAGTTGCGGAACGGTATAAGTTTGGGTGCCGCTCTTACCAGAGCAGATCAGAGCTGAGCAATGCCATGAATAAAAGCCTTGTTATTGTTCCTCGTCTCCTGCCTCCCAATACTTAAAACACGGCGTTCTTTTTGTAAGTCCCACGACTCCCATCATGAGTGGCCCCGGCTAGCCCAGTCCCGTCAGATCTCAGAAGCTAGCAGGGTCAGTCCTGGTTAATACTTGGATGAGAGACCACCGAGGAAGTCCAGGGCTGATCATCAGCGGCAGGCAATGGCAAACCACCTCTGGGCATTTCTTGTCTTGAAAACCCTAAGGGATCACCATAGGTTAGCTGTGACTTGACAGGACTTTCCACCACCACCAACATGAGCAGGGCTTTTTTTATAGGAAAAGCCCAAAAGGAACTCATTAGCATAGCAGGGCAAACCCAACAGCAGAAGCTCATTAGCATATTAGACCACACTCCCATGTCATCAGCACTATGGTCATCCAGCCACACCCACCTTTTGCTTATTCTGTTTACCTTGTTTGTTGTCAAAACCCAGGGCTTTTTTGTGGCAGGAACTCCTTTGCATGTTAGGCCACACACCCCTAATGTAGCCAACCCTAATGAGTTTCTGCTGTTGGGTGTGGCCTATTATGCTAATGAGTTCCTGCTGGGTGTGGCCAACTTGGGAGCCAGCCGGAACTCCGTTCCCATGCGTTCCCGCCCAAAAATAGCCCTGAAGATGAGAAATTAAAAGAAACTCATGGCAGGTTTTGAAAATATCCTTCGACAGAAACAGAAGACCAATTCTAAACACCCATTCTGCAACCCACCCATCTACCATCACGCCATACAGCACAGAATTTATTTATCTTGGCAGCATTTTCATTTTAAGGAACCCCCCCCCCCAAGGATCTAGCCCTCACGGCTCCATATGGCGGCGGAAGACTCCTGCATATTACTCATCTCTATGGTCACCAGCGCCATGTAGGGAAATTCCTGGGGTGTGGGGATGGAGCTTGGGGAGGGCAAGAGTGCTCAGCAGGGAAGGTATCCTATAGAGTCCCTCCAAAGAAGATAAGTCATCATTCTGGGAGAACCCCACATCTCACCTGGGTGTTGACCGGTGTTCCCTCTTAAGCTGAGTTAGTGTGAGCTAGCTCACAGTTTTTTAGCCTCCAGCTCACACATTTTTGTCTTAGCTCAGGAAGAGCAAACTAATTTATGCAGTAGCCAAATTGCTTGCTCACAAAGTAGAATTTTTGCTCACAGGACTCCAGTAGCTGAGAGATAGCACTGGTGTTGACAACTCTACTTACCTCCATAGAAAGGAATGATTTTTGTACCCAAGTGAACTCAAACTGTTTCACTGAATACTGATTGAGGAGAGTTTGACTCAACACGGCTGCCTCACAAACCCAGAAGTCAAGCGAAAAAAGCTGTAAGCGGGGAGAGATACCCTTGAAAGAAGCAACACGCTCAAAACGTGTCGGGCAATTTTCTAAAAATAAACACTCCATCCTTCCAACGATTTCTGGTTTTGCCGCAGACTGGTACAGCTTTCGTTTCTGGATCTTCCTTACAATACCGCAGAGAGGAAGCCCCCTTTAGCAACATCTTAAAGCATCCCTGCAGGACCATCCTTAGAAAAGTAACCTTTTTGATGCTTCGAACATGTTTTGCCAACGGTCTGTGACTTCATTCAGACTGCATTACAGTTAATTACAGTTGAAGCTATCTGCCTATAACTGAAGCAAGTGCACCAGTCTAACTAAATCAGAAAACAGGGCTTGGAGGGAAGGGGTAACCCCCCCTCCAGAGCCCAAGAGCAATTGCACACATCCTCTCCCCATGACTTCACCCCAACATGGTGTCCATGCAGCACAAGAGAGCCAGTTTGGTGTAGTGGCTAAGTGCGCGGACTCTAATCTGCAAGAACCGGGTTTGATTCCCTTGCACCTGGCTGGATGACCTTGGGCAAGCCGTAGTTCTGATAGCTGTTCTTAAAAAAGAGCAGTTTCTGTCAAGAGCTCTCTCAGCCCCACCTACCTCACAGGGAGTCTGTTGCGGGGAAGGGAAGGGAGTTTGTAAGCCACTCTGAGACACCTTCGGGTAGTGAAGGGCGGGGTATAAATCCAATCTCTTCTTCTTCTTTTAGAAAGCAGGGCAGGTGGTTCTTTTCTCCAGCAGGGCTGCTGATTGGCCGTTTCAATTAAAAGGTATCCAGTTAAAAAAGGGCTTCTGCCTGAAGTGCTGGAGAGTTACTGTTAAGAGTTGTAGAAAAGACCAAGCGTCCAGGAGCACCTTAAAGACTAACAAAACCTGTGGCAGGGGATGAGCTTCCCGGGTCACTGCTCACTTCTTCTTGATGTATTAGTAAAGGTTCCCTTGCTCGAAAGCCAGTCAAATCCGACTCTAGGGTTGCGGTGCTCATCTCCGTTTCAAAGCCGAAGAGCCAGCGCTGTCCGAAGACGTTTCCGTGGTCATGTGGCCGGCATGACTAAACATTAAGGCACACGGAACGCTGTTACCTTCCCACCGAAGTGGTACCTATTTATCCACTTGCAGTTTCTTGCTTTCGAACTGCTAGGTTGGCAGGAGCTGGAACTAGAGACGGGAGCTCACCCCGTCATGCGGCACCCGGGTCTCGAACTGCTGAACTACTGACCTTCCACAAGCTGCAGTTCAGCGTCTTAACCACTTGAGCCAGCGCAGCTCCTATGTATTATGTATTGATGTATTAGAGTGATACATAACGCCAACCCTTGACATTTTGTGGTTAGCTCGGCCTTCTGCGGCAGCTGTTTTGTGACTGTGTCCACTGCCCTTTGTCGGAATTCCAAAGGTGCTTGCAAAGGGTGCTCAAAAAGGGTGCGGATCCCTGGTCTACTGATACCAACATTTTGTATTAACAAATGCCCCGGGGGCACAAAGAGGCTAGCTAATCCACTTCCAATCCACTTTCAATGCACTTTCCAACTGGATTTTACTGTGTGAACTGGCAAAACCCAGTTGGAACGTGAGCTGAAAGTGGATTGAAAGTGGATTATTTAGTGTGCGCGACCGCAGCCTAGGATTACCACTAAGCAGAACAAGTCTCAGCTTGTTCAGTGCTTGGATCAGGAAGGTCCCAGGAATATCCAGGTAAATCCATCTGAGACCTCCAAAGAGGGGCAGATAATTAAGAAGCTAAAGGCAGCTCTCGGCAGGATTGAGCCTGGAGCAGGGGGAAGCCCCTGGGAGGCTCTGTCTGGAGAATGAGTCTCTTGCAAGACTGATGCGACACAGGAAGTCCAGCTATAGTTGCCAACTCCAGCTTGGGAACTTCCTGAAGATTCTAGGGTCGGAGCATAGGAGCTCGGCGGGGATGTGATGCCACAGAGTCCGCTCTCCAACGCTGCCAGTTTCTCCAGGGGGACTGACCTCTGAAGTCTGGAGCTCAGTTGTGATTCCAGGAGAACTCCAGGCCGAATGGGAGGCTGGCTACCCTAAGCCCACCTGAAATATCTGTGTAGGGGAGGGAAAGCAGGAGTTACAGGAGGAAGGGCAAGGAATTAGCTGGGGAAGCGGAAGCATTGGGAAGGACCGGGGCCCATGGGCAAGCAAGCAAATGACATTTCAAAGAATTATCTTCCCACCTCTCACAGTTCACAGGGATGCCAGCCTCCAGGTGGGATCTCGGGATCTCCCAGAATTATGTCTTATCTCCAGAGACCAGTCCCCCCTGGAGACAAGAGATGCTTTGGAGAGTGGACTGTAAGGCACTGTATCCCACTCATGTCCCTGTCCTCCCCAGGCTCCATCCTCAAGTTTCCAAGAGTTTCTCAGTCTGGATCTGGCAACCCTGTCTCCCCATCCCCTGTTGTTGGCCAGGGAGGCCTTTGGCAACCCTCGCACCATCACAAACACATACACAAAATATAACACAGCAGAAATAGTCATTTTCTATCTGACTTTTCAGGAAGTGAGATGTTTGAAGAACTGCAGTGCATTTGAAGATCATCTCAGGGCTCTGCTGCCTTTTTCCAGCTGCCAGCCCTAACTAAGGCCTCAGGCCTGACTTGGGATCAATTCTATAACCTGCCAAGAAGCAGCCACAAGCTGCCTAGAGAGACAATGCCTTGCCAGGACCTTTCTGCCATTATTTCCTCCGGTTTCCATCCTCAAATTCTGGCCATACAGGAGAGCACCAGTTCACAGGCCTGGCAAGACCCAGCTGACCTGACAACACCACCTCAGTATTTCCATCGACACCACCTCAGTACTTCTCAGGGAAACCTGCAGCCGTTGCTCCAGCCCTTATCGCCCCCGCTGCATTAAAAGTTGTTGCAAAGTGATTCCCCGAAAAGCCACAAAAGAAAAACTCTCCACTTTCTTCCCACCATTCTGGTTAGCTTTGGCTCCTAAGAACTTTCTTGGCCAGACAACAAAGCCACAAGTGAGATCTCCTTACCCACCAGACACAATGCAGCTAAACACCAAACTTTCATTTGCACCTGCCAGGGACAAACAGCCCAATGAATAAGCAAAACACTTCCAAGCACTTGCCGCCTGGAATGGATTCCGGGGAGGGGGGGGACAAGCTAAAAGCACTGGCAATCAATTCCCCTCCTTGAAATAGCTACTGCTGATCTGTCCTCTTTCCCTTTCCCGAAAAACACAAAATGTGTACCTATTTGTTGAAAGATTTTGCAGTTATCAGGTTTTTTTTAAAAGAGGAGGAGAATCACAAAACAAAGATGGCACGATGGAGTAGGAATGTTCATACAGGTACTTTTGTGAGGTTTGCCAACCTCCAGGCGGGGCCTGGAGATCTCTCGCTATTGCAATTGATCTCCAAACAACAGAGAGCAGTTCCCCTGGAGCATATGGCTGCTTTGGAGGGTAAACTCTAGGGCATTATACCCTAAGGAGATCCCTTCCCTCCCCAAACCCCACCCTCCCCAGGCTCCACCCACAAAGTCTCCAGGTATTTCCCAACCCAGAACTGGCAACCCTAACTTTTGCATCTGTTCTCACTTTCACACACGGTCAAGACAACCATTTGCACATCACCTACTTCCCTTTTGCAAAAAAAATCCCATTTTTTAAAATTGTTTTTCATGCCATTTCAAGCAATCAGTGCGAACACTGACAAGTGTTATTTTACTGAATTTTGTTAGCGTGGCCAGGAAAAACAGACACGGCAGTTTCACTCCAAGTCTGGAGAAAACATAAAAGAAATCTGAACTTGTGGTTCGATCCGGGAGGCCCACAAAATCCCAGTGCCGGGGAGATCAAACCAACTGCCCAACAACCCACAGTTGGCAAAGAGTTTGAGGCTCCTCAAAAAGACCTCTTCAAGAAGGGCTTCTCCTTTCCTTAAAACTGGCCAGCTGGTATGAAGGGGAGACTTACACGGAGAGACAGAAGAACACTGGAAAGCATACGGCTGGTGCCAGGCCACCATCTAGGACAGTTCCCCTTTAGCTTCCAGAAGTTCCAGGTGATCTGGAAGAACCTTCACGAGGCTGCAGCTCTTGAGAGTCAGTTTGCACGTGCAATTCAACCATGTGGCACAGAGTTCCAGGGAACCCACCGTTTTAAAATGTAGGTGGAGACCGGATGGTTGAAGTTTCCCTCCTACATCAAAACTCCCTGCAGTTAGGTGCAAAAAACCCCCCAGCAGGTCAGGGAGAGGACTTGAGTGTAGCCTTCTTCCTGATGTACTCATTTTCTACCTGCAAGCAATATCCCCACTTTCCTCCCCTCTGCCCTGAGGAGGGGGCATTCATGCAGGCAATGCCTCCAACCAGCAACGGTATGGGCTGAAGGGCACTGGACCACCGCTGGGGTTGCCAGGCCTAGTGCACTGGTGGGCAAAGGAGGAGTGGGATGCTGGGAGGTCAACTCTAAGCGCTGTTGAAGTGTGGATCCGTGTGGTGTAGCAGTTAAGAGCGGTGGACTCTAATCTGGAGAACCGGGTTTGATTCCCCACTTCTCCGCTTGAAGCCAGCTGGGTGAATCTGGATCAGTTACAGCTCTCTCAGAGCTCTCTCAGCCCCACCTACCTCGCAAAGTTGTGGGGAGAGGAAAGAAAAGGCGATTGCAAGCCACTTTGAGAGTCCTTAAGGCAGAGAACAGGGGGGTATAAAAACTAACTCTTCTTCTTCTCCTCTAACCCTAACAGACTAGAAATGAAGCTGCCTAGACCATCAGTCATCCAAGTCAGTCCTGAACACTCAGAAAGGCACCAGTTCTCCAGGGTCTCAGTCTTGTACATCAATACAATAAAGAAGGCCAACGCTATGCTGGGGATTATTAGGAAGGGAACTGAAAACAAATCAGCCAGTATCATCATGCCCCTGTATAAATCACTGGTGCGACCTCATTTGGAATACTGTGTACAGTTCTGGTTGCCACATCTCAAGAAGGATATTATAGCAATGGAAAAAGTGCAGAGAAGGGCAACTAGAATGATAAAAGGGTTGGAACACCTTCCCTATGAAGAAAGGTTAAAGCGCTTGGGGCTCTTCAGCTTGGAGAAACGACGGCTGAGGGGTGACATGATTGAGGTTTATAAGATTATGAATGGGACTGAGCAGGCTGAGAAAGAAGTACTTTTCTCCCTTTCTCACAATACAAGAACTCGTGGGCACTCCATGAAATTGCTGAGCAGTCGGGTTAGAACAGATAAAAGGAAGTCCTTCTTCACCCAAAGAGTGATTAACACATGGAATTCACTGCCACAGGAGGTGGTGGCAGCTACAAGCATGGAGAGTTTCAAGAGGGAATTAGATAAACATATGGAGCAGAAGTCCATCAGTGGCTATTAGCCACAGGGTATAGATGGGAACTCTCAGTCTGGGGCAGGTGATGCACTCTATATTTGGTGCTGGAGGGGGCAGCAGTGGGAGGGCTGCTAGTGTTCTGGCCCCACTGCTGGACCTCCTGATAGCACGTGGTATTTTTGGCCGCTGTGTGACAGAGTGTTGGACCGGATGGGCCATTGGCCTGATTCAACATTGGCTTCTCTTATGTTCTTATGTTCTTATCACCTATTACCAGATCCTTTTAACTGGAGGTGCCGGGGATTGAACCTGGGGCTTTCTGTATGCCAAGAAGATGCTCTGCCACTGAGCCACGGCCTCTCCTCATGCAGTTTTGTCTTCGGACAGGGTAGGCGTGAGAGCAATGCCACCCGCTCCTGAGATCCTCTCTTTTCACAGGGCAGGACAGGTAACCAAACCCAGCAGGTTCAGAAGGAGGTGGGAAACTGCTTGCAATGCGGAGGATGGACATTTGAGAAAGCAAGTGTGTCTAGAAACTCTTTCCTGACCTGCTAGGTTTCTGTGCGCGATCTAGTCAGGTGAACACACTCTACAACTCTCCCCTCTCCCCAAGCAAGGACAATTGCACGCAGCAGGCACAGAAGCTGCCTGAAGATTTTAGCCCCCCAAACGGCATGGAAGGGAACCCCCGGGCAGACCGTCTACCTTGGAAATGAGTTCATCGTGGTTTGCCAGGTGGGCTCTGCAATGGATGCAGCTGTAGGTTCTGTGGCAGGAAGGCAAGTAGGCCTGGAACGTCTTGGACCGGGTCATCTTCACCATTGGAGCCACCGAATGCTGCGTGAACTCGGGGGTGGCCCACGAGGCGCTCCCACAGGATGGGTCGCAAGGGAAACACTGGAAGACGCAGGTAAAGGCCGTGGTTTGGAAGGGGGCGGGTGTGGGGCGGGCTCCACACGCTGGCAACAGCTTCAGGGTCAGAGAACCGGGCACAGGAGCGGCCAGATCTGAACGGACCTGAGTGGACAAGATAACAAAAATGAGAGGTCTTAACGACTGCCCCGACTTCGTTTATGCCAGTCAGCACAAAAGCGGTCAGACAACTGAGAAGCACGTGGTCCCTCGCGTTTCCCTGAACCTGTGTCCAAGTCAAATCTTACAACACTTATTGGACATGTTTTTATTTTTGACATTGGATGATCCTGGGCCAGTCATTCGCTCTTAGCCTAACCCACCCTTGCAGGAATAAATGTGAAGAAGGGAGAACTGTGCATCCAGTTCCTCCAAGCAAGAATGGGATAAAAATTAAAACTATTGTAAACGAGAAAACAGCGTTCCGTGCGCCTTGGTGTTTAGTCATGCCGGCCACATGACCACGGAAACGTCTTCGGACAGCGCTGGCTCTTCGGCTTCGAAACGGAGATGAGCACCGCAACCCTAGAGTCGGATTCGACTGGCTTTCGAGCAAGGGAACCTTTACCTTTACCTTTTAAACGAGAAAGAGAGAGGGAGAGATGGAAAGAGTAAAGTGCCATCAAGTCACAGCCGACATCTGGTGACCCCAGCAAGGGGCTTTCAAGGAAAGCATGCAGCATCAGTGGTGGTTGGCCATTGCCTTCCTCTGCAGAGCCTTCCTTGTTGGTCTCCCATCCAAGTACTGACCCTGCTTAGCTTCTGAGACCTGACGAGATCCAGCTATACCATGCGGCCTTCCCTCCAAACAATAATATACCAGCTCCTGCCAACCTAGCAGTTTGAAAGCAAGAAATTGCAAGTAGATAAACAGGTACCGCTTCGGTGGGAAGGTAACAGCGTTCCGTGCGCCTTGGTGTTTAGTCATGCCAGCCACATGACCACGGAAACGTCTTTGGACAGCGCTGGCTCTTTGGCTTTGAAACGGAGAGTCGGATTCGACTGGCTTTCGAGCAGGGAAACCTTTACCTTTTATATCAAAGGCAAGGGGGAAAACCCTCAACAAAATATAGGGAAAATGTTATTCACCTGGTGCCTAAAACTCAAAGAGTTTAGTACGAGGAAACAGTTGTTTGGAGAAAGTTCCTGAGCTGAGATGCCACCTTCAGTTGCAGACTGAACATTCTTGAACTGTGGTGGCAGCTTCTGCCAATGCAACAATTTTTAAAATCTGCACAGCCAACCAATGGCCAATCAGAGTGGCGGTGCCTCCAAACATGTGCAGAATGCATTTCCCTAACTAGTAACCTACATGTAGCCATTGCACATCCAGGACTGGGGGGAGACAGAAGGACTTCCTATCAGGTGGGAGGGCTACAAAACCAGTCTGGGCACTTCTTTATTCTTCGGGAGTATTAAACACTGTGTTATCACAGTTGCTCATTGATACAGGGAGGGGGGCCAAAATCACCTTTGGTCTGACTTTTTCACAGCCCTTTTTCACAACACAAGATGTAACCATAGCAAGATAATTTTATTTATTTATTTATTTATTTAAATGTATATCCCGCCCTTCCCAAATGGGCTCAGGGCGGGTAACATCAAAGCATATAAGAATAAAAATCAATTAACACAATTAGTCTAAAAAACGACTAAAGCAAGAAAATAAACAATTAAAAGTTGGCGAGCAATAATTCAAATAATGCTATTCATATAATGAATTCATGTGATGCTAATGTGGGAGAGGGGAAGTGCCATCAAGTTGCAGTGACCCTGTATGCCAACCATCACAAACTTCTGGACATTCAGTGGGGTATAGCTGCACACAGACGGAGGGTCCTTTAATTTCAGGGAAGCCGCTATTGGCTAAGAAGATAATCAGGCACCCGCCGCATCCCCTGGGCCTCCACACCCCGATGCCTCCCTCCCACGGGTGAATCGAAATTGTGCTGTCGGCTTTAAATAGCTCACATGTTCAGAAGCAGTGAAGAGGCTGCCGTGGAAAGCCGTGACTGCTCGTATTTTTGTTAACAGTGCCTATTTCAACACAACCGGGCCACATTCACTCCTTACACAGCAAGAAGGCTGCAATGCTGCCCACCAATTGACACTAAGAATTAGAAGCCAGCCCTCCCTGTCGGTCACATCCAAGCTCTCCTCGATCTCTGTTCGGACATAACCGTGAAACCATGGCTTATTTTCATTATGGTTAATTTGTGAAACCAGGATGCAGAAAATCAGTCGAATCCTGGTTTATCACGACCAGTGTTGGTTTTGTCACAGCTCCACTTTCACTCCCCCACAAGAATTTGGCTCCTATCTGGGGTTGCCAACCTCCAGGTACCACCTGGAGATGCCCCACAATTACAACCAGTGTTCCCTCCAGGGCTTTTTTTTGTAGAAAAAAGCCCAGCAGGAATTCATTAGCATCATAGGCCACACCCAACTGTAGAAACTCATTAGCATACTAGGCCACACCCCCATGTTACCAGAAGTGTGGTCGTCCAGCCTACACCCACCTTTTGCTTCTTATTCTGTTTACCTTGCTTATTGTCAAAACCCAGGGCTTTTTTTGTAGCAGGAACTCCTTTGCATGTTAGGCCACACACCCCAAATGTAGCCAATCCTAATGAGTTTCTGCTGTTGGGTGTGGCCTGTTATGCTAATGAGTTCCTGCTGGGTGTGGCCAACTCAGGAGCCAGCCGGAACTCCGTTCCTGTGCGTTCCTGCCCCAAAATAGCCCTGGTTCCCTCAAAGCTGAGTTAGTGTGAACTAGCTCACAGTTTTTTAGCCTCTGGCTCACACTATTGTGTCTTAGCTCAGGAAGGATGGCTGCAGAGCAAACTGATTTATGCAGTAGCCAAATTGCTCACTCACAGCTTTAATGCCAGCAGCTCCCAAAGTGGAATTTTTGCTCACAAGACTCCAAAGCTTAGAGGGAGCATTGGTGACAACTGACCTCCAGGCAACAGACATCAGCTCCCCTGGAGAAAATGGCTGCTTTGAAAGGTGGACTCTATGGCACTGTACCATGCTAAGGTCCCACCCCTCCCCAGGCTCCACCCCCAAACTCTCCAAGTATTTCCCAACCCAGAGCTGACAACCCTATTTCCCATCCCAGACTGCACTGCTGAGGAACATGCTACGACGCTTGTTAATGCATCATGCACCACCACCGTTAAGACCAACTGCAGTTTAACAAACCTAACTGCAACCAACTCCTTACAATAAACTGATTAAAAATATTCTGATCGACTCAACAGGGATGCCCCGATGTATCACACAACTTATCTATTTAAAAACGTATAAACATTAAGGCAATACAAAGGTGCAGCCTTAAAAAGAAACATTCAGACCTCACTGCCACATAGGAGGGAATACCTTGTTCTAAAACTGCATCTGCTCCCCCCCCTCCACCGAAAGCTATTATTTTATTCATACAGAGTTAGTCTAGCACTTGCGTAAAAGTCACACAAATGATTCCTTTAAAGCGGGCAGCAGCCATGCATGCTTTTTTTTATAACATGCCACCCGTGTCTTCAACAATCAGAATTCAAATAATTCAGCCCAGCGGTAGGGCTGCAAATTGACTGCCACTAGCAGGCAATTCCCCACTCTGGCACTCACCTTCCCACTGCCAATCAATCAGACGGTAGGAGAAAAAAAATGTTCCCTCTAAGCTGTGGAGTCTTGTGAGCAAGAATTCTACTTTGTGAGCTACTGCCATTAAAGTTGTGAGCCAGCGATTTGGCTACTGCATAAATTAGTTTGCTTCGGATCCATCCTTCCTGAGCTAAGACAAAAATGTGTGAGCTGGAGGCTAAAAAACCTGTGAGCTAGCTCACACTAACTCAGCTTAGAGGGAACACTGATGACATCATTTCCCAGTGAAAACCTGGAAGTGATTTCACTACCTATTGTGATGTTCTAGGAATTCCACCTCTCTACCTAGTAGAAGACATTGGATTTATACCCCACCCTTTACAACCCTAAGGAGTCTCAGAGCAGCTTACAATCTCCTTTCCCTTCTCCCCACAACAGACAGCCTGTGAGGTGGGTGGGGCTGCTGATAGGAACTCTCCTGAGAACTGCTCATGAAAGAACAGCTCTGAAAGAACTTAAGACTGATCCACGGTCACACCACCAGCTGCATGTGGAGGAGTGGGGAATCAAACCCACCTCCCAGATTAGAGTCTGTGCTCTTAACAATACCACCAAACTGGCTCTCTACTATGGCATCAGACTGTGACAACACTTCCAGGTTTTCACCTGGAAATGATGTCAAGCCTTCTTCCAGGGCTCCGCCCATAGAAAGCTCTCAAAGATTGCCAACAACAGGTGGACAACCCTATCCAGAGGTGAAACAAATTATGTAGAGCCTATCCTCCCTTCTCTGACACTATCACGTCTGTCCAATGTCCTCTGGCACAGTTTTTCTGGATTTTGAGGCAGCTCTGATCCTGGGTCTCTGCAGATTAGATCCAGAAACCATACTTGCCCACGATTTGCTTGTATCCACTGCAGCTCAGATGTCATGGCTGATTCAAGTACATCTCAGGAGGCCACTAGAACACAGTCTGGTCCCAGTAGTATGAATGACTCTCAGTAAGCCAGGCCAGCCAAAGTGGACAAGCTGTTTAGAAATGTGCGACCTCCACATCTAGGCTCAACCCTTGCCCTTCATGGCTGATAGCATCAAGCCGGTCCGGCAGGTTATAAATGCTTCTCGGCAGAAGGGTATATAGTTATGACATCCTTGAAAGAGGCGCTGATAAGCCCCATCCTGACAAACATGTCCCTGGACTCCAGTGACTTAAATAACTATTCCCCAGTGTCCGGTGTTGAACATTCCTTCCTTGGGCAAGGTGGTCACAGGTGACAGCTACACAGCTTCAGGCAGTCCTGGAGGAGATGGATGATCCATACCTATCGCAATTTCGATTCAGGCCTCAGTTTGGGTGGAAAAGGCCTCTGACTCCCTGACTAATGATTGGTGTTGGGAGACTGACACAGAGACATGTCCCTGCTGATACCCCTGGACTTCTGAGTGGTTTTTGTCAGCACTGACCATGGCTTCCTTCTGGAGAGGGTGTGGAGAATACTACACTTCAGGGGCTCTGCCATTACTTCAATGGATGATTCTAGAAGTTGGTGTTGGGAGACAGCTGTTCAGCTCTGTGGCATTCATGTTACGTCCAGCAGGGATCCATCTTGGCTTCTATTCTGTCTAACATCAACACGAAACGGCTGAGAGAGATGGAATCATCTCTCTCTCAAATCCGCCATAAGATCAAGAGTACACACACCTGAGTCAGGTGCGTCGGCAGAAGTCCTGAACAGGTGCCTGGGGATGTTTATTTAGATTTAAAAAGGTTTATTAGCTGCCTTTCTTCCATAGAGAGCTCAGAGCTTACAATATAAAAACATAAAATAAAATACATAAAACCCATTAAAAACATTTAAAATCCTAGCTTACGACAGTTAGTAAATCAATCAACTGCAGTCCTAAACAAAACCGTCCTCAACGGCCTCATAAAGATCAAAAGTGAGGGGGCTGGGTGGGAGTTTGTTCCATAACTAGGGCTATTTTGGGGCAGGAACGCACAGGAACGGAGTTCCGGCCGGCTCCTGAGTTGGCCACGCCCAGCAGGAACTCATTAGCATAATAGGCCACACCCAACAGCAGAAACTCATTAGGATTGGCTACATTTGGGCTGTGTGGCCTAACATGCAAAGGAGTTCCTGCTACAAAGAAAAGCCCTGGGTTTTGACAACAAACAAGGTAAACAGAATAAGAAGCAAAAGGTGGATGTGGGTTGGATGACCACACTTCTGGTAACATGGGGGGTGCGGCCTAATATGCTAATGAGCTCTGCTGTCAGGGGTGTGGCCTAATATGCTAATAAGTTTCTGCTGTCGGGTGTGGTCTATTATGCTAATGAGTTCCTGCTGGGCTTTT
Organism: Gekko gecko; assembly: GCA_029375565.1. NCBI lineage: Eukaryota > Metazoa > Chordata > Lepidosauria > Squamata > Gekkonidae > Gekko > Gekko gecko. The sequence goes on along the minus strand of JAPDNY010000016.1, from coordinate 17,570,309 downwards.
TCTACAAAAAAGCCCTGACTGTGGGGCTGCCACTGAAAAAGGTTCTCTTGTGTAATCACCAAATGAGCATCTTTGATTGATGGGACAGCCAGGAGGACCTCTTGCCATAGTGGGCAGGATGAGAGCCAGTAAACTAATGCCCAGGTTCAGACTGATAGGCCCTGTTGGTTAATGACAAACTGCTTGAGGACTGAGGAGTCAGCCTGCCCTGGAGTGGGGCTGCACTACCCCTGAAGGAGGAGATTTCTAGCTTGGGGGTGCTTTCTGGCACCGGCCTCAGGTTGGAGGCTCAAGCCTCCTTCGTGGCACGTAGCACCTTTTGTGAACTTCAGCCGATATGCCACTACGGGCCCTTCCTCAAAGACTGCAATTCAGGCAGTGATCTACACTCTGATCACGTGCAAGTTAGACTACTGTAATGCACTCTGTATAGGGCTGCCTTTGAAAACTGCCTGGGAAGTCCAGCTGGTCCAAAATACAGCAGGCGGGCTACTCTCAGTGCTACTTATCACCCCCGTGCTGAAAGATTTACACTGACTTCCCATCTGTTTCCACACACAATTCAAAGTACCAGATCTTACCTGGGATGTTAGCCCACCGGAAGGACCTGGGGACCCCCCAGAATTACAGCTCATCTCCACACTACAGAGATCAGTTTCCCTGGAGAAAATGGATGCTTTGGAGGGTGGACTCCATGGCATTGTGCCCCACTGAGGGTCCTGTCCTCCCCAGGATCCATCCCCAAATCGCCAGGAGTTTCCCAATCTGGATCTGGCAACTCTACCTTCCTGTCCTCTGCTGGTGGCCGGGGGGGACCTGGCAAACCTATTCTTTTCTGTAGGCCTTAAAACAATTGGGGTCAGGGTACTTGAGGGACCACTGCCTCCCATATTGTTAGGGTTGCCAGCTCTGGGTTTGGAAACACCTGGAGATTTTAAGGGTGGAGTCTGGGGAGGGGAAGGAACTCAGCAGGGTACAACGCCATAGAGCCCACCCTCCAAAGCAGCCATTTTCTCCAGGGGAACTGATCTCTGTAGTCTGAAAATGAAGTATAATACTGGGAGGTCTCCAGGCCCCATCTCGAGGCTAGCAACCCTACATATTTTCCAGCCTACCACTTAGGATCTCCTTCACAAGGCTGGATCTCTGTGCCTCTGCCTTCAGAGGGGAGGTGAGGTGGGTGGTGACCACAGGCAGGGCCTTTTCAGCAATGGCCCCTGCTTATGGAATACAAGCCCTGAGGCTTGTCTGATACACATCCTTCTCTCTGCTAGGTACTGAGCCCAAACATATGTTTTTACCTAAGGGGTCTGATCTTTTCAAATTGTTTTAACAGTCTGCTCCTAGCCTGAAAACTGTTTTATGAGGACAATTTCAGGCTGCTAAATGTTTCACGCGGTGACTGGGTGTTAACGGTTTGTTCGTTTTAATGCTTTTTATACTGTTTTTATGACTTGAATTATTTTTAGTGATTTTAACCATGTTTTACTTTGCGAACTGCCTGTAACAGGTTTCTAGAAAGGCAGCATACAAATTACCTAAATAAGTAAACAGATACTATGCAATCACCCAGGACAACCAAAATGGCTTTTTCCCTCTCCATATATCAGGTGTTGGGGTGGGGGTAGGCATGTGAGCTTGGGGAAATCAGTGATGCTGACCCGGGCAGGACATTTTCCAAACCAAAAATTTAAAAAGAAACGTCAATGCTATTTTTCCTGTAGAAAAATTTCCGCCCTACTTATGTAAATATAGCCTCTTCATCTATACCTGTCAGGGCCGTTATGCTGGAAATCAATCAGTTTAGGATAAGCTAAATGTAAGGTACGAAGCATCCAAAAAGGACACTGCAGAGCTGGGGAAAGTACAGAGGAGGGCAACCAAGATGAGGAAGGGGTTGGAGCACCCTCCCTACCAGGAAATGCTAAAGAGTCTGGGACTTTTCAGTATAGAAAAGAGACGACTAAGGAGGGACATGACAGAGGTTTATAAAATTATGTATGGGGTAGAGAGAGTTGACAAAGAAATTTTTTTCTCCAGCTCTCATAATACTAGAACTCGAGGGCATCCAGTGAAGCTGGTGGGCAGTAGGTTCAGGAGGGACAAAAGGAAATACTACTTTACGCAAAGAGTGATTAAAATGTGGAATTTGCTGCCAGAGGATGTAGGGATGACCATAAGAATAAACAGCTGTAAAGGGGGATTAGATAAGCCATTGGGCTACTAGCCATGGTAACTGAGGGGAGCCTCCAAATTCAGAGGCACTAAGCCTCTGAATCCCAGAGCCAGGAGACAACATCAGGGGAAGGCCTCAGCCTCTGTGCCCTGCTGCTGCCCATCCAGAGGAACTGGCTGGCTACAGTGTGAGGCAGGATGCTGGACTAGATGGACCACTGGTCTGATTCTGCAGGACTCTTTGTTATGTTTTTATCATCAAACCTCAGTGCTTGCACTTGGTGTATTTGCATCCTTTTCCTAACATTATTTAAATTTTACCAACACTATTTAAATTTGGATTGGTAATTCTTTAAAATTCAATTTCCCCCAGGAAACTCACATCACAGAGAGAAACTCATCTGGGTCTACTAACTTCTGTGAATTTTCAAGGCCAAAATAATACATTTTATTTAGGTTGTTTCTGAAGTGTCTCCCCATTTTACTGTTTGAACACACACACAAAATCCAAGAACATGTGAATAAAAACTGGGTGAACACCATGTAAAATAAAGATGCAACAGAGAAGTACACTCCATACAGAGAAGTATACTCTGGCCCCACTGGTGGACCTCCTGATGGCACTTGGGTTTTGGCCACTGTGTGACATAGAGTGTTGGACTGAATGGGCCATTGGCCTGATCCAAGATGGCTTCACTTATGTTCTTATGTCTGGGGCAGGGATGCTCTGTATTCTTGGTGCTTGGGAGGTAACAGTGGGAGGGCTTCTGGAGTTCTGGCCCCGCATCTGGGTTTTGGCTACTGGGTGACATAGTGTTGGACTGGATGGGCCACTGGCCTGATCCAACATGGCTTCTGTTATGTTTATGTCCTTATACAGCCGAAGCACAGAAAACTGTGTCTACCTGGCATCTAAAGGATGCTGGCGTCAGCATCTGCTTGGGGAGGGTGTTCTGGATGGGGTGCTGGGCTGGCAACAAAAAACTGCTCCATCTATGGGAGCCTCTCACCTAACCCTCCATAGGTCAGAACAGGGCTTCAGTCGACAATTTCAACTGTCACGTTCTCACAGGAGAAGCCAGTGTTTCCAGTACTCTGGTCACAGGCTCTTCTCATTACTCACTCTTAAGGGCACAATGAGCAGGTAATTATAAGTATTTCATCACAAATGATCACAGGGGCACAGATCCCACCCACCCACCCCCGCCCATTAGTCTCCAGACCTACACCTTGCTAGGAATGTTTGAGTACTTGACAGTTCAGCTCACATCCTGCTTGCTGGTGGCGAGCAGGGAGTCAAGTTTTCAATGATCAGTTTGCAGCTGTTTGACAGGATGCTTTACTGCATTCCTTTCCACCATTCTCCTGTAGCTGGGGCCACTCTTTTCTTTGCCCTCCCTCCAGAGGCTTTTTGAAGACTAAAAACAAAACAAAACCAGTAAATGCTATTGCATATGTGTGCACTCATGTTCTAATGATTCTGATGTTTGGGTGTGGCCTATCATGCTAATGAGTTCCTGCTGGGCTTTTTCTACAAAAAAAGCCCTGTAATGATCTATTGCCATCATCTCTGATCCTCAGCTTTCATTTTAAAATGAAAATCAGTCTCCAGCCTTTTTCCTTGCAGATATAAAGGGGAACATGCACTGCACCCTAACAGTCATGTTCAACAGCAAACGTAGTTGAAGCGTGCGGCATTCCTACAACTTGCTAGAATCCATCAGTGCAGCTTCCCACACTCAATAAAGGAAAACATCTGCATTTCCTTTGGTCCATGTCTGCAAATAGTTCCAGTAGGCAGCCCCCGACAGCCATTTCATATATGCACCACTCTGTGACTGAACACTGGATGACTTGCAGCTAAATGTGTGACCTGCACAGCTAGCTTGACCTATTTAAGCCTGTTAAGCAAGAATGAAACAATCAAATTGCTGCTACACGAAGTCACTTGTGGGAGTATCATGTAATTACAGTTACTAACTCTGACTTGGGGAATTCCTGGAGTTTTGGAGGCAGTGCCTTAGGAGGGCAGCGATGGCAAGGGAGCTCAGGGAACTGTGAAGTCGCCCTAGGACCTCCATTTCTTCTACTCTATGGGAAGGCTGCATTGGTAGAGTTTGATCTTGGAAGATCTCGGAAGCTAAGCAGGGGCAGTACTTGGAATGGAGACCACCAAGGAAGACTCTGCGGAGGAAGGCAATGGCAAGCCACCTCTGCTTCTCACTTGTCTTGGAAGCCCCTTGCAAGGGTTGCCATAATTTGCAGCAACTTGGAGGCACTTTACACAGATGGTATATCACAGAGCAGGTGTTCCCACCTGCTATAGACTCTGCTATAGACTTCGCCCTTCTAAGCTGCCATTTCCCCCAAGATAATTGATACCTGGAGTCTGGAGACCAGTTACAATTCCAAGAGAACTCCAGAAGCCCACGGGAACCACGGCACCCACCAACATCTCTCCTGCTGCCCACCAAATGTTTTTAGGAAATGGACAGGCCAGGTGGGGCTTATGCCCAGCAAGTTCTGATGGACTATGGGGGACTTGATTGGCTGTGCAGATTCTTTAAAATGCTGCTCTGCCGAAAGCGGTCACCATAGCATGAGGAGCTCTGCTGTGTGACTAAAGGTAAGTGCCACAAAAGTGGGTCCCCGGGATCTAAGTATTTTCTGTAGAATTGTTAATCCCTAAGCTTTCTCTGGATTGTTTCCAAGCTACAGTGTACCTTACTAAGGAGCACCTGCAGTTAGTTACCAGTTAGCTTGATAGTGGCCAGCTGTGAGCTGTCCAAGTAGCTGCTTGACAAGCAGGCAACCTTGACAGTTCAAGATCTAGATCAATTGGCTAATTCCTGTGATTGGTCAGTCAATCAAGAACTGACAGCTGAGCTAGGATAAAGTCAGGAGTCAGGAACTACCAAAGAAGGCAATGCAATGCACACAGAAGATGTCAGAGAATGATGGGGAAGAACCTTCTACATGAAGACCTTGTGAACCTGGAGGAAGAGGTTGTCACTCTCTTCAGTACTTCTGCGTCAGCGCTGCTGGGAAGACGGCTGCACAGGGTCAGTGCTAGTGGCCAGTGAGTCAGGTTTCTTATGTTTGTCTTTGTTTCAGTGTACACACCCTTCCCCTTACTCGTATGTTTTTATATATGTTATTCTTTTGTAAATAAATTTCTGATTGTTTTTTAAGTAACTGGAGTGAGTTACTGGCCCAGAACCCAGATCTGTTATTGAAACCAGTGCCCAGAATTATGCTACCAAAAGGGATTGGTTTTTTTTAAGTGGATCACTACCCAAATTTCCTTACATCCCAAGCCAGCCTGATCAAACAAACACTGGGGGCCCACCCCAATGTTGTGACAGGTAAGCTACCGCAGCTATTTTGTGGCTGGCTCTACCTCCAGCAGCAGCAGTTTTTTGGCAGCCGTTTCACGGCTGTGCCCACAGGCTCAAAAAGGTTGTGGACCCTTGCTAAAGACTCCGCCCTTCTAAGCTGCCATTTCCCCCAAGATAATCGATGTCTGGAGTCCAGTTACAATTCCAAGAGAACACCAGGAGCCACTTTGAGGTGGGTACCCCTATGTGCAATGGCTTAAACACTGGCAATGTGATTCGTCACTGTGCAAGACAGTCCCCATATTCAGACCACCTGGCTTGGCCAGAAGAACCAGCTTGCCGACACACCCAGAAATAATCCAGCTCCTCCAGAGCAGAAATGAACATCTGAAGCTGCTTCGTGCCCAATCATACCCTAAACTCACGAGCAGCAACAACTACCCAGGGTCCCGGGCACAGGTCTTTCCCAGCCTTGGAGATGCCTGGGAAGAACCTGGGATCACCTGTATGTAAAGCAGGGGGCTCTACCACTGAGCCCGATGGATTTGGGAAGCTGTAGGTCCAAGGACAGCAGACCAGAAGCGCTTCTGGCCATTCTCCCTGGCCCGCCAAAGAGCTCTGGTGTCCAGGTTGCCATAACAATAAGAGGATTTGGGACCACACTTCAGTTGCCCACTTCCCCTCCTCTAGGAAGGACCGGACACTGCTTAACATCCCCCAAATGCATCTCCCAACTCAGCACTGGAGCCAGCTTCTATTTTCTCCCCTTCTCTCAAGGCTGGCATGAGAGAAGCCTCGGCAAGCCCGGAGGAGCGCGATTCCTAGAATAGAGAGTCACGCGCCCCTTTTATATATCTACGTCCATATGTCCTTGCTTTTTTGGGATCATATCACATAATCGCTGCCTCCTGGCACTTCTCCATGTGGGGCAACAGATGTTTTCGCTGAGCACACTTTGACAGACAGCCAAACGCCTCTCCAGTAAATACTCTCCCCCCCCCCGCCAAGACTAGGCTTCGCCCCCTGCCTTCTTTCAAAGGCTCCAGTTCAGCAGATTCCGAGCGAGCAAGCGAGACAAGAATGCAGGAAATGCAGAGATGTTAACTGCTGCAGAGATGTCCTCTCCTGGGTAATTACTGCAGCGTTTTCTCAAACATTCAACAACTTTTTCATACAAGTTAAAGTTGGAGGCATGCCTAATTATTACGCCGATCAAACTTTACTTTTAGGAAGAGTGACAATGACCATTTCTTAAGAGAAGACTCCTCTCCTTCATTCCTCAGCATTTCTACCTGACGCCTGATCTAGGCATCCTCATTAGGAGAAACCTTGTTCCAAGCAGACAGATTCAGGAGGGCAGCTGTGTTGGTCTGAAGCAACAGAACGAAGTCTGAGTCCAGGGGCACATGAAAGCTGATATCCAGAATTAAACTTTGTTGGTCTCCAAGGTGCCGCGAGACTCGAACTCTGCTCTTGTTCCAAGCAGTTACTCATTCACACTTTTAGAGTCCAATGGCACCTTTAAGACCAACAAAGGTTTATTCAAGGTCTGAGCTTTTGTGTGCATGTGGGCTTTATCAAATACATTAGAATGGCAGGCAAGGTTCAAGCTTATAAAGGATGAACAGCAGATTAACAGGGAATGAACAGCAAATTAACATGCAACACGATGATGATCAAGATATGCAAAGTGACGCTAAATAACGATTAATGACAAGTAAATGTTACAAGGTTAACAGCTGTAAAGCAATAAATATGTCAGACTAGCAGATAAATATCTAAAGGTGTCTTTTCTAATTGTGGGAAGTGTCTGAGAATCTTCATTCTCTCCTCTCAGGCGTGGAGGGCACGTAACCCTACATCCCACCTCCAAAAATGCTGTTATGTCAGCAGACATCCTAATATTCTTTGCAGTCAGTATTCTAATATAACATTCTGCAAAAGAAATACACTAAAATATACTACACTACAGAGGATTTATAATCCTTCTTGTTGAGAATACATATGTGAGGACTGAATGAGTTAGCTCCCACAATACCCAGTGGAATGGGGAGTGCCACAGGGGGGCGATCCTCTCGCCAATGTTATTTAACATCTATATGCGCCCCCTCACCCAGTTAGTCCAGAGCTATGGGCTGGGTTGTCATCCATATGCTGATGACACCCAGCTCTATCTGTTAATGGACGGCCATCCGTCTTCTGTTCCTACGAACTTGGCTGAGGCTTTGGATGCTGTGACGGGATGGTTGCGGCAGAGTCGGTTGAAGTTAAATCCATCAAAAATGGAGGTCCTCTACTGTACTCAGATACACAGTGAGATACAGAAAATTTTGAAATGTATTTTTAAGAAAGACCCACAAATGTTATTGTTAGGTCTTAAATTTGAAGAAGTAAATGTAACCAAAAGGACATTGTTATGGTGTTTGGTTACAACAGCCAGAATGACCTATGCACAATTTTGGAAGCAAGAAAAGATACCTGAAACATGGGAATGGATCAAGAAGATGTTGTTTATGGTTGAAACGGATAAACTGACAAGGAAGCTTAACAACGAAGGAGATGAAAAATTTTTTGAAGAATGGAAAGACTTTCAAGACTATTTGGGGGAAAACTGGGATGTGAAGAATAACTTGATTTGTTTTGACAGTTATTAAGAAGAAATTTTAAAATGACTTTATTGTTAGAGTGTTACCGTTACATGATAATGAAGGTTAAAAAGGATTAGTTAAGTAAATGTTTAACAAAGATTATAAGGGGGGTAAGAGCATTGCGGGAAGCCTTATATTGGGGAGGGAGGGGTATAACGAAAAGAATATGTATTTTATTTTGTTTTTCATATAATATGGAACATGTGAAATATATCCATTAATAAATTGTTTTGTTTTGTTTTTTAAAAAATGGAGGTCTTGAACCTAGGTTGAGGGGAGTTGGATGGGGGCGCCAGTCTCCCCACACTGGAGGGGGTGCCTTTGGTGCCAGCCCAGACAGCGAGGAGTCTGGGAGTGACACTGAATGCCTCTCTTTCCATGGAGGCCCAGGTTGCTGCAGTTGCCAGATCTGCGTTTTTCCATCTTAGGCAGATCAGGCTACTGAAGCCCTGTCTTTCCCCCCCAAGACCTAGCGACAATGACCCATGCAATGGTCACTTCCAGACCTGATTACTGCAACTTGCTCTATGCAGGCTTGCCCTTGAAGCTGATCCGGAAACTACAACTGGTGCAGAATGCGGTGGCGTGCCTGCTGACGTCAATGCCTGTGCGGGCTCAAGTTAGGCACATGCTCCGCCAACTGTTGCCAGTTGAGTACCAGATTCACTTCAAGGTGTTTTTGACCTTTAAAGCCTTATGCGGCCTGGGACCAACATATCTAAGGGACGGCCTCTTCCCATATACACCTCGAAGAGCATTACATTCGAAAGATCAACACCTCCTGGTGTTCCCTAGCCTGAAGGACGCCTGTCTTGCCTCAACCAGGGCTTTGTCCTGGCCCTAGCCTGGTGGAACCACGCTCCCTATTGAGACCAGGGCCCTGCAGGATCTTCTTCAATTCTGCAGGGCCTGCAGGACGGAGCTGTTCCACCAGGCCTTTGGTTGAGGCAACGGGCACCCATATATTGTCTCCCTGAGGTTGCTGTCACCCGTCTATTTACTGACCACCGGCAGCTGGCCTTTAATTCACTCCACCATCGGGCCAGAACTTTATAGCCAACTGACACTGTTTCAAGCTGTACCCACTGTTTTAACTGCCATAATGTTTTATAAAACGGCAATTGTGTTTATTATAATGATGTTACCTGCCTCGAGCCCATCTGCAGGATGGGCGGGATATAAATGCAAATAATAATAATAATAAATATTTAATGAGATAAAAGAACAGTATCCCTGTCGAGTCCTGGGGAGGTTTTTGTTCCAAGTGTTCTGATAACTTGTAATTCAGCGATTTCCCTTTCCTTGCCTGCCATTCTAATGCATTTGATAAAGTGTGCATGCACGCGAAAGCTCATGCCTTGAATAAACCTTTGTTGGTCTTAAAGGTGCCCCACTGGACCTTAAATTTGTTCTAGTGCTTCAGACCAACACAGCTGACCAACCAGATCTATCATTCACACACTTTATTCTTGTTCCAAGCAGTTACCCATTCAGAGTCAACGGGCAGCTTTCTCTAAGAGCACGAAATGGTGCTGCATCTCTGGGTTAACTGAATGGCCCCATCACACCTGTAGCAGCGATGCAGAACTAATCATCTTCAGTGGAAAACTGCAATACGACAAGACAACTTCAGGATCACAGCAGCCGAGGAGGACCAGAACATAACTTAGAAACGAGATTTTTAAAAAGTGCCTTTAAAGAGTGTTTTTAAAAAACATCCTTGTTGTTGCTCCTTGCCATCCTCACAAGCCAGCCTCGCCCTCGGCTGATTTTTTAAAATTTAAATTGATTGAAATTTGTTAGTTACAATTTTGTCTCACTTCCCCCTTCCCCCGGCTCCCAAAGATGCCTGAACGAGTTCTGTAATTATTTTTTAAGGGGACACATGAACACATAAAGTTGCCTTATACTAAATCAGACCCTTGGTCCAGGGTTTCAGGCAGAGGTCTTTCACATCAACTCCCCCCTACTCCTTTCAACTGGAGATGCCAGGGATTGAACCTGGGACCTTCTGCACGCCGAGCAGAGGCATTGTCACTGAGCCACAGCCCCTCCCCATAAATAAAGTAAAGGTAAAGCTTCCCTTGCTCGAAAGCCAGTCGAATCCGACTCTAGGGTTGCGGGGCTCATCTCCGTTTCCAAGCCGAAGAGCCAGCGCTGTCCAAAGACATTTCCGTGGTCATGTGGCTGGCATGACTAGACGCCGAGGTGCATGGAACGCTGTTATCTTCCCACCGAAGTGGTACCTATTTATCTACTTGCAATTTCTTGCTTTCAAACTGCTAGGTTGGCAGGAGCTGGAACTAAAGACGGGAGCTCACACCGTCATGCGGCACACTCGGGTCTCAAACTGCTGAACTACTGACCTTCCACATGCACATATAAGCTACAATCCATATAAGCTACAAATCGGCTCCTAAATTCATGCACTCCTTTTCCCATCATTCTTCCCCCACGGAAAAAATGATTGCCTCAATTCCCAGAAAGCAGAACAGAAAAGGGGTCGCCCTCTTCTATGGAAGTGCCCCAAGCAAGTCTTCCTTTTGCTTACGTGAATGCAAGCAACGACCGGGTCCTCCTCCAACTTCTACCCCAGAGGCTTTTGCTGCCAATCACCAATAAGATGACCAATAACAGCAATCCGGTACATCCCTCCACCGGTTAGATGTATTTCCTCCGAGACGAGCATAAAATAAGTGCCTCTATCCAATGGATTCCGGCGAGGGGGGTGGGAAGAACAACACATCTGCCAGCCGCTCTGCACCACTTCCCATTCAGTGCCGCCGCAGGGTTTTGAGAAGTCGTAATTAAAGTCATTAACAAATCCGGGAGAGGCGAGGCACCCCTGTGAGCTGGCCCACCTGCTGCTGCTCCGTGCCACCCCCTGGCCGCTTGCCGAGAAAAGCAGGAAGCAACCATTTCTCTGCCCAAGACTCACCAGGACAAAGAAATCCAACAGACCCCCAAACTCAGAAGTTCTATGAATCAGACTCTTCAAAAAGAGATGTTTTCCGGGCCAGAACTGTGCCGCGCTGTCACTGTCAGGCCATCCCTTCCAAAGTAACGTTCCCTACAACTTGTAAGGCAGGTATACAGATCCAAATGCATGGATGGGCACCATGCAGTCCGAGGGGATATTTCATCCAGGGTAGGATCAACAGAAAGGTGGGGGAAAAGAGGGTCTTTGGCTCCGGATGGCGGCGGCAGTGAACCATTTGAAGATGCCCTGCACCAGTTCTTTTTAAGAACGTAGCATAAGAGAAGCCGATGTTGGATCAGACCAATGGCCCATCCAGTCCAACACTCTGTGTCACACAGTGGTCAAAAATACCAGATGCCATCAGGAGATCCACCGGTGGGGCCAGGACACTAGAAGCCCTCCCACTGTTGACCCCACCCCCCCAAGCACCAAGAATAGAGTGCATCACCTGCCCCAGCCTGAGAGCTCCTATCTATACCTTGTGGCTAATAGTCACTGATGGACTTCTGCTCCATATGTTTATCTAATTCCCTCTTGAAGCCGTCCATGCTTGTAGCCACCACCACCTCCTGTGGCAGTGAATTCCATGTGTGAATCACTCTTTGGATGAAGGAGGACTTCCTTCTATCCATTCTAACCTGACTGGCTCAGCAATTTCATTGAGTGCCCATGAGTCCTTGTATTGTGAGAAAGGGAGAAAAGTACTTCTTTCTCTGCCTGCTCTATCCCATTCATAATCTTGTAAACCTCAATCATGTCACCCCTCAGCCGTCGTTTCGCCAAGCTAAAGAGCCCCAAGCGCTTTAACCTTTCTTCATAGGGAAAGTGCCCGCAAGCTGATGCCACCTGACCAAGGGTACAAAACAATGCCCACATAGCTTCTCTGCCCATCTGCTAGTCCCTCTAATTTAATTTCAAACATCTTCCCATGTTGGCTTGAACAGAAGGATCTTGGCTGGATGACTGAGTTACTGGGGGGGAGAGAAGTTTCGGTTTACATCTCGACCAGAAGGTAGAGTGCTTGGATCAGTTTGTGTACACCCCGCATGCAGAAAGCTAGCAAGACAGGCAGATGGCAAAGCTAAAACCATAGCTGGGAGAGCCGAGGGTGGCCCCAACAGACCTTGGTCCAACAACTACAGAGAGGCTTACCACGAGCAGCAAAGGACTGCAGCTTTAGAGACAGCGAGCCTGCCAGCTTCGGCACCTGTTCTCCCCACGTGGTGCACTTGCCAACTAAAATCTGCAAACTGCACAGAAACAAGTGAGGCAGAAACTGGCAAGGCAGGGCTTGGGGTGGGAGAGGACTTGGTGTAGCAGTTTGGTGTGGTGGTTAAGAGCAGCAGACTCTGATCTGGAGAATCAGGTTTGATTCCCCACTCCTCCACATGCAGCCAGCTGGGTGACCATGGGCCACTCAAAGCTCTCTCAGAGCTCTCTCAGCCCCACCTACCTCACACAAAGTGCCTGTTGTGGGGAGAGGAAGGGAAAGGAGATTGTAAGCTGCTCTGAGACAACAAGTGGAAGGCAGGGGATAAATCCAATGCCTTTGTCGTCGTCTTCTTCTGACAACCTGGCCCTTGTTATTACCTTCCTGCTTCTTGACACACTAGATTTCCACATGCAGGGCTTTTTCATACACAGAAGCAGAACAGTTAGGACTGCCTCTCCCCCCCCCCCGCCATTGCTCCTGTGCTTTTAAAAGCAGAACTTTGCAGGCGAGGATGCATCTCATGCTTAAAAGCCACTCGGAATAGGCTGGGCCGGTTTCCCCCTCTCTGGCCAGCTGGAAACCCCAGGGATGACTTCTCCCTTTAACCTCCCTGCAGATCATCCATTTAAAACGCAGCCTCCCGGTTCCTGACCTAGCAGCAATTGCATAATCTATCCAAAGGAGTTTAAAAAAAGTCTCTTAATGGGCCAAAGAGGTCCAGGAGGGTCAGACAGTCACAGCAACACAGAGCTTGTAGATCTGCGGCAGATTAACCATCGATCGTCTTCATTAACCTACTTAAAAAAAAAAAAAAAAACCACAGGCAAAGCTCACTGCAAAGCGCTCGGATCAATACGTACTGACTCACTCATAAACTGTCTCAAAAACACGGATCTGAACCCTTCAGGCACAATTTGACTTGTTAGCTTAAATTCAACAACATGGTCAACTTAGCAGCAGCCGGGAACTGCAGCCACGCCCCACCGACCGGCTGAGGGGGCTTTCCCAAGTCTCTCCAGGGATCTTCTGGTTACTAGTCCTTTGTCAGTTCTGCACTCTGGGGGCACGCACGGAATAAGTTTAGGAAACAAGGCACAGGTCCTCGTCTCCGTGCTGTTTGTGAGGTTGGTTTGCATCCAGAGAGTGTTCGGAGTTTGGACAGGAACCCTTGGGTAGATGACGTCTGTGGATCCCTCCCCGCCAGGCCTTTGAGCTGTTCCACTCTATGGTCGGAGCTGCGGTGGCTCAAGTGGTTAAGACGCTGAACTGCAGGCTGTGGAAGGTCAGTAGTTCAGCAGTTCGAGACCCAGGTGCCACAAGAAGGAGTGAGCTCCCGTCTCTAGTTCCAGCTCCTGCCGACCTAGCAGTTCGAAAGCAAGAAATTGCAAGTAGATAAATAGGTACCGCTTTGGTGGGAAGGTAACAGCGTTCCGTGCGCCTTGGTGTTTAGTCATGCCGGCCACATGACCACGGAAACGTCTTCGGACAGCGCTGGCTCTTCAGCTTTGAAACGGAGATGAGCACCGCAACCCTAGAGTCGGATTCGACTGGCTTTCGAGCAAGGGAACCTTTACCTTTACTCTATGGCCATCAACTCATCTGAGATCTTTGGTGTTAGGCTCTCTAGGAAGCCTGTGCGCAGTGTTGGCGAACTGGACCATCTTGGCGGCAGCAGTTGCCAAGATGGTCCAATTCACCAACTCTGCCCAGAAGTTTCCTACAGAGTCTAAGATCTTGGATGAATCCATGCCATCCTTGCATTCTTTCATTTGCATTTTGGAAAGTTGCCAACTTAAAAAAAACAACAACACTAAAGGGTAAGATGGTGCCATAACTATGAACAGCTGCGCATGGGTCGACAAGGCGGGCATCGAAGACACACGTGTGCCTTAGCATGAAGGCACTTTTTCACCCTCCCCCCACTGCTGCCACACGGCATTTCTCCCCCCACCCCCTAGAAGATGGAGCGGCATATTTTGGACAAAGTCTGTCCACCGCCGAAACTGTTCATTTCCAGCTCGCCACACAAGGCCAACCCCCGGCCTCAGCACTGCCCTGGCTTGGTCTGGACACTCGTCTTCCCCAGAGCTGCTGCTTCGTGCCCCCTTGGGTCAAACTCATTTTCCTTAGAACAACAAAACAGCCACAATTTTTTTTAAACTTCCTGGCTTCCAGCAGTTGTCAAGCAGGAGTTATTGCTGCAAGAGCAGTTTTTTAAAAAAATCTGTGCACACAAGCAGGGGGGGCAAAGCCACAACAGCAGGGCAGCCACCTTTGCTGGTCTCTTGGGGGGGGCCCTCAAAACAGATCCCACCGCGTGGGCTGCCAGGAGAAAGCAAAAGGAAAAAGACTCCAGGCTGAAGGGGGAGGAAGAAAGGCACTTTCAAAGCAAAGCTTGCTCAGAACGTGCGGGGGGGACGGACCCCCACCCCAACTATTTGGGCTGCAAGGCGAGAGAGAGAAAAAAAAAAGCAAGCTGAACTAATTTAAACACAAAGGGGGATCTGTCTCCTTTTTTACATTTAAATTAAAAAAACAGCTCAGCAGTCTGGGGGTAACGGGATACCGGCCCTCGAACTGAATGGGCTAAACATATTCCAAGCTTGCCGGATGATGAAAAAGCACAAGAGACCCGCAGCAAGCACCCAGCCGCTCCCGGGCATACGACGCCAGTTCCTCATGCCATGCCCCTTGCCCTGTGCCAGGGAAGTCACGCTTTGCTGAAGGGGAAGAAAGGCAGTGGCCTCGCCTGAAGGTTTGTGAAGGGGCACAGCAGGCATAACTGGGGGAAGAACCCCAAAGAAAGCCAACCTCGCCTGGAAGCATAGGGCCGACTCCATCTTTTCTCAGGACACAACACCTTATTGGGCTTTTGAGATGTGCACAAAGGCTCCAGGGCAGGAGACCGGCGAGAAAAAAGAAGAATACCCTCTCAGAAATGTATTTATTTAAGATATTTCTGCCTGGAGATTCCAGGCCTTGCACCCCTGAAAGAATCGTGGGGGAGGGGGGGCATGGAAAGGTGCATGGGCATCATAAGCTGGTGTGCAAACATCACGCCCAGCACAAAATAGAAAGTTTGTCATGATGTTGGGGGCGACGCTCTAGGATTCACTGGCAAATCCTACAGTGTCATCCCTGCTATCAAAACATCCCTTCAAGACTTCAAGAGCCAGTTTGGTGCAGTGATTAATCTGGGAGAACCAGGTTTGATTCCCCACTCCTCCACATGCAGCTGCTGGTGTGACCTCGGGTCAGTCACAAGCTTTTAGAGCTGTTCTCTCAAGGGCAGTTCTCAAAAGAGCTCTCTCAGCCCCACTTACCTCACAGGGTGTCTGTTGTGGGGAGGGGAAGGGAAAGGGAGAAGAAGAAGAAGAAGAGATAGGATTTATACCCCGCCCTTTACCACCCAAAGGTGTCTCAGAGCGGCTTACAAACTCCTTTCTCCTCCCCACAACAGACACCCGGTGAGGTAGATGGGGCTGAGAGAGCTCTGACAGAAACTGCTCTTTTTCAAGAACAGCTGTGCCAGAACTATGTCTTGCCCAAGATCATCCAGCAGGTGCAAGTGGAGGAGTGGGGAATCAAACCTGGTTCTCCCAGATTAGAGTCCGTGCACTTAACCACTACACCAAACTGGCTCTCTAAGCTGCTCTGAGACTCCTTCGGGTAGTGGAGGGTAGGGTATAAATTCAATCTCCTTCTCTTCTTCCTCCTCCTTCTTGGCTGAAGTGATACCACACACTGGCACGGTGCCAGCACACACACACCCATTCCGCCCCCCTGGCCTTTGGGGTGCCAGTGGGCAACAAAGGAGATTGCCAAGTTGCCTTTCACCACAGCAGGAGATCCGGCACCCCTTTTTATACCAACTTAGGTAGCCTACAATCCCAAGTCAAAACCCTCCACGCTACAATAAACCCCTACTAATCTTCCCCAAGCAGCAGCCTGAGGCTCAAACCCTCATTAAAATCCCCAAAAAAACAAAACACCCTTTCAGCAACTCCAAAACAGTTCTAGCTAAAAAAAAAAAAAACCCTGCAGGGAGTCCATTTCAAAATGTGGGAGTGATTAATGAAAAGGGGCAGGCTTGGGTAGATAGCCAGGGATGCCCCCTTGACCTAGCAAGCAGTTAGGAAGCGGCAACCAGAGGAAACCCCCCCCCCCATTACTAAAGTTCCCAGCCTTGAAGGACTCTCCTGGTTCTATATTTCTAGACCACGTGCTTTCACTTGGTATTGAAATCTCCAGTATTTCTAACCTGTGGAATCTTTCTGGATTTCTCTTGTCCCACACTCCGGCTGATCACACAGCTTTCTGCTGAGTTCCACTGCAAGCGTCATGCCATGGCCTTCAAACCACAACCATTGCTGGGTGCCTGTATGATAACTTTTTATCATTGATGGTTTCAGGGGTTTGTGGTCCCACCTCGCAGGGTGGACTGACCCCTCTGCTGTGCCCTTTCCTTTAATGCTTTGGACAATGATGATTAATGTGGAAAAGGTCTTGAACTGGGTCTAGGTGTGGCAGAAAT
Organism: Gekko gecko; assembly: GCA_029375565.1. Lineage (NCBI taxonomy): Eukaryota > Metazoa > Chordata > Lepidosauria > Squamata > Gekkonidae > Gekko > Gekko gecko. The sequence continues at coordinate 17,553,421 of JAPDNY010000016.1, read as the reverse complement.
GGCCTTCTGAGTTACTCCCTGGTTGGCAAAACAGGACTTACTCCCTGCCTTGTGTTTTATGTCTCCAATTATTTTATTATTATGGCCCCCGTATGGTATTTTTCTCTTCATTTCCCTTCCCTGTATGGAACTCCAGTGGAACCAGAGAACCCATCACTAGGGCACAGGGACATATGGGATATGTGGGAAGAGACGGACCCTCCAGATCCGTGAGTCCCTAGGGCTAGGCTGTGAAGGGCTTTAAAGGGTACAACCAGAACTCGGAAAACAAGCGGCAGGCAGTGGGAAGCCAGCATGGCAGAACGGTTTGAGTGTTGGGCGAGGAGAGCCGAGTTTGAATCCCCACTCCTGCCACGGAAGCTGGCTGAGTGACCCGGGGCCAGTCCCCTTCCCTCGGCCTAGCCAACCTCATAAGGTGCTTGTGAAGATAAAACGGAGGAGTGGAGAACGATGTTAAGCCACTTTGGGTCCCCGTGGGGGAGAAAAGCAGCATATAAATAATGAACAGATAAGTATGTTGTCGAAGGGCTTTCACAGCCGGAGCTCATTAGTTACTGTAGATTTTCCGGGTTGTGTAGTTGTGGTCTTGGCATTGTCCTACAATGCCAACTAATCTACAGCAACTAATGAACAGATAAGTGTCACTCTTTTAAAGACAAGCAAGATTAATAATAATAATAATAATAATAATAATAATAATAATAGATTCTGTGAACTTAGGCAGATCATGAGAGGGAGCGCCGGAAGGGTAGTGCTTAGTTCTCATGGCCCTTTCTTACACGGCCAGGGAAATGCCGATCGCCACTTTGGGGTCAGGAAGTCGTTGTTCTCCAGTTTGCCCAGGGAATCTTGGAGGGTTTCCCCTCCTCTCTTTCTGGGTATGGAGCACGGGTCACTAGGAGTGGTGGGGAGGTATTTGTGAATTTCCCACATTGTGCAGGGGGTTGGACTAGATGACTCTGGAGTTCCCTTCCAGCTCTATGATTCTATGAGTTCTGGCCAGCTAGCCCCTGGCAAGAATGGAGCTGCCACATTCTGAGAAGCTGTTGCAGTTTCCGGGTTATTTTCAAGGACAGTGGCCCACAGAGCACATACCGTGCCCCCCCCACCCCCGGGCACAATTCTTGCTGTTCTCAACTAGCACCGGTTTCCGGGGTCTCAGCTGGGGAATGGTGTGGCCCAATGCCGGCCTCCCAAGTCCTGGCTGTCTTAACTGGGGACAGCTGAACCTATAACCTTCAGAATGCAAAGGTCCCACCTAAGCCAGGACCTTCCCCCAAAAACTGACTTACCCCAAGTTTGGCTCTTCGTCCATGAAGTCCAGAGATCTCCAGCCTTTTCTAGCCTGTGGGCACTGCTGGAATTCTGACACCAGGTGGTGGGCGCAGCCACAAAATGGCCACCAGGGACAGGGCACAAGAGGAGCAATTTAAAAAACTGCACTGGGAAAGAGGAGCGAACGAGAGAAGAAGAATAAGGCCAACACGTTGACGGCCGCTGCTGCCACCACATTATTTTAATTTGCCTAGCCAATTAGGTCTCCAGTGGCCAATCAGAAGCCCTGCTGGACAACAGCCCCACCTGGGCACACCCACTTCCTAAAAACACTTGATGGGCACCAGGAAATAAGAAGAGATTGGATTTGTACCCTGCCATTCACTTGGGAGTCTCAGAGCGGTTTGCAATCTCCTCCCCCTCCCTCTCCCTGTGAAAGAACAGTTCTGAGAGAACTGTGACTGGCTCAAGGTCACCCAGCTGGCTTCACATAGGGGAGTAGTGGGGAATCAAGCCCGGTTCTCCCAGATTATAGTCCGCTCTCCGAACCACTACACCAAATTGGCTCTCAAAGGTATCATGGACACGTGTTGGGGACTCCTGATGTAGCCTACGAAGGCCGCAGCCCACCGGTATCCCCCACTCCAGCTCTCCAAGAGCGCCTGGAAGTGGACCTGAGATATGTACAGCACGTGGCCTCCCCCGTGGATGACAAGTCAAACCTGAGGCACCCAAGCATCTACAACCTGTAAATTATGGCGATGAGCTCATTCACACATCTTTTGAAGCACATCACTCACCATGACTCACCCGCACTCACTGACGCCTCCCCGTGCCCGACGGGCTGCTTGGCTCCCGGTGTCTGCAACAGAGCAACAACGTGAATGTGCAAAGCGGCTGTCGCAGATCAGCCCCCCCCTGGGTAAAATTTACTTCCTTGTTTGCCACCTGAACTGGCTCTTCAGCTCCCCTCTCTTCCCAGCCTTCTGAGTCCCATGCTCTCCCTTCCATTCATGAGGACTGGAAACTTTAGGCTACTGATTGAGCATGTCACCTTGCTGTCGAGCTTGTTCCAGCACACATCCAGCAATCCTGTTCTGGCCAAGGGACATTTGTTGAGCGGGGGGGGGGGAGGTAGTTGTATATTTAGCTGGATGCAAAGAACACATAATTAATGCTTGCTAAATGATTTCAGCGCCAAGAGGAAGGTGTGGGCAGGTCAAATATTGCTGTTATGATCTCGCTTCCTGTCAGTTCAAAACGACAACCACCCCGGTGACACCTGGCCTTCCTTTTCATGGAGACACTCCCAGGAATATTATGCTCCAGGGCTGGCACGGAGCAGGAACCGGCTGAGCCTTCTGGGGGAGAGATCAGAATAGCTGGCTGATAAAACTAGCAATGCAAGCAGGGCTCAATCCTGGAAGCTCTGTGTATTGTGTGATGTTATAAGCTCCGTTTTGGACCGTGAGAAACTATATAAGAACCAAATCCCCCCAAGGCTGTATTGTATCCTGCAACACGAACATAAAAATGCAGGACAAAATATCCTTTGCTTGGGTTTATTTTAAAAATCAAGTCACTAGCTATCAAGACAGCTTGGTAAACAAGTCCCCGATGGGTTTAGCCCATAAGAAGATCATGGCTTGCCATAGCTGACCAAGCTGCAGCCAAATTATGGCGACCCCATAGGGTTTTCAAGGCAAGAGGCGTGTTCAGAGGCAGTTTACCATTGCCTGCCTCTGCAGAGCTACCCCGGACTTCCTTGGTGGTCTCCCATCCAAGTATTGACCAGGAGTGACCCTGCTTAGCTTCCAAGACCTGATGGGATCAGGCTAGCCTTGGCCATCCAGGTCAGGGGCATTTGGTGGTGGAAAGTGCCGTCAACTTGTAGCCAACTTATGGTGACCCCTCATGGGGTTTTCAAGATGCAAGATGAACAGGGATGGTCTGCCATCGCCTGCCTCTGCGTCACAACCCTGGGCTTCCTTGGTGGTCGCCCATCCAAAGACTAACCAGGGACGACCCCTGCTTAGTGTCTAAGATCCTACAAGGTCAGGCTCACATGGGCCATCCAGGTCAGAGCTAGCAGCTGTTTACAAGCTGGCATTAAGATGGCAGAGCTGTGCCCTCGCTGGGGACTAGATGGAAGGCAGTCGGGCATCACGCCTGGACTCAGCCCACCGGAGTGATTGCCTCCTGCCAGCAACCACCTGCCATTTGCAGCAGCCATCAGAGGGACACAGGCTACACTGGGCACCCCTCCATAAGAACATAAGAGAAGCCAATGTTGGATCAGACCAATGGCCCATCCAGTCCAACACTCTGGTTCACACAGTGGCCAAAAATACCAGGTGCCATCAGCAGGTCCAGCAGTGGGGCCAGGACACTACAAGCCCTCCCACTGTTGCCCCCCTCCAAACACCAAGAATACAGAGCATCACTTGCCCCAGATTGAGAGTCCCTATCTATATCTTGTGGCTAAGAGCCCCTGATGGACCTCTGCTCCATATGTTTATCTAATTCCCCCTTGAAGCCGTCCATGCTTGTAGCCGCCACCACCTCCTGTGGCAGTGAATTCCACGTGTTAATCACTCTTTGGGTGAAGAAGGACTTCCTTTTATCTGCTCAGCAATTTCCTCGAGTGCCCACGAGTTCTTGTATTGTGAGAAAGGGAGAAAAGTACTTCTTTCTCTACCCGCTCTATGCCACGCATCATCTTATAAACCATAGTGCCTAAACCCAGCTCCAGGTGAGCCCCCCAGCTGGCAAGTGCCCCATACAGCCACTGAACTCCCCTTCCACAAGAAACATTGGTACAGATTTCTCTCAATCATGGATATCGATTTGCAGCTGAACACATGAAGCCGCCCTAGACTGAATCGGACCCTTGGCTCACCAAGCTCAGCATCCGTCAACGCAGACTGGCCGTGGCTCTCCAGGGTCTCAGGCCAAGGGCTGTCACATCACTTACTGCAGGGTCCTTTAACTGGGGATGCCGGAGATTGAACCTGGGACCTTCCACATGCCGAAAGCAGATGCTCTACCACAGAAGTGCAGCAGTAAACCAGTGCTTCATACGTGAACACACGCTTGGTCTGTCAAAGTCCATGTTGTCTACTTAGGCAGCAGCTCTCCAGGGTCTCAGGCTGAGGTCTTCCACATCTCCTACTGGTCCTTTTAACGGTGAGAGGCCAAGGATTGAGCCTGGGACCTTCTGCATGCCATGCAGAGGCGGCACCAATGAGCCACAGCCCCTCCCCAAAGGGACCCCTTTCCAAGCTAATTTTGGCTGACCAAGTGAGCTATAATATAATAAATACAATAAATTCTACAATCCAGGGGGGAAGTTGCGAATGCAAGATCTCAGAAGCCAGAGCGGAGATCTTCTCCACGGTCCAGGCCGGTGAGTGAAAAAAGTCAGCACTGCAAATCATCTGGCCACAAGCGCAATGCGTTCAGCTTCCCATGCAGTAGCCCTAATTCCTCCACTTTGGAATATGGGGACTTCTGAAGGACAGCTTCCGTACAGACTTTAAATCTTGGTACCTCTCCTTCCTTCTCCCCTCTCTCCCATTAATCCCTGCTTTTCCCTCCCCCCAAAAAATACAAGGTAAAGGAAGTCAAGGATGGAGGAGGAAGAGCCTAGTTTGCAGCAAGTTTGCCATCCTGCCTGGGAAGGAATCAACAGCCACGGAGGAGGACACGGAAACTTTCTGGACTTCTTGGAGACTAGGAATGCCTCCCCAACCCCGCAAGTAGAGCCACAATCCAGTTAGCCAGAGCCGATCTGCGCAAGCACTTCCAAACCTCTCTGCCTCCGATTATCCGGCTGTTTTGGATATTGCGGAACCCAATCACAGGTATACGCTGTACAGTCCCTGAGCAACAAGAGAGCTTCCCCAGGAGAAAACCATTTGTTCCCAAAGGCCTTGCAACAGAATCGCATCCAAGCTCACTTCAGCAATATTGTAGCTGACTGGAGAGGCCCCGTCTCCATCCCTGACACCAGGGGTCTTTTTTTTGGGGGGGGGTTACTTTTTCCCACCATAGAGAACAATGGGGGGAATAGGGGCAACTGGTTTGGGGGCCCATAGAATTGGACACCCTGGTCCAATGTTCTTGAAACTTGGTGGGTATCTTGGGGAGAGGCCCCATCAGCTACCCTGTAGTTTGGAGCCTCTCCCTCAAACTTCCTCCCCTCCAGCCCCCAGAATATACCCTATGTTTTCACCATTGACTTCAAAGGCCCATAGGATATAATGGGGCCGAATTGCCGCCGAATTTCTTTCATTCCCTCCTTTCCTTCTCTCTTTTTCCTCTTTCCCTCCTTCTTCTCTTCTCTCTTTCTTTCTTTCCCACCTTCTTCTCTTCTCTTTTTTCCTCCTTTCCCTGTTTCCCTCCTTCTTCCATCTCTTTCTTTCCCTCCCCTTTCTTTCCCTCTTTCCTTCCCTCTTTCCTCCTTCTCTGGCCCAACTCTCATGAGAAGGAGTTTAAACTTTAAACCCCTTCTCTCTTAGCTCCCCCACCCAGACCAGCTGGGGAAGGGAAGGGGAGGCTTTTGAAGATGCCTCCCCCTTTTGCTTCCCCTTCTGACATCACTTCCGGTGATGTCAGGGGGCGTGGCATATGCTAATAGCCTAATAGCTCATTAGCATACCATATGCTTAATGAGCTCCTGCAGCTGTTTTTCTACAAAAAGACCCCTGCCTGACACTATAGCCCTGCTGATACCTCAGATAACCGCTTAATGCGTCCACTTATGTGGGGTTGATCCAAAACATTTGGGGGCAGGAAATGTACACGGCACTTTCCTCTAATGTGGGGGGCACAACCCATTTCCCTGGGGCTTATGCAAAAGGGCCTCCCAGGGGAATCATGTCCTGGGCCCAGGGGCCTGGCGATCTCCTGGAATTGCAACTGATCTGCAAACTGCATGACAGCAGTGCCCCTGGAGAAGATGGCGGCTTTGGAGGATGATCTCTGTGGCATTACATCCCCCCGAGGACCCTCCCCAGGATCTACCCCCAACTCTCATAAGAACATGAGAAAAGCCAATGTTGGATCAGGCCAATGGCCCATCCAGTCCAACACTCTGTCACACAGTGGCCAAAAATACCAGGTGCCATCAGGAGGTCCAGCAGTGGGGCCAGAATACTAGAAGCCCTCCCACTGCTGCCCCCTCCAGCACCAAGAATACAGAGCATCACTTGCCCCAGCCTGAGAGTTCCTATCTCTACCTTGTGGCTAATAGCCACTGATGGAGCTCTGCTCCATATGCTTATCTAATTCCCTCTTGAAGCCGTCCATGCTTGTAGCCGCTGCCACCTCCTGTGGCAGTGAATTCCATGTGTGAATCACTCTTTGGGTGAAGAAGTACTTCCTTTTATCTGTTCTAACCCGACTGCTCAGCAATTTCATTGAGTGCCCACGAGTTTTTGTATTGGGAGAAAAGTACTTCTTTCTCTGCCTGCTCTATCCCATGCATAATCTTGTAAACCTCAATCATGTCACCCCTCTCCAGGAATTTCCCAGTCCAGAGTTGGCAACCCAACCTGGGCCAAAGCTCTCCACTCTACTGCATGCAGAACACAACCACTTTGTTAAGCATAAGGCTGGACCTGAACCCTTCTCACTCATGCACTAGCTTTCTACAAGGGAAGATCTAGTCAAAAGATGCCATCGATTCCTTGCATGCCAGCTAGTTCTCTGGGGGCAAGGATTTTCACAGGCGCATGGATGGGCGGCACAGTCAGCAGTATCGGACCTATCCGCAGCCTGAACTGTTATGGCACAGAAACTGTTTTCCCACCTGTTTATGAGAACACAAGGGAGACCAAAGAGCTTTTATGTTAGGTCATTTTAATGTGCTGCCTGGCTGTACTGGATGGTAGGTTCTCTTCAGATTCCTTATGAGGAGAGATTATGTCCTTGTGGTGTTAACAAAATTGAGAGTCTGGAGCATATCCTTCTAAGAACATAAGAGAAGCCAATGTTGAATCAGGCCAATGGCCCATCTAGTCCAACACTCTGTGTCACACAGTGACTAGAAATACCAGGTGCCATCAGGAGGTCCAGCAGTGGGGCCAGGACACTAGCAGCCCTCCCACTGCTGCCCCACCCAGCACCAAGAATAGAGTGCAACCCTGTGCCACAGACTGAGAGTTCCTATCTATACCTTTGGGTGAAGAAGTACTTCCTTTTATCCATTCTAACCTGACTGCTCAGCAATTTCATTGAGTGCCCACGAGTTCTTGTATTGTGAAAAAGGGAGAAAAGTACTTCTTTCTCAACCTGCTCAGTCCCATGCATAATCTTATAAACCTCGATCATGTTCTGCGCTGTGCCTTCTACTGTGAGGTTCGTTCATTATATCTCGAGCCTTTGTTAAGAAACCGGGCAAATCAACCAGATGAATGGAAGACATCTTATTGACGCTCTACTCGCTCCTTAGTGACTACGGAATTGGTGGCTGAATTTCTGGTTTTGGCTTCTATGAGGAGGGAATGTATTATTAGGTGCGTATGATTTTTGCATTTCCCTGTCTGTCAGTTTTGATATATGCCAATAAAGGTCTTTGACTGACTGATTGAGAACACGGATGGACGAGACGGGGGAAGGGAGGGTCATGCAGAGCCTTCACTTTTCCAAACTGGCAGCTCCCCCAGTTACAGTATTTAAAGCCAGTTTGGTGTAGTGGTTAAGTGTGCGGACTCTTATCTGGGAGAACCGGGTTTGATTCCCCACTCCTCCACTTGCACCTGCTGATGTGACCTTGGGTCAGTCACAAGCTCTGGCACAGCTGTTCTCTCAAGGACAGTTTGTGTTAGAGCTCTCTCAGCCCCACCTACCTCACAGGGTGTCTGTTGTGGGGAGGGGAAGGGAAAGGAGTTTGTAAGCCGCTCTGAGATACCTTTGGGCAGTGAAGGGCGGGGTATAAATCCAAACTCTTCTCTTCTTCTTCTTAAAAAAGAAGGGAGGAGGAACCACAGTCCTCCTGAATGAAAAAGAGACACGGGGTGGGTGGGGGGATTGGAGAACGGGATGGCATGACTTTCTGATACCCCGTGTGCAGGACATTACACGTATTACACATAACCCACCCAGTAACCTCATTAGCCTACATAGCTCCCTAAGCCTCTGCCGCGGAGAGCCTGATTAGGCTCAAGTGATCAGAGCCCAGTATTTTTTCCTCTGGTGCCACAAGGGACAGCGGCGAGTGGAAACATTGCTTGTCCTCACAGCTGGAACTGCGACTACATCACGCATGGCAAAGCAGAGGCCCGAGAACTGCAGAAGTCCCATGCTTTGGACACAGTGGGAGGGTCCTCTTAAGATGGCGCAAGGCAGGGGAGACTGCCATGGAACTCAGGCCAAGTCGTTTCCTTCACAAGCTATTTTCTCACCAAAAGTAATTCGGAATTTTAAGAGAAGGCTATCGGAAGGGCCAAGCACTCACCGGTCATTCGATGCTATGCAAAGCTTTGTGGAAAGTAGCACATTGGTGGAACCCAGGTAACTACACCAAACGTGGATTAAAAAGCATGGTGGGTTCTGTCATGTCCCTCAGGACCCTAATTGGCTGCTAAATCTCTTCTGGAATGGGGCAGGCCTGCTGGATGCCCATATGCGTGCCCTTCTTGCCAGACTGTTTGCATAATATTTTGGCTTCCATCTCTTGCACACCTTTGCAGTTCCCAGGGAAGAAGTTAGTACCTCCATGCTGAGAGGCAGTCAACTTTTGAATCCCAGTCCAAGAAGGCAGCATCAGAGGAAGGCCCAGCCTCTAACCTGTGGTTGGCCCTCTGGAGGAACTGCTGGCCACTGTTTGAGACAGGATGCTGGACTAGGTGGACTACCAGTCTGATCCAGCAGGGCTCTTCCTAAGTTTTTATGAAGGCCTCAGCCTCTCTGCCCTGTGGTTGGCCCTCTGGAGGAACTAGTTGGCCACTCTGTGAGACAGGATGCTGGACTAGGTGGACCATCAGTCTGATCCAGCAGGGCTCTTCCTAAATTCTTATGAAGGCCTCGGCCTCTCTGCCCTGTGGTTGGCCCTCCAGAGGAACTGGCTGGCCACTCTGTGAGGCAGGATGCTGGACTAGGTGGACCACCAGTCTGACCCAGCAGGGCTCTTCTTTTGTTTTTATGTTCTTAAAGTAGAACAGTGGTCCAACCTCCAGATGGGGTCTCCAAGAATGACAACTGACCTCCAGACTACAGCAATCAACTCCCCTAGAGAAAATGGCGGCTTTGGAGGGAGAACTCTGTGGCATTCTGCCCCACTGAGGCCCCTCCACAAACCTTGCCCTTCACAGGCTCCACCCCCAATCTCCGGGAACTTCCCAGCCCAGAGTTGGCAACCCTAAGACCAGGGGGCCTGCATCATGAAGGAGGGAAGGATCAAACACTTTCCTCACACCACTTTCCCAGAAAGCCTTTTTTTCCCTCAAGGGAAGGGAGACAGCTAAAGCCAGTGTGGCCCATTGGCCAGGATGCTGGACCTCACCGGGAGAAGCTCAGGTTTAGATTCTCAGTCTACCGTGAAGATCATTTGGTGACTTTGGACAGCCATTCTTGCACTTCGGTCTGCCTCACAGGGCTGTCATGGCAAACAGAAAGGAGGAAGAAAGAATCCAGTATGCTGATTTGAGCAATAGCAGGATAAGAAAGAACTATCCACATTTTAAAATATTCTGGGACAGCTGTCCGTGGCGCTTTCTTTTTTTTAAAATTGTTTTTATTGTGTGTGGTGCTGGAGAAGACTCTGGAGAGAGTCCCTTGGATTGCAAGGAGATCGAATCAGTCAATGCTAAAGGAAATCAACCCTGACTGTCCCCTGGAAGGCCAGAAGCTGAAGCCGGAGCTCAAATACTTTGGCCACCAAATGAGCAGGGAGCCCTCCCTGGAGAAGACCCTGATTGAAGGTCAAAAAAGAAAGGGACGGCAAAGGATGAGATGTTGAGACAGAGTTATCGATGCAATGAACAGGACACTGAGCAAACTCTGGGGGACAGTGGAGGACAGGAGGGCCTGGCGTGATGTGGCCCATGGGGTCGTGAAGAGTCAGACTCGACTGTGCAACTGAACAACCAATTTTGTGTGTGTGTGCTTGTGTGGCCTGACTAAGAAGCTTGACAGCCTGGAAGTCATGGTGACTTCTGGAGACCCCCCTCCCCAGTGGAGCTAGGACTTTTCAGAGAGGTGGCTTGATAGCCTGCCTCTGTGTCCCGGCCCTGGTATTCCTTGGAGATGTCCCAAATACTTGCCAGGGTCAGCCCTGCTGAGCTTCTGTGATCTGACGAGATAGGGTCTTGCCTGGGTTATCCAGGTCAGGGCTTTGGATCTTTCAAATTTACAGGTCAAGTTCCCTTGTCAACTTCCTTCTCCAACCACAACTGATAACTTGGTTTCGTCTGCCGCGTTCCAACAAGTAGCCTTTTAAAATCCTCCAAAGTAAAACCCCTGGAAGCAAATGACTCACTTTCTGGCCAGATGTATTAAAATCTTGTGAGATTCACTCCTGGAAAGATACGTGCCAACATAGCAAGCCACAATACACTCCCATATAGACTGAAAGTTAGGATCTGGTCTGGTTCATTGTATATATTGGGGGCCCCAATCTTTTTGGGCCTGTGGAGGACACAACCACAGAATGGCCACCACCGTGGGAGGCAGAGCCAGCCACAACTATGAGATATTAGAGTGTTTGCCAAATGGATTAACTTTGTATTTCAACACTACCCACTTTGATAAAGATATACATGAAGCGAGATGTCGTATGCATGGTTCGTTGGTGCAGATGGGCTTTGAATTACTTCCAGTAAACTGAATACTGAAAAAAAGAATTTATAAGTTGGTGAGGAACGACGAGAGTAGCAGACATTGAAAATACACTGGGAAAGAGAAGCCAGAGACAGAATAAAATCCACACACGGTACCCACAGCCGTCTGCACAGCCAATCAGAAGCCCTATTGAGCAGGAGCCCATCTGGCCCCACCCACTTTCTAAAAAGGCATGGCAGATGCCAGGAAAAGTGTTGGTAGGTGCCAGGGTGCCCCCTGGGGTGCCATGCTGGGGACCCTTGGTATATATATAACCTTGCAGAAAAAGTCCATTTGTAAAAATGTTCTTCAGTTTGTCCATCTCCAGTATTGGGGCAACTCTGAAAAATCCTCCCTTCCTTTCCAGGGATAAATTGTGAGCTGTAGGAGGTAATTCACCCCCCGCTTTCAGTGCCTCAGCCTCATGCCACTCTCCGGGTGGGTACAGGACCACCTCTCACTCTCCACAAAAAGCAATGCAGGGAACTCTTCTGAGTTTGACCACTGACTCCATTGTAGCCCGCCTTTCCCCCTGAGACTCCAGGTGGATTAGAAAATGTGATGAAAACCATTCAGTGAAACTGCTGAAGCCACCATCAGCAAAACAACGCCTCAGGGCCAGGACTGAAGCCCTGGAGAACAATGCGAGCAGACAATGGAAACTGTCGAAGGCAACGAGACAGTCAATGTCGGGAAAAGAGCAGCCTAGAGCAGCTGAACTGTGCAAAGCCAGAATCCAGAGGCATGCTACAGAACGTTGGGCCCCCTCCGTTTCACCCTCTCTCTTCTGGCCGCTGTAACAAAGATGCTCTGATTTCAAATTATGCCAAAGGAAAAAGACAATTAATTTTGAACTGAGACCAGGTAAGTATTGCAAAATCATTTGGAACGAGACGTTGTCCAATTGAGGCAACGCATTCATTTACACTGCAGTAAGCCCGCCAAATCAGGACAGGCCCAATCCTCTTGCCTCAGTCATAGCTTCCAGTACTTTATATACCGGTCCCAGCCTCTGCCACCACCTCCCTGTATGACCTTGGGCAAGCCTGTTCTTCATGTGTAAAGCACGCAATTGTGGCTACCGGACTGTCACATGGGTGAATATAAAAAAAGAAACGTGCTTTTGCCACGTGCTTTATAAACACAGATTCAGGCGGGTAACCATGTTGTTCTGAAGCATGCACACAAAAGCTGATGCCCAGAATTAAACTTTGTTGGTCTTAAAGGTGCCACTGGACTCAAACTTTGTTCTGCGGGTTAGTTGTTGTAGATTTTCTGGGCCGTATGGCCATGATCCTCGCACTGCAGTCGCTGATGTTTCATCAGCAGCTGTGACTGGCATCCTCAGAGGTATCACACAAAACGATGGAGTACTCTCTGGTGTCAGTGTGCTGCGTTATAAACAGTTAAGCAGAACTCGCGGCGCGCTTAACGTAGCACTACTCATTCTGCAACTCGGACAGCCATGTTTGCAATTGCCACCAACCAAAAAGCCACATGCCTCGATGCCCTCTGGGACACCCTATCCAATAACCTAAGTTCCAATATTAATATATCACATTTAAATTATTTTAGTTGCCTCTGTACAGTTGTCTTTCCCAACTGCTGCTGAACTTCGTGTATCTGGAACGAAAAGCGGGGCTTTTTTTGATGCCTTCCCGCCGTCTCCTCAGCATCTGGCACAGGGGTTCAGTCAAGTGAGAGAGCAAGCCAGTCATGGGGAAAGGTGAGTAATACCATTGCTATCTCAGTGTTCTTCTCCTGGGTGGCTTTCCATCACGTAGGGCTGCCATCCCTCGGGTTGGGCCTGAAGGTTTCCCAGAATTCTATCTGGCTTCCAGATCACAGAGACCTGGGGAAACAGCAGCTCTGCAGGGCAGGCTCTATGATGTACCATAGATTCTAGGTGACATCCTTCCACAAGCCTCCTGCTCTCCACAGGCACCGCCCCCAAAGCTCCAAGAATTCCCCAGGCAGGAGCCGGCGACCTTACCACCATGGCAGAAAAGAGCAAGAGTCCAGTAGCACCTTAAAGACTAACAACATTTGCTGCAGGGTATAAGCTTTGGCGGTGGCTCAAGTGGTTAAGACGCTGAACTGCAGGCTGTGGAAGGTCAGTAGTTCAGCAGTTCGAGACCCGAGAGTGCCGCATGATGGAGTGAGTTCCTGTCTCTAGTTCCAGCTCCTGCCAACCTAGCAGTTCGAAAGCAAGAAATTGCAAGTAGATAAATAGGTACCACTTCGGTGGGAAGGTAACAGCGTTCCGTGTGCCTTGGTGTTTAGTCATGCCAGCCACATGACCACGGAAACATCTTCGGACAGCGCTGGCTCTTCGACTTTGAAACTGAGATGAGCACCGCAACCCTAGAGTCGGATTCGACTGGCTTTCGAGCAAGGGAACCTTTACCTATAAGCTTTGGTGAGTTACTGCTTGCTTTGTCAAACGCTGCCATGGTGCTGGTTTTGATCTTTCTTCCCCGCAGCCAGATCCAGGTGGGCAGTCCTGTGGGTCTGAAGCAGCCAAACAGCTTTTGAGTCCGGTGACCTCTTTAAGACCAACAAAAGTTTATTTAGGGTATGAGCTTTTGTGTGCACGCACCCTTCCTCAGAAACATTGAAATGGAAGTTAACCATTCATATGTACAGGGTGAACGGCAAATCAGCATACAACTTAACGAAGATGTTTTGACATAGGCAAAGACCAAATGGCAATAACAAGCTTAGTTCATGTGATCACCATTTGTTTGGATTTAACTGGGGGGGGAACAGTGAAGAAATAGCTATGTCAAAATAGGAGATAGATGTGTAAAACTGCAGCCAATTTGCCGTCCTTTAAATAGCTGCTGCCTGGGTGCTGGGATGAAAATGCAGAGGATGCAGACAGGTGAGGGGCTGTTGGAAATGACAGGCCCTTTACTTCCACTGCTAGAAGGAGGCCCATAGTTCCGGAGGCTCACAGCTCACCTGTCCTCCAGCAGCAGCAGTTTCAAGATGGGAACCACACTGCCATCTGCAAGTCCGAGGGCAATGGCCTTGTTCACTTCCCCAGAACTGGGGGCAGGTGCCACACTGGGCAATGGTACCCAGAAGAGCCACAGGTGATGTGCCAAAGTGCCACATGCAGCTCCGGAGCCGCAGAGTGAGCCTCTCTGGCCTCATATTTCAACTTTAAGGCAATCTAGGAAATGTTTTAAAAATTAAGCGTGGGCCAGCCCCAGTCGAGGGTGAATCCACGAAGACAAAGCGCAGGTGTTCAAGGAGAAGACAGTGGAAACTGTCTTTGGGTATGAGACCTGAGTTCAGATCCCTCCTCAGCCAGCTCTCCAGCTACCACCAGCCTATTTTGTGAAAGCAAAAGGGAGGGAGAGAAGAAAACCCCCCCAGGCCACCAGCTCTGGAGCACGCTAACCCCTAATCCCAAAAGTGTGCAGTGTTTACTACTGCTGCTTTGGTAAGTGGCAGGACGCTCAGCCCATGCTCAGAGACTCTCATGGTTATTTCCAAAACCCAGAGCGGAGAGCTGGCATCGGAAAGGGGGGTGGGGGGTGTCCAGCCCTTTCACTCGGCTCAAGAGGCTCTTCCGTCTTCTCTCTCGCCAAACTGAGACGAGGGCACCATGTCAACAAGCATAATCCCCAACCCCTTTTCGGGGCTGGATGGTGCTGCCAGCCACGGGCCGGTATCTTCATCAGGCTGATGAGCTCTTTTAATGAAATGAGGCCTCGAGACAGCCAGCGGCGCAATTTATAGCTGGGCCAGCAGTCCGAGGGAAACAATGTGGATATACAAGTCGTAAATGTGCTGCCTCAGCCGGGAGACGGCAGCTGCTTGCAGGGCTCCGCTGGCAACTCCGGAGCAACCCGGAGACCTCCCCAGCAGGCAGGGAGGCTGCCCAGCCGGTCCGTCCCCGCCACTGCCTCAGGGCCGCCTCCCCACGGCACGGCACCTTTCGCCTCGGATGGGGCAACACCCTCGCAGAGAACTCAGAGCTGGGGAACTTGGCTCCAAAGAGCTCCTTCGGCTGCGCCTGGCACAATTCCTGACTTGAAAAATATTTAAATGCCCGCTACAAGTTCAGACCGAGGGCCCCATCGATCTGTTTTCAGAAGCAGACACCCTGGAGAGAGCACGAGCAAGCCATGGAGGCAACAGCCCCCTCCCGCCTACGCTTCGCCCCCTCCCGCCTACGCTTCGCAGCTGGTGAATTCAAGGTAGCCTGCCTCAGCAGATGGAGGTTCCAACTTGGCTACCCTGGCTGACAGGCGCCAACACGTATGTCACCGGCACCTGACTGCCACGCCGCACGGCTGCTGAAATTCACCTTGTGATGAGGAAGAGATTGTACTTGAAGCCAGTGTTCCCTCTAGGCTGAGTTAGTGTGAGCTAGCTCATAGTTTTTTAGCCTCCGGTTCACACATTTTTGTCTCGGCTCAGGAAGGAGGGCTCCAGAGCAAACTGATTTATGCAGTAGCCAGATCGCTCGCTCACAACTTTAAGGCCAGCAGCTCACAAAGTGGAATTTTTGCTCAGTCGACTCCACAGCTTAGAGGGAGCACTGCTTGAAACCCCCCACCCCACCCAATATCGAGGCCCTTGCATTTCAAAAAGGAAATGCAATAATCCCAAAACACTTCCAGAGAGAGACACACACACACAACTCTTCTCCTTGAAACAAAATTGGAGTTTTAGCACAACGTCTCTGGATCTGCATCCGGTGCACAGGTGCACGCACCATGCCGGGGGGGCGGGGGGGAAGGTAGGTCGAAAGGGAACCAGGCTGAGCATCCCAAGGCAGGGAGGTGGGGCAGCTCACTGGCTAGCAGCCTCAGCAGAAGCAGTGTGTACCACTGCCACAAACTCACAGTGGCCTTAGACGTGGCATCCGCTTTCAGTCCTTGTATCTCCAGCAACAAGATTCCAGCAATAACAGGCCTGTGACTGTGAGGCCTGGCCTAGAGACACAGCGGAACAAAGCAGGAAGATTTTAGGGGGGCAGAGTGGACGGGGCCCCTTCTGACCACCGTGGAGGTTAACGGGAATGATTATACCCCACCAAAATACATACCCCGGACCCTTCTGATATACAAGTTCTCAAGGCAGTTTACAAACAAAAAACACCCTTCTAGAACCAGTTTGGTGCAGTGGTTAAGTGCACAGGTTCTAATCTGGGAGAACCCTTGGGCAAGCCATAGCTCTGCCAGAGGTGTTCTTGAAAAGGGCAGTTTCTGTCAGAGCTCTCTCAGCTCCACGTACCCCACAGGGTGTCTGTTGTGGGGAGGGGAAGGGAAAGGAGTTTGTAAGCCACTCTGAGACTCCGAGTTAAGGGCAGGTTTAGAGCACTGGACTAGGATCACAGACACCCATGTTGAAACCTCTGCTTGCCATGCATCTAGCCAAGCGATCTCAGGACCGGACACACTTTCCCGGCCTAGCCTACCTCCCAGGGTTGTTGTGAGGAGAAACTGGAGGAAGAGAGAATCACATAAGCCTCCCCAAGCCCTAAGGAGGCAGGGAAGGATTTTAAAAAAGCATACTAAATCTATCAATCAGCACCTTCAGAAATGAACACAGCGAGTAAAAACAGTAAGGAGAGCGCTAAATTTGTCAACACCCCATGGCGAGGGGGGGGGAACAGAAATATTCATCGCATGTATCACTGGCACAGTGGGTGGTTCCATTTTTGTATGCAACCATGCTTCCATGGGGGAGGATTCAAAAGCCGCACCTGCCGCGCATGGGACAAAGTGGTACCATCCCTTCTACCACCGCCAAACTGGAAATCCTCATCCAGCTAGTGGAGATCACATAATGCTTTGGGCATCCTAAAGATTCTTGCTCAGATGCTACAATGGGTCTTTCCAGATGGGAAATGATGAAATAAAACAGGAGTCCCACAGAGCTGGGGGACTCCTGTGTTGTGCAGCAATGCCCTAACTTGGAGGACCAAGCCAAAGAGCCTGGGCCTCCATATGCCTCACCCGGGGCTTTCTAATATTATTCTGCGGCCACACAAGTTTTAAAAGGGTGGGGTGAAACTAAGGCTGCAGCTCCACGGTAAAGTGACGGCCTGGCATGCAGAAGGTTCAGCCCCTGATAAAGGGCCTTGGATCCAAGCGATCCCCCACTTGAGGACACTCCAGCTCTGACGAAGACAGCCACACAGGTGCTTTTTGCACCAGAATGGGAAGATGTTCTATTTCAGCAGCTGTGCATTTGGCACCAGGCACATGACTCTCATCTTTAGAGGCCTCACAAACATCTTTGTTTTGGGTCAACCGATCTTGCTGCTTAATTTTCCTTTTCTTGGTCAGGTATTACCTTATTGGCTATCTTATTGTAATACGTAATATTATCACGTGTACCTCAAACTGTTTGACCTCTGAAGAAGGCCCCCAATAGGGCAGAAACGCATCAGGTCATGTGTATTGGCCCTTGTGATCCACTGCAAGGAAGCTGACACAACTACATACCATGAGAGGGCTTGGCGTGATGTGTTCAGGCCACTTGAACTTTTCGACAAGGCTTTCATTGGGCCCTTATTTGTTTTTAACCGCGCCTTTCTCATAAATACATGTATTTTTGTATAAGTTTTAACTAGGTTTTTAATATTGGCCCTTTATTAGACTTCTTTCTTACACTTGTGGTTCTTGATTGAGGTCAGAGTAGACAACATTGAACTAGGCGCACCAAAGTGACGATGATTCTGGACGGGGGCCCTGAGCAAAGGAAAAACCCTTCTCTGTCTAAGATCCAGGACGGCCCCCTGCTAGCTGAAACAAGTGATCCTGGCCTAGATGAACCTGGGCCTCCTCACACCTTGCAAAAAGCTGCTGTTTGGGGGAAGGGCTCAGTGGTTGAGTATTGAGTGCTTGGCATGCAGACACATACCGGGGCAATGTCTGGCATCTCCAGTTTGAGGATCTCCAAAGGTGGGTTTGGGAAACGACTGTTCTCTGCCCAAGACCCTGGACGGCCACTGCCAGTCAATGCAGGCCACATTCACTTCCCCTGGACTAATGCTCAGAGGCAGCATCATATGCTTAGCTGGACCCTTCAGGTGGAACAGGGACATAGAAAGACCCTTCTCTGCATGAGCATGCTCCTCCTGGCTAGGTTGAGCAGTAGTTTGATTCTGGGTTAGGTAGCTTCCTCCGGAGAGGCAATACTTGGCAATACCATGTTGTACTGCAATGCTTCAAGAATATCAGAGTGGCACCCAAGAACTCATTCCAGTTCTATCTTCACAACAGCCCAGAGAGGTAGGCAGGCAGAGACTCACCCTAGGCCACCCTGCAGTGTGGGAATTTGAACCTGGGTCTCCCTAGTAAAAGTCTGGCCACTATGTCCCGCCAAATAAGTCAACGGTAGACTATTTTTATCCACGGGAGCCTCTCCTAGCAGCGTTTACACGCCTCACACTTCCTTCGGTGGTTTCTCTCCAATGAGAAAGATGACCCAGCAGACAGACCATCTCTCGGTTACTTTTGCAAGGCCCACAAGTGGGGAAAAGCGGGAGCGTGAGATCAAGTGGGAGTGTGAGATCATACACATACCCACATGCTATTTCTGCCTTGGGATTTCCTTGTCTGTCTGGGGGGGAAAGAACCACTTTAAAAACACATAGAGAAGCCATCTAGGAGAGAGAGAGACAGAGAGATAAACTCTGCGGTTGCATTTGCAGAGAGATGCACAGTAAAAGCAATTTCCCCTGGGGCTTCATCAGTCACTGGATTCCTCCTGCTTTCAGGGCCGTGTGCAGGGCACAGAACCATGACAAAGCAAAGACACAGCAAGGGGCAGGGAACTCAGCACTCCAACTTTCTACTAAAAATAAGCAGCAAGCTTCTCGTCCTGATGGCTGATAAAGCATCCTTGCAAACTCATGGGCCATGTCTGCTGAAGACTTAGAAATCAGACTCATTTTCCAATAAGACTTATGGGGCTCAGACAAGAGGCCTCAGGCCCTTCTCTGTGCTTAGCAAATCCAAAGGTATTGGGGGGGGGTGAATTATGCAAAACAAAAGCAGAAACTTATTTTGCAGACCGCACAAAGATGGAACACTTAAGCAAATTCTTCCCTTTTAGCATGATGTTTTAATTTTGCAAAACACTGGGAACATTTAAAATGCACCGATTTCTGCACAGCGAGCTCTGAAAAGGTGTGGGGGGGAGGGCTGTCATTCTCTGGAACAGAAAACCCAAAGGCTGTGCAGTAAAGCCGTTGGTCCCCCTTGGCTCTGCATACCAGATTCTGATCACGAAAACAGCCGTGTCCCCTTCCCTCCCTGGACTAGACCAGAGAGCACAGCTTGCAAAGAGGGAAGCGGCCTCCTCTCCGGAGACCTAACCAGTGGCAGCACTGATAAATAAATAGAAACAGTCACACGGTTGGGAGGGGGGAGTATAGCCAGCAGCACAACTTATCTCCACAGCACGCCAGGAGCATCATGGGCAAAGGAAAGCTCAGGCGCCAACCTCCCAGGGCCCTTCCACAACCCCCTCCCCAAATGCTCCCCCCCCAACAACTTGGCACCTGAAAGTTTCCTCAACTGCAGGGATCCTACAACAAGGGCATTTTAAGAACACAGGAAGCCTGCAAGCAAAGTCAGTCTCACCCCAAACAGGTAGCTGCCTGCTGCTTACTCTGAGCGGATCAAGAGGCACCAGGACTCGAGCGAGGAGCAAAAGAGATGGCTCCGCTTGTATCCCAGCCGAGAGAGGCACACAAAGGGATATTCCACTATCCACATTGACCGGCCCAACTCCCAGCACAGGCCTAAGTTAATCAGCAGCACAGTATCCACAGCCCATAGAAAAAGATCCAAAGGGTATCTCTGCTTAACTGCCCGGGCAGGAGGGTGGGCATCTTCACCCACCCTAGATGATGGCTGTTTAACTGACCAGTTCTAACCCCCCAATTTATAGGACTGGACCCAAGTCAGGGTTCCTCTGGGCTCTGCTCTGGGAGACCTCCAGGGTTCTGCTCCGGACCTCTGTGCGACTGATTCAATGACAACTCACCCTTCTCTCAAGGAGGGCACGTGGCTTTCCCCTCACCTGCTTGATCTCCACAACAAACCTTGCAAGGTAGGTTAGAATGGCAAAGCCAGTGGTTGGCTCAAAG
Organism: Gekko gecko; assembly: GCA_029375565.1. Taxonomy (NCBI): domain Eukaryota; kingdom Metazoa; phylum Chordata; class Lepidosauria; order Squamata; family Gekkonidae; genus Gekko; species Gekko gecko. The sequence goes on along the minus strand of JAPDNY010000016.1, from coordinate 17,533,200 downwards.
TTATCTATGGAGCTTCCCAGAAAGGTGGGCATTTGAATCTGGCTCCCCAAAGTCCTCGTCTCACAGTCAAAGGTCTGTGCCACACTGCCTCTCAAGTACATGCAGGATTGCTTCCCCAATAAGCAACTGCCAGGGAGGGCCTGGATCTCTATGCCCTGTTTGTTGGCCATCCAGAGCCAGTGGGTGAAACTCAAAGGATCCCAGTCTGATCCAGCAGGGCTTTTCTGATGTTTTAAGACTCTCCCACCCACTCATTTAGATAGGTCCTAAGCAATGCTCCCCTCTAAGCTGCAGAGTCTTGTGAGCAACAATTCTACGTTGTGAGCTATGGGTATTGAAGTTGTGAGCAAGCCATTTGGCTGCTGCATTAATTAGTTTGCTCTGGAGCCATCCTTCCTGAGCTAAGACAAAAATGTGTGAGCTGGAGGCTAAAGAACTGTGAACTAACTCACACTAACTCAGCTTAGAGGGAGTAGCACCTCCCTCCTTTAGAAAGGCTATACTACCCGTGAAGGCACATGCATACACTTTGTCTCTCATACACATACACACAAACTGAGCTACATCAAATTCCTTGGCTGGCATCAGAGGTCTGTTCCCAGGACTTGGATCTGTGAAACGCTAGAGACCATGTGCTCCAGTGGCTAGCAAATCATGCTTAGGAGTGCTGAGACTATCTAGCCTTTGCCACGGAGCACCCTTCTTCATTTCGCCTGATCTACCTTATCAGGTTGTTGTGAGGATAAAACGGGGGCGGGGCTCAAAGAACGCTGTGTACCCTGCCCTGAGCTCCCTGGAAGAAGTGCCGGGCAGAAGGATCCAAGCCGTAACCCAGTCGCAAACCACGAAGCCTGCGCTGCTGCTCCCTGCCTCAGCTTTCCCGTCTCTGAAATGGGCATCATAACAACCTGCCCGAATTTGCTGGGCAGAAGAAAGGACGCGAGGAGGGGAAAGAAGCACCGCAGACACCGCCGCCTGGAGCCGGGTCTCCCTCTCTCTGCAAGCTATGCGGCTTCCGACAGGGACCGACGGATCCGCCTCGCTCCGCTCGGCAGACTTTCTGGGGACGTGGGACAGGAGGTGCCAGGGATCGAACCCGAGATCTCCGGTATCCAGAGGACGGGCGCCATCAATAAGCGGCGGTCCTCAGAAGCCACCCCAGCTGGGCGACCCCTGACGCCGGCCCAACTGTCCACAGCCCCCCATCACAAGAAAGGGGGTCTCCCCCACCCCACTGTGTTTATGCTCTCGCAACGGAGGCAGCCCCGCCGAGCACGGAGCATGACCAGCCGCTCGCCACCACTGCGTCGGGACCGCCGCAAAACTCCACCGGGGAGCGAACCAAGCCCGTTCCGAACTCGGCAGCCCGAGCGGGGAGCCCGCGCCCTCCTTCCCCTTCCCCAAACGGAGGAGCGGCTGCGGGAAGTCCGCGGGGGCCGCCGGAGATGCCCCCTTTCGGGCAGCCGCGCGCCGAGGCCAGCGGGAGGCGGGGAGGCACGCGAGCGAGCGAGGCAGGCAACCGCGGGTCCGCCGCCAGCGCTGGAACACAGCCCCGGCCAGGGCCGTCACGTCGCCCGCGGAGGACGCGGCCAGCGCGCCGCCCCCCCCCTCCCCGGCTGGCAAGCGCGGGCGGCCGCCGCCGGACACCGATCCGGCCCCCAAGAGTTCCCCGCCGCGCTGCCCGGCTGCGCACGCCGCGGCGCCTTTGGAGAGGGGGGCTCCAGTCCCGGCGTGCGCTCTCCCCTGCCCGGCGCGCCGCTCGCCGGATCTTCCACGCTCTTCCCTCCCCTCGATGGGGCTCCGCTCGGTTCCTTCTCCCCCAAAAAGAGCTCCCTAATCGGCACCCCGGGAAAGGATCCGCCGCCGCCGCCGCCGCCACTCACCTGCACCTGCCGAGCGCCAGAGCCTCCCCCACCGCCCGCGGCGCGCAGAAGGAGCAGGGCCCCCGGGAACCAGCCAGCCTCCGCCGCCGCCACCACCACCTCCGCCGCCGCCTCCAGCGCCACGGCTCCCTCCCCCTGTCCCGAAGGCACCCCCTTCTCCGGCGCCCCCCGCCCCTTTATAAAGGCCACCGCCGCCCGGCCCCCCTCGCCTCTGATGGCCACCCCAGGGAACCAATCCGAGCGCCCTGGCACCTAGCAACACCCCGGCGGTTGGCTGCCGGCGGCCGCAGCCCCTTTTCGGAAGGGGCCAACCAGCTGCGGCCGGGGCTGGGTCGGCGGGGCCTCCCCCTTTGGGGGAGGAGGGAGCCAGAGGCGCCGAGAACAGCTGGGGGGAGCGGGCAGCCAATGGGAGGCGCGGAGGCCCCGCCAGCATGGGCGCTGGGAGGGAGGATAACAAAGCGGAGGCGGGGCGCCTTAAAGCGGCAGGAGGGAGCCGTCCCGGGCGCCGGGGGGACGCGGCTCCGCGGATGCCCACCGGGGCATGCCCAGAAGGAACACCTTCAGGGGCTTGGGACGCCCCCGCGGCGCTTTGGCCCTCCTTCCCTCGGCTGGGTCCCTGCCTGGCTGCTCAGCGCCCAATTGGGGCATCCCAGGAAACTTCATCCAATGCTCCCTCTAAGCCGTGGCTTCTGGGGAGCAAAAAGTCTACTTTGTGAGCTACCGGCATTAAAGTTGTGAGCGGGCGATTCGGCTGCTGCATAAACTAGTTTGCTCCGGAGCCCTCCTTCCTGGGATAAGACAAAAATGCATGAGCCGGAGGCTAAAAAACGGTGAGCTAGCTCACACTCACTCAGCTTAGAGGGAGGGAACCATGACTCCAGCCTTTCGTCTTCCCTTCCTCTGGTCGTCTTTTAAAAGTGCCCCGGGGGACTCCGGCTCCGACGGCTGGTTGCCAGCTCTTCTCTGCCGCTGATGGTGATGGGCCAGAGATGGAAATCCTGTTGCTGGCTCAGATTCGAGAGCATCTAGCCCGGAATGCTGCAGCAGCAGCCAACTGGCCGCTTAAGAGAAGCTCAGGCGCCACCCACTAAGGCCTGGGCCCTTACGCTTGCTCCCAGAGACAAGCCACTGGGTTTTGGACTGGTAGACTGCCTCTGTACACGGGGGCTTTTGGCGGGGGGTAGGAGAGAAAGCCACTAAGGTCGCCACCTTGTGCAAATGCACGTGGTTGGAAAGAGCCATGGAACTCCATGGGACTTGCTTCTAGGCGCTCATGTAGAGGAGCGCACTGTACTGATGTCATGGCATGCACTTACTGAGGAGCAAGCCACACAGAACATTGCAGGAGCTGGCTCCCAGCAAGCACTCACAGGCTCGGAGTAGGCACTGGATCGGATCGCTAGACTAATTAACAAACATACTTTTATGGGTTTTTTTAATTTGAATTGTATGTGATTAAGGTAAAGGTTTCATTTGCTCGAAAGCCAGTCAAATCTGACTCTAGGGGGCAATGCTCATATCCATTTCCCAGCTGGAGAGCTGTTTCCATGGTCATGTGGCCAGCATGACTAAACGCTGAGGAGCATGGAATGCTGTTACTTTCCCATCAAAGCGGTATCTATTTATCTACTTGCAATTTCTTGCTTTCGAACTGCTAGGCTGGCTGGAGCTGGAGCCAGAGACAAGAGCTCACTCTATCACGAGGTACTTGGGTCTTGAACTGCCAAACTACAGACCTTCCGGTCTGCAGCTCAGCATCTTAACCTCTGAGCCACCGCGGCCCTTATGTGATTATACATTTGTGCAATTACTGACCAGCTAAATCACAGCATAGGTCAAGGGAGAAAGGGACAAAACGATATTGCAAGGATTTACCCATTAAACAAGAGTCAACATCTTGTCTCTTGTGAAATCTCTTGGATTAGTTCCCCCTCTCAATATATAATAAATGTGAGCCACATTTGAATAAACTGACTTTGAGAAAATCTATTCCCCAAATCTGTAGTAAGTGGAAAATTTTGCTGTAGGCATTGTAAATCGAACTTTCTCAAGCCATTCTTCCATGACTGGTGCATTCTCTTGCATTTTTACAAAAGCCATTTTGTGTAAAATGGGGAACTCCGTGATAGCAGTAATATAGTTTAGTGTTTACACCACACAGTAAAAGGTCAAAGTATTTCACCAATCCTTCCCTAACTTCAAAGAAAATACGGGCCAACGCTGTTCTTACGGGAACTAGCTAACCCAAAGAATGATTAACATATGGAATTCACTGCCACAGGAGGTGGTGGCAGCTACAAGTATGGACAGTTTCAAGAGGGAATTAGATAAACATATGGAGCAGAAGTCCATCAGTGGCTATTAGCCACAAGGTATAGATGGGAATTCTCAGTCTGGGGCAGGTGATGCACTCTATTCTTGGTGCTGGAGGGGGCAGCAGTGGGAGGGCTGCTAGTGTCCTGGCCCCACTGCTGGACCTCCTGATAGCACGTGGTATTTTTGGCCGCTGTGTGACAGTGTTGGACTAGATGGGCCATTGGCCTGATTCAACATGAGTCTTCTCTTATGTTCTTATGTTCTTAACACTGATTTTAGTGGGTATGCTGTGATTCAATTAACTGTTCATAGCTTCAGTTTTATACCTTTTAAATATTTTAGACTATACTCAATTTTATACAATTATCTATGTTTATAGTATTTTTCTCTGATGTTATTTTTGGACTGTAATGGCCCGTGGCTAAATACAACCTTTCTTCTTCTGCCCTAACTTAAGGCCTTGAAACTCCCTTCCCAGAAAGGCTCACCTGCCGCCAGACCTGTGACTTTTAGTTGTTAGGCTAAGACACTGTCGTTTTGCACACAGTGTAGTTTTGTAAACTATAGAAGAATGTTGCTTTCACGCATGCTGAATAATGCAGTTTCAATCCACTTCAGTGACCATTGGCGACTGGATTTTGCCATTTCACACAGTGAAATCCAGTTGCAAAGTGGATTGAAAGTGGATTGGCCCTGGCCTGGAAAGCCCAGGCAAGCCCCAGCAGGGTTGACTCTGGCAAGTCCTTGGATAGGAGACCTCCTTGGCATACCAGCAGACAGGAGGACTGGGGCAGGCTTTATTCAGCCACCTCTCTGAATATCCTCCAGGCACCCAGTAAGGATCAGTCACCAGAGGTCACCAAGACTTCCAGGTGCACACATGCACACACACATAGACCTGCACATATTTTTAAAATACCAAAAAAAAAAGGAAAATGGATTGAAAGTGCATTGTTTAGGTACATTCTCCGATTTTTGCCCAATTGTTGTTCTGATGAAACAGGTGCTGCGAATCCTGCCAAAACCTGCCAATTCTTTTTTTTTTTGGCCCCCCAAAGGGGATTTTTTATTTATTTGCATTTTATATAGACTACAAACTAAAGAAAAAAGGAGGGGGAACTAACACTAAGGGAGAAAGAAAAGCAAACCCACACTAAACTGAAAACCCAAGAGTAGGAGATCTTTCCACCCCGTTAGCATCTATGTTAGTATTACACAGTTAACATACATGAATACCGCGAGTTCCTGTCTAACTTTCCCTATTTCAGAATTAGCTGATTAGTTGTTATGAGAGTATTCCAGAGCATCTCTCAAACTCGCTTCATAAAGGCCAATTTCAGAGTCCTTCTGCCTTTACTTAAGTTTCCTGTCCCTAAGTGCATAAGCTGGTCTTCGGGCATCAACGCCTTCTTTTGCCGCCAGGTCCTCGTCCGTCTTGGAGAGAACAGAGCCACTCGAACCAGTTTCGCTGTCTTCTTTAGTCCCCAGGTGACGTTTGAGAAATTCCTTGGCTTTAAACACAGAGTCAATCTTCTCTCTCTTATCATTAATCTTAAAGACCACTCCTTCTGGGACTACCCATTTATATCCGATTTGGTTGGTTTGGAGAAAGAGTATCAAGTCCTTGTAACTTTTCCGCTTCTGACGAATCTCGAATGGTATGTCCTTTAAAACCTTGATACTGTTGTTCCCCATTTTCAATGGAGCTGCCGAGGTTGCTCGTAAAATTGCATCCCTAGTTTGTCTTCTTGAAAATCTGACTGATATTTCACCAGGTAAAACCTGCCAATTCTATATGGGATTCAGCTATATGCTAGTGATCCCCTTTACAGATGACCTCTGACGTTCCTAAGAAAACCAAAACATGAATATTTCCACCCAGAACTATACTGACTCTGTGCTGGAGAAGGAAAATACATCTGCGACTATGAAGTTTCCGTCCTAATAAGGAGGAGGACAGAAAGGCCTTTCATCGAGAGATGAAATCATAATACAGTACTTCTCATGAATTTTATGTGGTCATAAGATCACTTTCAAGAAAGCAGCTAAAGGCATAATGAGGAAACAGAAGGTTCATCGGTAAGACAACGAGGAAGTCAAAAGGAGTGAACCATTTCCTGAGGTCTAGGGGCATACCGCCTTTGAAAAGTTCATGTCAGTAGATCGTTTCCTTACAAGCTCGACTGACATGCTCCATTTCAGATGTCATAAATGTTTTTGTTTTTACTTCCTCAGCACATCTCACTGCCAGAAGACTACAATGTTAAAAGGGATCTAAACACACATTTATGGCATTGTTCATACTGTAGTAGTCCCCGTTACTATGTATGGGTGCGCAACTTGGACAATGAAGAAAGTTGACAGGAAGAAAGTTGATTCATCTGAAATGTGGTGGTGGAGGAGAGTTTCGCGGATACCTCGGACCACCAAAATAACAAACAAGTGGGCTCTAGATCAGATCAAGCCTGAACTGTCCCTAGAAGCTAACACAGGGGTGGCCAAACCTGCTTAACATAAGAGCCACATAGAATAACCATCAGATGTTTGAGAGCTGCAAGGCATGAACAAATATTACACAGACATTTTTTTATTGGAAAATGTATACATTTGCTTTTTGTTAACATTAAATGAGACTGCCAAGAATAAAAACGAAAGGGTAAAAACAGATATTGATAATGATATTTATTTGTCCAATGATATTTGTTTGTCTAAAAGAGAGAGAGAAAGAGAAAGTGAGGTGGAAAGAAAGAATAAAGAGGTGGGGGAAAAGAGAGAGAGAGAAATAAAGAAAGCAAATAGATGGGGGAGGGAGGGGGAAGGAAGGAAGGAAAAGAGAGAGTGAAAGGAAGGAAGGGAGAAAGAGAAAAAGAAAGAAAGGTGCAAAGAACACAAATAGATGGGGAGGAAGGAAGGGGGAAAGAGAGAACGAGAGAGAAACAAAGAAAGCAAATAGGAGAGGGAGGAGGAAGGGAGAAACAGAAAGGTGGAAAGAAGGAGAGAGAGAGAAAGAAAAAATCAAATAGATAAAGGAGGGGAAGGAAGGAAGAGAAAGAGAGAAAGGAAGGAAGAAGAGAAAGAGTGAAAAGTGAAAAGAAAGAAAGAGGTTGAAATAAAGCAGATGGGGGGAGGGAGGAAGAGGAATAAAGAAGGAGAGAGACAGAGAAGGATGGAAAGAAAGCAAATAAATGGGGAGGGAGGGAGAGGTGGAAAGAAAACAACTTTAAATGTGTTCTCCAACCACCCCACACACACCATGCCAGCCAGCTTAGCTTGGAGATGGGATTTAAAGAGACAAATGCCTTCTCCAAGCCAGCAGGTAGGGCTGGGGGGTGGGGGCTTGGAGAATGCCTTTAACTTTAAATGTGTTCGTCAAGCCTCCCACCCCCGCTGGTGCACCGGCTTGGTTTGGAGAAGGGTTTTAAAGAGACAAATGCCTTCTCCGAGCCTAGTCAACTGCCTGGTGTAGTGGTGGGCGAGGGCTTGGAGAGCACATTCAACTTTAGATGGGGAGAGAGGGGAGAAAGAGAGAGAGGGGAAAGAGAGAGAGAGAGAGAAAGGAAAGAAAGAAAGGAAGGAAGGAAAAAAGAAAGAGAAATAGAGAGGGAGGGAGGGAGAGAGAGAGAGAGAGAGAGAGAGAGAGAGAGAGAGAGAGAAAGAAAGAAAGAAAGAAAGAAAGAAAGAAAGAAAGAAAGAAAGAAAGAAAGAAAGAAAGAAAGAAAGAAAGAAAGAAAGAAAGAAAGAAAGAAAGAAAGAAAGAAAGAAAGAAAGAGGGAGGGAGAGAGGTGGGAAAAAGCAACTTTAACTTTCATGCATCCTCCAAGCCCCCCCTTGGTTTGGAGAAGGGATTTAAAGAGACAAATCCCTTCTCCAAACCAAGCTGGGGGGGGCTTGGAGGATGCAAGCTAGTCTTCAAGCTGGCCGGTGGGAGGGGGCTTTTAAAAAGCATTTAAAGTTAAAGTTGCTTTCTTTCTTTCTCTCCTCTCCCCCCATCTCAAACCTACCCAGGAAGAGGAACACTGGCTGGGGAAGGGAAGACCATGCCCCCCCCCTTTGCTTCCCCAGCCTCCGTGCCGGGAGCCAAACAATCTATGTGAAGGAACTGCAGTTTGGCCACTAACATAACTAAACTGTGGCTAGAAGAAATTGGGTCACCGTGTTGGTCTGCAACAGCAGAACAAAGTTGGAGTCCAGTGTCACTTTTAAGACCAATGCAGTTTTACATGAAAGCTTCTATCTTGAATAAAGCTTTGTTGGTTTTAAAGGCACCACTGGACTCCAACTTTGTTAAACTAAGGCTATCGTACTTGGTCATGCTAGGGAAAGTTGAAGGCAGCAGGGAAAAAAGACCCAACGAGAGTTGGATTGACTCAAGAAAGGAAGCCGCGTCCCTCAGACCTGAGCAAGGCTGTCAAGGATAAGATGATTTGGAAGTCAGTAATGTTGGAAATATGTCTGTTGCAAGGTTTAAATTCAAGTCATTATAGGGTTAATGTGTTTACCTTGTGTGCTCTTGTTTCGACTGACCTGGAAGGAAACCTGGCACAAAGCCAATGGGGAGAAAGCCCAGGAAACTGAAGCCTGTTTACTAAAAATCATTGGTTAAATGTATTCAGGTGATTTCCTTCTAGGGGTCAAGAAGAAAGAAGAATCTCCATTACCAGCTGGTATGTCTGTTGTTGCAAGCTTGTAGTCTTAAGTGTTTGTTGTTTTGTAGATTTCCCATGTACATAGCCTTGTCATAGGTCGGAAGCAACTTACTGGATAGCACTTCACACACACACACAAGCACACATTAGTAGTGTTGTGAAACTAAGTCCCCAAGTCAAAGACCACTGAGTGCCAGCTGTAAGCTCTTTGGGTGGGCACAAACCCTGTATACGGGAGAGATTTTAGAGAGATGAGAATTCCAGGATGACTCCGCGACTATCAATAGGAGAATGGTAAAGTACTTAACTTCCTCAAACAATGTATAATTAACATGGAATTCACTACTGGAGCAATGGCTGATAGCTCGTATAAAGGAAAAAGTTTGAGTCCAGGGGCACCTTTAAGACCAACAAAGTCTTATTGAAGGCAGGGCTGTTTTGGGGCAGGAACGCACAGGAACGGAGTTCCGGCTGGCTCCCAAGTTGGCCACACCCAGCAGGACCTCATTAGCATAATAGGCCACACCCAACAGCAGGAACTCATTCGGAATGGCTACATTAGGGGTGTGTGGCCTAACACGCAAGGGAGTTCCTGCTCCAAAAAAGGTCCTGGGTTTTGACAACAAACAAGGTAAACAGAATAAGAAGCAAAAGGTGGGTGTGGCTGGATGACCACACTTCTGGTAACATGGGGGTGTGGCCTAATATGCTAATGAGCTATGTTGTCAGGGGTGTGGCCTAATATGCTAATGAGCTCCTGCTGGGCTTTTTCTACAAAAATAGCCCTGATTCAAGGTATCAGCTTTCGTGAGCGTGCACGCTTCTTCAGATAAAAAAAAGATTAGACCCACTCATGAAAGACTGGGCCTGCCATCAGACAGGTCATGTCCAATGGAACCTCCAGCTTCAGAGGCAGTGTACCTTTTGAGTCCTGAACACTTGGAGCTTGGCAGATGAGGGCTTTGCCTTTACATGCGTGCTTCCCAGAAGCATCTTAGTTGCTGCTCCACTACATGGATCTTTGATTTGATGCTGCAGAGGAGTGGCTAATATATTGTTAGCCAAATTGCTCTATTTTAAATATAGCAATTGGTTTATTATTATTATTGGGTTCTCGCCTGTATATACAGAGAATGCTGCTAGTCTGTAATGGTTCCCAGTAAAAGACACAGAGACCAGGTATAATTAATAAAATATTATTTTACTGAATATAATCCTTATTTATCCATTCACAAACACACAAACAATATTCAAACATTCACACACATAAAATAGAACTAAGAGCAGAGGGGATAGATGGCTTATGGAGAGGTGATACTACCTGTCAGATGTGCAGAAGTCCATGAAGAAGGATTGTGGCCTAAACCCAGAGGGTTCAGGGGTGGACTGCCATTTTGGCTCATGGCAGAGACACACACTCTAAGGCCATGCGTCTGCTGGGATATACCCACTGTAAGACAATGCAAACCAATGGGTGGCCCAGGGGCTGGTCTCAGGTGAGAATGAAAGATTTCCTGGACCACTGATGAGTCCCAGGGGTGTGTGATGTCAGTAGAGGCAGGGTCTGGATTAAACAATAGAAGCCAGGTGTTGGGTAGCCAATTAAATGGATTATAGGACTTGCTGGCCAGGTAAACAAAAGGTGGGAGACTTCCCTGATTGTCCCTGATTAGCATCAGGAAGGGTCGTTAACAATTTGAATGCTTGATTGGGTCAAATACTTATTGGCTATGCTGTAGGTTGGATACCTGGGGGCTGGACAGAGGAAGCTGGCTGGCAGGCAGATGATCTCTTCAGGTAGCTGATGGCTCTTCTATTGTTCATGTATATGGCTCAGGTGGGGCAGGCACTTAATCCCATCATGCAAACGACTGGCAGAGGGAAAAGTCCTTTGTCTGCTGTATGGCCTTTAATCCATGTATGTGACATGTGGCAGGTATGCAATGGAGTCCCTCAGAGTAAAAAGACAACTTTTCCCTTTCTCTATGGGCTTCTCCCTTGGCAACCATTTTACAGTCTAGCAACTACACAGACCATATGGCAACAGCAAGCAGTCCATAGCAAAGCCCCATAATGGCATCGGGGCTAACATATCCCCCCCTTGCAGACGTGGCAGCGTCAGATGACATCGTCTGCACATACACACTTCGATGGAGACTTCCCGGTATCTTGAGGGACAGAGGCAAGAAAGACAAAGAATTTACACTTAGGACACAAAAGGCTGGGTGGGGTGCTGTAGAGTGCCAGGTGGCTTCTAAAGACTTACCTCTGGAACTCATTGTTATTCCATAAGCATAATCTCTGCTGGGTGGAGGGGGAAGACTGGAGGCTTGCTCTGAGGTCACCTTATGAAACCTGAATATGAAATCTTTTTGCAGACCACTTGCAGCCCGACTCTGTGGTCAAGCTGAGAGTGCCTGGCTTTTTTGGACTTCAGGTTAGAAAGTAGGGCACCCCTGTTTTGGGGCTACCCAAGAATAAAAGGCAGTGCCTCTGGCAACAATTTGTAACTACTCAGGATGGGGCATTTTTTTTTTGTTGTTATTTACTCTGGAAGAAGAAGAGGAGGAGGAGGAGGAGATTGGATTTATACCATGCCCTTCACTTGGAGACTCAGAGCGGCTTACAAACTCCTTTCCCTTCCTCTCCCCACAACAGACACCCTATGAGGTAGGCGGGCTGAGAGAGCTCTTTCCAGAACTGTCCCTGAGAGAACAGCTGTGCCAGAACTCTGGCTTGCCTAAGGTCATCCAGCAGCTGCAAGTGGAGGTGTGGGGAATCAAACCCAGTTCTACCAAATTAGAGTCTGCGCACTTAACCACTACACCAAACTGGCTCCCTGACCTTCTCCTCAGTGGGGGCTTGTGACTGTTTACATCGTTCTCTTCTCCTCCAATTTTCCTTGCAACAACCCTGTGAGGTAGGTTAGGCTGAGAATGTGTAACTAGTCCAAGGTCACCCAGCAAGCTTCCATGGCAGAGTGGGGAGGGGATTCAAACCTCAGTTCCCCAGTTCCTTCTCTGACATTTTAACCACTACACCATGTTGACCTGGGAAGCCACTCCCCCTCCAGCTATGCCTCTGTGCTGTCAATATTCTAACTGCTGGTATCATAACATAGCCTAAGCCATAATACAGGATGTGGTTAGGTTATCACTTTCCTGAACCTGACATCTCTGCTAAGTTTGTACACAAACTGGGAGGGGCGGGGAGCCATCCCCAAAGCAAAACAGAGATCAGCCTATGCGCCAAGGAGTCCTTATGTGCACCAATGTGTCAACTCACTGCAGAAGAGGCTCCCAAGGGGGAGGCAATCTCTCCAAAACAATCCGCCCACCTCTTCACACACACACAAAATGTTCCACTGGTTATTCGCGATCCAGCTGATTGCTTACCCAGACCTTCAGTTAGGCTGTTGTGTCTCCGTCAGTTTAGCTGTTGTGAAATAATCATGCATCTCTCTATTAATGCTGACATAATACGCTGCCTACGGAACAGTCACCAAAATTGCTCACGTCCATTGTTTATATGAACACGGCACTTTTATTAAGCTTTCCCCAAAGTCCTTCACATAGATCAGAAGTGTCGAATGCATTTGTTACGAGGGCTGGATCTGAAATAAATTTTGCTCAGTCGGGCTGGGCCCTGTGTGCCATAAAATGTAATGCCAGGTATCAGAGACATAAATGGTACAAAGGAAGGAGAAGAGGAGATTAGATTTATACCCCGCCCTTCACTCAGAGTCTCAGAGCGGCTTACAGACTCCTTTCCCTTCCCCTCCCCACAACAGACACCCTGTGAGGTAGGCGGGGCTGAGAGAGCTCTTTCAAGAACTACACTTGAGAGAACAGCTCTGACGGGACTATGACTTGCCCAAGGTCATCCAGCAGCTGCAAGTGGAGGAGCAGGGAATGAAACCCCCACACTTAACCACTGCACCAAACTCCGAGTAGCTCCGAGTTGTTGTATCCTCACTGCAAGGCCCCATGGGCTGGGAGGGGGTGCATAGGAAAACCCACAGGGGCGGACTGGAGAGCCAGCAATGCAGTGCTGGGCAGAAGCTTGACTGCTGCAGACAAGGCTGTTCCGCCATGCTGAAGCCACAATCGGAGTGTCTCCCCCACTCCCCCAGCAATCTCCTGTTCCCTCCCTTGCACTAGTTGCCCATGGGAAGAAGAGGAGGAGGAGGAGGAGGAGGAGATAGGATCTATACCCCACCCTTCACTACCCGAAGGAGTCTCAGAGCGGCTTTCCCTTCCCCTCCCCACAACAGACACCCCGTGAGGTAGGTGGGGCCGAGAGAGCTCTTTCAAGGACTGCTCTTTCAAGAACAGCTCTGAAAGGACTTGTGACCGACCCAAGGTCACACCAGCAGCTACACGTGGTTCTGGCCTTATGTTTGACACTCCTGACATCGATCACCTTCACAATCCTCACAGTAACTTTGCATGGTAGGCCTGTGCTATCAATCCCATGAGCAAAATGCTTATCACTATGATAAGCTCTGTCAAAAGCCCCTTGTCGGACTGCTGAGCATCTGCACCCACCACGGAGAAATAAGACACAGGCACCCATTCCTTTTTTTCCCCTTTCATTTTTGCATGCTACTGCCTCTAGAGTTCCCATTTTTTTAACGCCTACTTAGGCAGTTTATACAACTGAAACAAAAACAGACATCTGAGAGCCAGCGCAGTGTAGTGGTTAGGAGCGGCGGGCTCTAATTTGGGGAACCAGGTTTGATTCTCTCCTCCTCTGCTATATGAAGCCTGCTGGAAGACCTTGGGCCAGCCACAGTTCTCTCAGAACTCTCTCAGCCCTGCTTACCTCACACGGTGCCTGTCCTAGGGAGAGGAAGGGAAGACGACTGTAAGCCACTCTGAGACATTCTGCATCTAGCACTCGCTCTGTTGTTTTACCAAACCCACGCTGGAACAGAAAAAGATGCGGCTCAAAACCACATTCGAATACCCCGGGCCAAAGCCGTACTGACTGCAGAGTCACCCCTGAGCGACCATAAAACGGCCACAAATCTATGCAGAGGGTATCATAAAGCCAAGAGATCAAAGGAAGTGAAACTGGCATGCAGTGCGGAAGCTACCATTAAAAAAAACAAGGATTGAGAGAAGGCGCCGGGGAAATCGGAGGGAGCTGCGGGTCAAAATGCGGCCGCCCAGCGAATAGTGTGAATTTGACCAATGCAAGTGGGGCAAACAGAAAAGCGAGGGCGGCACAGCTGCTTGTGGGGAATCGGTCTCACAGAAAGTGAAAGTGGCACGCAATGTAGAGGGGGAATTTCTGTTCCAACCCGGGTTTGGTAAAACAGCGGAGCGAATGCTGGATGCAGAAGGGGCCACATAGCTGATCCTTAGCACCCGCATGGTGCGTGATGGTGGTCAGCTGTGGCTACTGTTGTTCCTACCTCCTCAAATTGCAAGGAGGAGTGGGCGTGGGTGGCGGGTGGGAGAGAACGGCTTCCCCAAGACCATTTGTCTCACATACATCTGCTGCCTGTGAACAACGTGCCTGAAAGCTTTCAAGCTTTTAAAAAATTGATTTGGTATCCTCAGTCCAGCAATATTGAATAGGGTTGGGGAATTCCCAGAAATTTGGAGGTGGAGCCTTGGGAGACTGGTGTTTGGGGAGGGGAGGGACTTCAACGGGGTATAAAGTCCACCTTCCAAAGAGTCCACCTTTTCTCCAGGTGAACTGAATCAGCTTCGTGTTCTGCAGCACAAGACGATGGATGAGAAGAGCTGTGGCTGAATCAGACCTGTGGTCCATCTAATCCTGCATCTGGCCTCACACAGTGGCCAGCCAGCTGCTCCGGAGGGCCAACAACAGGGCGGGGAGGTGGAGGCCTTCCCCTGATGTTGCTTCCTGGCACTCTGGACACAGAGGTTCCCTTTATTGCCCACGGCCAGTAGCCACTGATGAACCACTCCTCTGTGAATCTCAGTGAATCCCCTTTAAAGCCGTCGCTACCTGTGCTGGCAGTCAATTTCACGTTTAATTACTCATTGAGTACAGAAGTATTTCCTTTTACCTGTCCTGAACCTGTTTCCCAGCAATTTCATTGGGTGGCTGCCCCTGCCCCCCCACCCCCGGTCAAGTTTTGGCCTTATTCAGGGCTTTTTTTGTAGAAAAAGCCTAGCAGGAACTCATTAGCATAATAGGCCACACCCCCTGACAACATAGCTCATTAGCATATTAGGCCACACCCCCATGTCACCAGAAGGGTGGTCATCCAGCCACATTCACCTTTTGTTTACCTTGTTTGCTGTCAAAACCCCAGGGCTCTTTTTGGAGCAGGAACTCCTTTGCATGTTAGGCTGCACACCCCAAGTGCAGCCAATCCTAAAGAGTTTCTGCTGTTGGGTGTGGCCTATTATGCTAATTAGTTCCTGCTGGGTGTGGCCAACTCAGGAGCCAGCAGGAACTCCGTTCCTGTGCGTTCTTGCCCAAAAATAGCCCTGGTCTTATTGATAAGGGTACTGCGCTGACTAGACCTCGGAGGTCCGCTCTGAAGGTATGGGCAGAGTGTTCACAAGTGAGCCAGTTGCAGAGGCCAAGGAGGGCCACGCCCCCAGCTTTTCCCTCAGACGACACACAAGCTCTCTTGGGCCTGCAGCAGGGTGGGCCTTGGGGCTCTCGTTCCCCTCCATGCCTTATCAATCGGGTTCCCATCCTCCAGGGGGTGGCTGGAGGTCTCCTGGGATTACAACTGACCTCCAGGTGACAGAGAACAGTTCCCCTGGAGAAAATGCCCACTTTGGGAGGGGGGGATCTATGGCACTGAAGTCCCTCCCCTTCCCAAACCCCACCCCCTCAGGCTCCTCCCCCAAAATCTCCAGCTGTTTCCCAATCCAGAGTTGCCAACCCTACTTATCAAGTGCCAAAACAGCTGCACCCCCCAACCTCTCTGCCTGTTTCAGCACTTGAAAAGGCACCAGGGGAGACAGGGTTGCCAACCCTCGCGATGGGGGTGCGGTTTCCCCTGATTTCGGGGCCCCTATCTGCTGCCAGCCAGCTGGGCCATGGGGGAGCCCTGCCCCCAAACAGCCAAGCCCAACATGCCCAGTGCGATGATGTCCAGGTGACATCATTGCACTGGGCACATTGTGTGGGGGACGCTCTAGCATTCAACTAAAATCATTATGGTGACCATAGAGTTTGTAGCTGAATGCTAGAGCTTCCCCTGTGGAATGTGCCCAGCACGATGACATCACTTCCGGGTGAAGACCCAGGAGGAAATCCTGGAGCCCCCGACCAGCAGACGGGTGAGACCTGGCAACACTAGGGGGAGACGAGAGCTGCAGGCCCAATCAGGAGTAGCATTTTTAAATTACTTTAAAACGGGGGCCTCAGTTTGAAGACCCAGGCGAGGCTGTTCACCACAGGGCATCTTGGAGGCCATTAATTCATAGGGGTCACCATAAGTGGGAAGCCACTCGATGGCACTTCATACACTCACAAAATGGTGGCCGTGGGAATGCCGCCACATCTAGTTTGGCCCTGAGCGGTTCCCCTTTGGAGGACAGCCCTGTGGAGACAACAGGCATCTTTGTAACACCTGCTTTATTCAGGAAAACACCAGTGGGGCCCAGACAGAGGAGAAAAGGCACCATTGCACAGCCTGTAGAGTTACCAACTTCCAGGTAGGGCCTGGAGACCTCCTGGAATTACAACCAGGGCTATTTTGGGGCAGGAACGCACAGGAACGGAGTTCTGGCTGGCTCCCGAGTTCGCCACGCCCAACAGGAACTCATTATCATAATAGGCCACACCCAACAGCAGAAACTCATTAGGATTGGCTACATTAGGGGTGTGCAAAGGAGTTCCTGCTACAAAAAAGCCCTGGGTTTTGACAACAAAGAAGGTAAATGGAATAAGAAGCAAAAGGCAGGTGTGGCTGGATGACCACACTTCTGGTAACATGGGGGTGTGGCCTAATATGCTAATGAGTTTCTGCTGTTGGGTGTGGCCTATTATGCTAATGAGTTCCTGCTGGGCTTTTTCTCCAAGAAAGTCCTGATCTCCAGATGACAGAGATGAGCTCTCCGGGGGGGGGGAATGTCTTCTTTGGGAGGTGGGACGCTGTGGCATTATACCCCACTGACGTCCCTCCCCTCCTCAAACCCTGGCATCTGCAGGCTCCAGCCCAAAATCTCCAGGAGTTTTCCAACCTAGAGTTGGCAGCCAGGTGCAGGGGGGAGGCCATGTACCCTCAAGGCGCTTCAGCCAACACACGGCAGCTCCCCTCCACTTCTCTGCCTCTCGCTAAAATCAAGCTGCTACTTCTGCACACTCATCTGCCCCTTCCCTCCCCTTCTGGGGAACCGTAGCCTAAAACAGGGGCTGTTGAGGGAACACCCACTTGATGAAGGAATGTTAATGTCCTTTGGTCACAGGCCCTGGTGTTGGGGGAGGTTGCTAAAAACCCTCTTCCTGGTCTCCCCCCCCCACCCCGCTTCACCTGGCTCCAGCCCCCTCCTCCACGGCCCATCCACCTTGATCAAAATAGACAAAGAAGAGGAGGAGGAGGAGGAGGAGGAGGAGGAGATTGGATCTATACCAATCTTCCCTCTAAGCTGTGGAAGTCTTGTGAGCAAAAATTCTACTTTGTGAGCTGCCGGCATGAAAGCTGTGAGCGAGCGATTTGGCTACTGCATAAATCAGTTTGCCCTGGAGCCCTCCTTCCTGAGCTAAGTCAAAAATCTGTGAGTTGGAGGCTAAAGAACTGTGAGCTATCTCACACTAACTCAGCTTAGAGGGGACACTGATTCTATACCCCGCCCTTCACTACCCGAAGGAGTCTCAGAGCAGC
This sequence comes from Gekko gecko, assembly GCA_029375565.1. Taxonomy (NCBI): domain Eukaryota; kingdom Metazoa; phylum Chordata; class Lepidosauria; order Squamata; family Gekkonidae; genus Gekko; species Gekko gecko. Next base: position 17,515,531 of record JAPDNY010000016.1, on the reverse strand, counting down.
TTACAATCTCCTTTCCCTTCCCCTCTCCACAACAAACACCCTGTGAGGTGGGGGGGGGGCTGAGAGAGCTCTCTCTAGAATGGCTCATGAGAGAACAGCTCCGAGAGCACTTGTGACTGACCCAAGGTCACACCTGCAGCTGCATGTGGAGAAGTGGGACATCAAACCCGGTTCTCCCAGATTAGAGTCCGCGCTTCTAACCACTACACCAAACGGGCTCTCAAAATGGCAATCTCAGAACAGTGTACTATAAAAACATTACTTTGTTCTGCAATAAGTTGTCCAAAATTCAAAGCGTGTCCTGCACAGCAGCCTGTGAAATGGTGAACGATGTACCGCCCAACACACCTTGGCATTCATGCGCGCTACAGGAAAGATGCACTCTGAGGGACTTCGCTGGGGAAGCTGGGAACCTTGCAGAACGGCGGCACCAGCAACTCACAGTAACAAATTCTGGAAGACATCCATCCCCTTGTGCAGATTAAAAAAAAAAGATAGCCTAAATATAGGGACTATCCCTGGTGAATAAGCCCAGCTGGAGCATAGAAAGCTTTGCCCATTAAGTTGCCTTATACGGTGCATATTGACTGATCTATCAAGGTAAATATTGTCTACTCAGACTGGGTGCCGCCCTTCAGGGTCTCAGACAGAGGTCCTTCACATCACCTGCTACCTGGTCTTTTTCACTGGAGATGCCAGGGATTGAACCTGGGGACTTCTGCATGCCAAGCAGATGTTCTTCCGCTGAACCAAAGCCTTTCCCATAATCAAAGTCAGTACGGTCTATTCAGACCAACAGCAGCTCCGCAGAGGCTCAGGCTGAAGTCTTTCACGTCACCTGCTACTTTATCCTTTTAACTGGAGATGCTGGAGATTGAACCTGAGACTTTCTGTGCGACAAACAGGTGGTCTAACCAGTGAGCGGTGCCCTTGTCTTTGGTCTTGAATGGCACAACTCTTGGCCTCTTCCTGGGGGGGGGGAGAATCTTTCCACAGTCACATGACATATTTTAAGCTCGCAAGAGTAAGAGTGTATACGGTCAGGCTGACTGCATGAGTCAAGGGATAATCAACAAGTGATTCTCTTATTGCTCAAGAATGTAAGAAACATCATTCCTGACTGGACCCAGGGTCTTTGAGGTGTGCTTTCTCTGCAAGAATTCTCACTCTCAACAAGTAGCAGGTGATACAGCAAGGCTTGCCAAGCTCCAGGTGGGGCCTGGAGATCTACCGCTATTACAACTGATCACCAGACAACAGAAGAAGAAGAGGAGATTGGATTTATACCCCAGCCTTCACTACCTGAGTCTCAGAGCGGCTTACCTTTCCCTTCCCCTCCCCACAACAGACAACCTGTGAGGTAGGTGGGGCTGAGAGACCTCTTTGGAGAACTGCTGGTGAGAGAACAGCTCTGAAAGAACTTGTGACTGACCCAAGGTCACCCAGCTGGCTGCACATAGAGGAGTGGGGAATCAAACCCGCTTCTCCCAGATTAGAGTCCGCGCCCTTAACCACTACACCAAACTGGATCAGTTCTCCTGGAGAAAATGGCCGCTTTGGAGGGTGGACTCTATGGCACTGTGCCATGTTGAGGCCCCTCCCCTCCCAGGCTCCACACCCCAAACCTCCAGGTATTTCTCAACCCAGAGCTGGCAGCCCTAGGTGCCCCCCGTGGCACACTGGTCGGTGGAGGGCTCCTTCCCCTCCCCATTGAAAACACTGATAATCGGGCCTGCGTATCAGACATACGTGTCAAAGGTACCAGTCCCCGCTGCTCAGAATGATTCATGTGCAAGGTTAACATGGTAGTCAAAATCAAATGCTGGGGGGGGAAAACCAGAAGGGGGCTTTTGTTCGATACAATCTTGACTGCAGCAGGCCTTTCAAAGGAGCGGACTGGGAGGTGAAAGTGGTCCTCCTGGAACGTGGCTGGCCAAACTCACTTAAACGCAAGAGCCACGCAGAATAAACGTCAGATGTTTGAGAGCCACAAGATGTGGACAACTGTAACCCACATGCTTTGCTTTTGATTAACGTTAAATGAGACTGCCAAAAATAAAAACAAAAGGAGTAAAAACATACACCGATGATGATATTTAACTTTAAATGGGGAGGGAGGGGAGAAGGAGAGAGAGAAAGAACGGTGGAAAGAAAGAAAGTGGAAAGAAAGCAAATAGAAGGGGGGAGGGAGGTAGAGGTGCAAATAGGGCAACTTTAAGGTTAGATGCGTCTTCCAAGACCCCCACGCCCCCAGGCCAGCTGGATTGGCTTGGAGAAAGGGTTTAAAGAGAGAAATGTTTTCTCCAAGCCGGCCGGTGGGGGGGTCTTTAAGAACACATTTAAAGTTAAAGTTGCTTTCTTTCTCTGCTCCCCCCCACACCTCAAGCCAGGACCGGCCCCAGGTGTCTGCGCACCCTAGGCAGGCCAGCCTGTGGCGCCCACCCCACCGGGGATGCCAACCTCCTGGTGGGGCCTGGACACTGGGGGCAGCGGTGGCCCAAGTGGCGCCCGGTTACCCCCCCGCAACTGCAGGCCCCCCAGGAAAGCCAGGGAAGAGGCGGGGGTTCAAATCCCCACCCCTTCCCTCCCAGCGCCGGCTTGCCTCGGCGGTCCGCAGCCACAGGGTGGCCAGGCAAGCCAGGGAGGCGGCAGTGGCAGGGAGGCGGCAGGGGGGCGGGGGCTGTTTGGCATCCCTGCCGGCCCGGTGCCCTGGTGGGCGAGCTGGCAGTGCCTCAAGCCTACCCAGGCATGCCTCCCCTTCGCTTCCCCAGCCACCCTGCTGGGAGCCACACGATATGTGTGAAAGACCCGCATGAGGATCCTGAGTCACAGTTTGGCCACCCCTGTCCTGGAGCAAGCCCAGCCGAGCCGCCCCTCTACGCCAGCATTTCAGGGGCCGCAGAACTAATGGGCACCAACAATGGACACCGGCCCATCCTCATCCCAGAAGCCGGCAGCAGCACGAGCAGAGTCAACCGGTGAGCTGACACCAGTCACCCGTGAAGGGTCTGAGCTGAGTGGTCCCTGAAGACACTGGCACAGTTGCTGCAGGGCTTGTCCACCAGCAGCCTTATAGTACTGCCAACTCTGGGTCGAGAAATACCAGGAGATTTTGTGGGTGGAGCCCCTGAGAAGGAAGGGGTATGGAGAAGGGCAGGACCTCAGTGGGGTATTAATGCCATAGGGTCCACCCTCCAAAGCAGCCATTTTCTCAGGGGGGGACCTGTTCCCTGTCACCTAGAGGTGAGTTCTAATTCCCAGAGATCTCCAGCCCCCACCTGGAGGTTGGCAACCCTAGCCCTCTAGGGATAGTGGCCCGCCAGGACATAAGAACATAAGAGAAGCCAGTGTTGGATCAGGCCAATGGTCCATCCAGTCCAATACTCTGTCACACAGCGGCCAGAAATACCAGGTGCCATCAGGAGGTCCAGCAGTGGGGCCAGGACACTAGAAGCCCTCCCACTGTTGACCCCCCCAAAGCACCAAGAATACAGAGCATCCCTTGCCCCAGAGTCCCTTTCTATACCTTGTGGCTAATAGCATTTCATGGTAAGCTAAATGGCCAATCTGACCCTGGCCTCCTCCTTCTATTGAAGTCTTTAGCAATCCGAAAAAAAGGGTTGCCAGCCCCCACCCATCGGCCCCCTGGCAGGGGATGGGGTGGGAAGGGTCAGGGTGGTCAGACTCAGATTTGGAAACTCCTGGAGATTTGGGGGGTGGAACCTGGGGAGGACCGGGACCTCAGTGGGGTACTGTGGCACAGAGTCCACCCTCCAAAGCATCCATCGTCTCCAGAGGAACTGATCTTCGTTGTCTGGAGATGAGCTGTAACTCCGGGGGATCCCCAGGTCCCACCTGGAGGCTGGCATCCCAATACTCTGCCCAGCATTTTTTTTTGGGGGGGGGACTGTCTGCAACAAACCACCTCCACACCAACCCTCTGGATTACCTTACTGCTACCTCCCTCCTCCTAGAAATTGTTAGAAACCAGGAGAAATCCGTGAGATACGTGCAGTCACGTCAACGCCCTCGCACTGGAGAGGCCTGTGGATGTGTTTGGCGAAGAGCTGCGGGGATCTTCGGGCTTGGAGGAGCAACAAAACCCGTTCGCTGCATTGCAGATCCTGCATTATTCGCAGACAGACCAGAGATACCCGCTCTCGCTGAATTCTAATGCACGGGGCGAGAGAGCCAGACAGATACAGGATTTGGGAGGGGGGGGATAAACAAATGGGATTACTCTGACATCTGGTGGCAAGAGGCTGTACTGCAATTAAAGACTGTACCTGTCCATTTTTATAACCGAAACAGTGCAATACCAAAAATATCACGGGACTGCTGAGTACAGACAGGCTAGGGGGTGGCACCTTAAAACACCTACTTTGGCTTGCTAGCTAGCGCATCATGCAAAATTATTCTCCACGTCAGTTAATATAAAAGGCTGCATCATTTTCCTGCTGCTCTCAACCTTACAGGGCCTTGCGGGTTACAGATAGTGCCAGGAAAGGTTCCAGCGAACTATTAACTCTTACAGTTTCAAAAGGGAGATCTTCTGTTTCTTTATTTATATCCTACCTTTCTCTCCAGTGGGGACCCAAAGCAGCTTCCATGGTTCTCCTCTCCTCTGTTTTATCCTCACAACAACCCTGGGAGGTAGGCTAGGCTGAGAGTGTGGGATTGACCCAAAGTTACCCAGCAAGTTTCCATGGCAGAGTGGGGATCCAAACCAGAGTTTCCTAGATCCTACTGTGACACTAACTGCTACACCACACTGGCTCTCTACTGTCATCCTAAACCCTTCTGACTTTGCCATGTCCATGTAATCTAATTAAGTCTGCAACACTTTTCTTTTTCTTAAAAACCACCACAAACCAGCTACAAACTACAGATCTGGGCTCTTCCAATATGCTTCGGAACATCCCCCCAGCCCATACTTAATGTTCAGCCTAATGAGTTCTGGGGAAATCCACAGATTGTGGTATTCTGCAATATCTGCAAGATCTTATAGTACTACGGAAGTCAAAGAAATATCTCTAATTTTCATTTGTGTTTAGGCATCTTCCTATCTATCTTCCTATCTACCTATCTTCCTATCCAGGGCTTTTTATGTAGAAAATGCCCAGCGGGAACTCATTAGCATAATAGGCCACACTCCTGACAGTGCTGCTCATTACCATATTAGGCCACACCCCCATGTTGCCACAAGTGTGGACATCCAGCCACACCCACCTTCTGCTTCTTATTCTGTTTACCTTGTTTGTTATCAAAACCCAGGACTTTTTTTTGTAGCAGGAACTCCTTTGTATGTTAGGCCACACAGCCCTAATGTAGCCAATCCTAATGAGTTTCTGCTGTTGGGTGTGGCCTATTATGCTAATGAGTTCCTGCTGGGCGTGGCCAACTCGGGAGCCAGCCAGAACTCCGTTCCTGTGCATTCCTGCCCAAAAATGGCCCTGGTCCTATCTCTCTCTCTCTCTCTCTCTTTCTGGAGGTATAAAAAAGAGAACGGGCAATTGTGTTCAAAAATATAAAGATTCCTCTGCCCAGCCAAGCAAAGTCCACACACTGCAGATCAGCTGTGATTTCAAAGCCTAGGTTGGCAAATATTTCAATTTGCAAGTCACACTTACAAGTATTATTACAGGAAATGAAACATATGGAGAGGATGTACCAGCAGTCTTTAAGCACATATGGTACTTGAGGATTGGTTTTGCATCCTCCAGCAGTATCCAAAGTTTTTATGGTGGTACATGGCAGTAATGAAATCAAGAATCCAGGAGTGAGTATATGGGGAGAAGCAATTCTGGGGAACTCAGCAGAGAAATCTAGGACAGCAGCTTATATGGAGATAGCAAGAACTGCACAGTGCAAGTTTGTTCCAGACTTCAGGTTCCTGTTGCCTCATTTTTATTTACCTCACTTCTCCCCCCACGTTTCTCCACAATAGGGGCCCAAAGCAGCTTACATGGCTCCCCTCTCCCCCATTTTATCCTCACAACCCCCTGTGAGGTAGGTGAGGCTGAGAGCGTTTGGCTGCTCCAAGGTCACCCAGCAAATTTTCATGGAAAAGTGGAAGATTCAAACGTGGATCTTCTGAGTCCTAGTGTGATGCTCTAACTACTACATCACACTTGCAGGCAATATATATTTGTCTTTGATTTTTTTTCCCCCTGGGACTTCTCCATTGTACGTGACAGTCTGTGTAAAACAAACAAACAAAAATCTGTAATTTAAGCAGTAGTCTTCCGGGTACTTAAATTGTTCCGTGATCCCCCAGTCGTTTAAGAGTTCACAAAGTGGATTTCCCCCATTTTATATTATGTGCTCTGCCGTGTGGTACCAGCTTGCCACCTGGTTAAGTCCTATCGACTCAAACAGTGGTCCACCTAGTCCTGTACTCTGTTTTCTACAGTAGCCAGGTGCCTTCGAAAGGCCACTGTAGACTCAGAGACCAAAGCCTGGCATTTAGAAATACAGTCCAGATTCCAGTTAGCTGCCATGACTAACAGCCATCGATGGCCTTATTCTCCACGGATTTGCCTCATCACTTGTAAAGTCATCGATACATCCTGCGGGCAGCTAGTTTCACGAGGTAACGAAGCCTCATGTCTGGAAATGGTTCCTTTATTCCCATCCTGAATCTGCCGCTCATTCACTTCACTGGGTGCCCCCCCCCCGGCCCCTGCTCCAAGTTCGAGTGTTTGAGGCAGGGGGAAAGAAAATTTTCTCCGACTTCAGTTCTAGGGTTGCCAGCCCTGTGTTGAGAAATAACTGGAGATTTTTAAGGCAGAGAGGAGGGACCTAATTGCCATTTGATGCCAGAGTCCATCCTCCAAAGCAGCCATTTTCTCCAGGGGAACTGATCTTGGTCGCCTGGAGACGAATTGCGATAGTGGGAGACCTCCAGGTGGCACCTGGAGGCTGGCAACCCTAACCAGTCGCCCACTGCCTGTCACTTCCAGGCTGGCTCCCAGATGACAGTCTGACACTTCCCTATTAAGTGCTGCCTGGAAGGGAAGGGAGGGGAGGGGGAAGGGAGAGTGCCCAGAGCACAGGATTGCCAACCTCCAGGTGAGGTCTGGAGAGGTCCAAGAATTACAGCCGGCCTCTGGACTAGAGATCAGTTCCCCGGGAGAAAAGGGCTGCTTTGGAGGGTGGGCTCTGTGGCATCACATCTCTGCTGAGGTTCCCCCCTCCCCCAAGCCCCGCCCTCCTCAGGCACCACCCCCAAATCTCCAGGCATTTCTCAATCCCCAGTTGGCAACCCTGCCCGAGCATGCTAGCCAGGGCCCCACGGCTCCATCCACAGCTCAGGTCTTTTCCTATCCCTCCTTCCGAGCCGGATTGTCATTTTGCAAACTTCGCTGCCCCCTTTGTCTTTCAGGGTTGTTGTTTTTCCAGCCCACCCCTCTCCCGGCCTCCCCCCCGGCTCCTGGCAGCCCCAGATCCATGCTGTGGATGGTCTCTGCGGGAGGCTGAGGTCCAGAACTCCCATCTCTTCTTCACAGCACATTGCTCCCCCCCTCCAACTCTGCTTATGTGCTCTGAAAGCAAAGCGTTCACAGCCACATTCGGTTTGAGGCGAGCCGTGGAAGATTTCCTCCTCAGCCTCCAAAGAACAGTCTGGCGGGCACGTAGCACAGCTCTGACGGGGAAGTGAAGCGGGTCCGGCCCCAAGTTCTGCAAAAGTAGAAAATTGCCTGGGCATCATGGGAACTTCACTCAAAGGCTTCTGGGAAGAAGGGCGGGGAGAACAAGCCACTGAACGGTGCCCCCTCACTGCATGGTCCACCGATCCATCCCTGAGTGACAAAAGGAAGCACTCTGCGTAATTATGACTGCTGCTACCAGATGACGGGTCGCCACCTTACCTAATGATCACACGGAAAAGCCACTTGCCGTGATAGCCGAATAGAGCCTCCGTGTTCACAGGCAGCTCACGTCGGAATCCAAGATGCTGAAAGGAAACCACAAGAGACATTTTTTGCCCTCCTGCCCTCCTCTTGTGAGCCTCTCCGTATCTGGTTGGCCAGGGCCCCTGGGGAGATCTCGCTGCAGAAGACACAGAGAACACAGCCACCGACATAACAACAGGGTAGCGTGCTGGGGAAATGATCATAACACAGAACAAAAAAAGAAGAAGTTAGGCAACACAGGAAAGGGCGTTGAGTAGTTCAGTAGCTGGTGGCAGAATTTTTCTGTAACTTGCCTGGCCTTAGTATAACACGGGACTAGTGGCCATATCCATGACCCTGGAGCCGTCTCCTGAACAGAACGTGTCCGCCATCACTACCGCCGACCTATCCCAATTTTACCATTCTAGCAGTCAGAAAGTTCACTCTTCTGATTCTCTGGGCAAGCTGCACCAGGTAGAGAAGGCGCTAGTGTTTTCCTTGTAACATTTTAAAACTTATATCCTACTTCCAAAACATGGTTATTGTGATCTGTTGCTGTTTCAGACACAAGAACTATTTTTTGCATATGTGCCGCTGGAGGTCATGGTGACCTCTAGTGACTGACCCCTATCGGAGGCCTGGGGGATATTTAGAACATCGGCTGAATAAAGCCTGCCCCCGCCTCTGGTATTCCAAGGAGGTCTCCCTTCCAAGTACTTGCCAGAGTCGGCCCTGCTTAGCTTCCGCGATCGGTCTTGCCTGGGCTACCCAGGTCAGTGCCAGACACGAGGACTCCTGAAGGAGGGCACGTGTGACTTAGTAGCAGACACAAGAACTCGAGTGCTTGGTTTCAGCGAGAGCCGATCCTGGGCCGTTGCGGACATCCCTCCCTCCGTCAGCGATTGCCCGGGACTAGATCTTGCTGCAACCAAACACTGAGAGCCAGTTAAGAAGAACACGTAACCTGGCCTGCTCCTACCTGTTCGCTTCTTCACTTCCAGGCATTGTGGGTGCAATTTCAGCCATGCGGCTCAACAGTTCCTAGCCGATGTCATCATGTTCGGAGTTACTGCACCAGCCTTGCAGGAGGATGACGGATACTTCCAGACCCCCGTCTGGCTTCAGCCAGTCTGGTTAAGTGGCGTTCCTAACATGCAGGCTCAGCTACTCACCTAAGGCGATTCTTGCCCCATCCAGAGCTACCTTGGCTGGGATGAAGGAAAAGAGCCAAACAACTAAACAAACACCTTGCACCGTGAGACATGGGAGGGCAGCCCTGACCTGGATAGCCCGGGCAAGACCAGTCTCGTCAGATCTCGGAAGCTAAGCAGGGCCGACCCTGGCAAGTACTTGGAAGGGAGACCTCCAAGGAATACCAGGGCCGGGATGCAGAGGCAGGCAATAATAAGCCACCTTTCTGAAATGTCTGAGCCCCACTGAGGGGGGATCGCCAGAAGTCAGCCATGACTTCCAGGCACACACACACAAAATACACACCAAAAGGGGGGGAGACATAGGAGGGCCAACTGCCCAATGAATAGAGCACGTGCTTTGCATGGCCTCTGGATGAAGAGTCACTGCTGTTCATATCCTGGTGCATGACCAGTCCCCAAGCTGTCTCTTAGTCTGTTGCCCACGCTGCTGGCCTGGGCACTGGGGAGCAATGTTCCCTCTAAACTGTGGAGTCTTGTGAGCAAAAATTCTACTTTGTGAGCTACTGGCGTTAAAGTTGCGAGCGAGGAATTTGGCTACTGCATAAATTACTTTGCTCTGGAGCCATCCTCCCTGAGCTAAGACAAAAATGTGTGAGCTGGAGGCTAAAAAACTGTGAGCAAGCTCACACTAACTCAGCTTAGAGGGAACATTGCTGGGGAGATCCATGCTCTGGTTTTGCCCTCTTCCTGACATGTGACTGCTGTCACGTGACGGTCATGCATGAGCAGCTCAGTGGGACTCAGGCTGCAGCCTGCAGGTGACAGGCAGGTCCAGGGTCTGGAAGGGTTGAAGGCCATTGGGCTAGACCAGGGGTCCTCAAACTTTTTAAACAGGGGGCCAGTTCACTGTCCCTCAGACCGTTGGAGGGCCGCCGCGTCCCCCTCCCCCACCAGCCTGCTCGCCCCACTGCCGCGTTCGCCCCCACCCCCCACCAGCCTGCTCGCCCCGCCGCCGCGTTCGCCCCCCCCCCACCAGCCTGCTCGCCCCGCCGCCGCGTTCGCCCTCCCCCCCACGACCAGCCTGCTCGCCCCGCCGCCACGTTGGCTCCCTCCCCCCACCACCAGCCTGCTTGCCCCGTCGCCACGTTGGCTCCCTCCCCCCCCACCAGCCTGCTCGCCCTGCCACCACGTTGGCTCCCTCCCCCCCCACCAGCCTGCTCGCCCCGCCACCGCGTCCGCCCCCTCCCCCACGACCAGCCTGCTCGCCCCTTCCTCCTCCTCAGCTCCTGGGTGCTCTTGCCGCCCAGGGCTGCTGGAGGAAGAAAGAGGCCGCGGGGGCGCTGCTGCTGCGCTCCTCGAGGAGGCGGCTCCAGGTGGGGGGGCGGGCATAAACACTCGGCGGGCCACATAAATGTCCTCGGCGGGCCGCATGTGGCCCGCGGGCCGTAGTTTGAGGACCCTTGGGCTAGACAAACCAGTGGCCTGACTGTGAATTGTGCAGCCTTGTGTTCTGTAACCAAATTGCTAACCCAGGTCATATCTTTTATTAAAGGTAAAGGGTAAGAGTTTCCCTTGCTCGAAAGCTAGTCGAATCCGACTCTAGGGGGCGGTGCTCATCTCCGTTTCCAGGCCGAAGAGCCAGCGCTGTCCAAAGACTTCTCCATGGTCATGTGGCCGGCATGACTAAACTCCAAGGCGCGTGGAATGCTGCTACCTTCCCACCAAAACGGTACCTATTTATCAACTTGCAATTTCTTGCTTTCAAACTGCTAGGCTGGTAGGAACTGGGGCCAGAGATGGGAGCTCACTCCGTCATGCGGCACTCGGATCTTGAACTACTGAACTACAGACCTTCTGGACTGCTGCTCAGCATCTTAACCTCTGCGCCACCGCAGCCCCATACCTTTTATTAGGGCCAACAAAATAACACATAACAGCCTGCTGGCTTTTGAGTTTACCAGAACTCTTCAGCAGGGTGGATGTGACCATTTTTTAAAAACCTTTTAAAAGGAAATGGGAATTTCCTCAGGACATAATGGTGATTCCTGGTGAAGTCTGTGCTTTGGGCAGAGATGTATTAACTTCTGCCTGTACAGCAGAAAAATGGATAGTTGAGCTTTATAGCAAGACAACCCACACATGTCTACCTCTTTCACTCTCCATGAGATGTTCTTCTTAGTCAATGGGAGCAAATAAGGATACGACAATAGCCAACGTTTTTCTTTTTCACTACTATGCCTTTAAGAGCAGGTGAATGTGGGGTTACATGAGCCTGGACCTTTCTATTCTTCTGTGCTATGTAGGTTTTGCTATAACCGGCTTTGGTTTCTTGGTTCTGAAGTCCCATAAGCCTTTGCTTTTTTGCTGGCAGCCTAGGTGTAAAACCTTAGGCCTTGCCCTGTAAATGCATTCTTGCCTGGATTCATATCTGACATTCCCCATTCTCCAAGTGCCAGGCTCCAAAGCCTAAACATATACTGCTATGGAGATGCTGTAGCTGTCTGGGTCTTGCTGACATCACAGTTAATAAAATATATCCAGGCAAAAGTTTACTTCAGCAAAAGTTCATGTTATCACCATACAGTGGGCTTTTTGTAAAAGGAACTCCTTTACATATTAGGCAACACACCCCTAATGTAGCCAATCCTCTAAGAGCTTACAGAGCTTTTCTTGCAGGTGGTAAGCGGTGGGGTACCACAGGGATCAGTACTGGGTCCGATGCTTTTTAACTTGTTCAATAATGATTTGGAGTTTGGAGTAGCAGTGAAGTGGCCAAATTTGTGGATGACACTAAATTGTTCAGGGTGGTGAGAACCAGGGAGAACTGTGAGGCACTCCAAAGGGATCTGTTGAGGATGGGTGAGTGGGCGTCAACGTGGCAAATGGGGTTCAATGTGGCCAAGTGCAAAGTGATGCACATTGGGGCCAAAAATCTTAACTATAAATACATGTTGATGGGGTACGAACTGGTGGAGACTGACAGAGATCTTGGAGTTGTAGTAGATAAGTCACTGAAAATGTCGAGACAATGTACAACTGCAATAAAAAAAGACCAATGCTATGCTGGGGAGTATTAGGAAGGGAATTGAAAACAAATTAGCCAGTATCATAATGCCAGTATCATAATGGTGCAGCTTCACCTCAGAAAGGATATTGTAGCATTGGAAAAAATGCAGAAAAGGGCAACTAGAATGATAAAAAGGGTTGGAACACTTTCCCTATGAAGAAAGTCTGAAGTGCTTGGGGCTCTTTAGCTTGGAGAAATGACTGAGGGATGACATAATAGAGGTTTATAAGATTATGCATGGGATAGAGCAGGTCAAAAAAGAGGTACTTTTCTCTCTTTCTTACAAGAACTCGTGGGCACTCAAGGAAACTGCTGAGCAGTCGGGTTGGAACAGATAAAAGGAAGTACTTCTTCACCCAAAGAGTCATTAACACGTGGAATTCACTGCCACAGGAGGTGGTGGAGGCTACAAGCATGGGCGGCTTCAAGAGGGAACTGGATAAACATATGGAGCAGAGGTCCATCAGTGGCTAATAACCACAAGGTATGGATGGGAACTCTCAGGGTGGGGGAAGTGATGTTCTGTATTCTTGGTGCTTGGGGGGGCAACAGTGAGAGGGCTTCTAGTGTCCTGGCCCCACTGGTGGACCTCCTGATGGCACCTGGTATTTTTGGCCATTGTGTGACAGAGTGTTGGACTGGATGGGCCATTGGTCTGATGAAACATTGGCTTCTCTTGTGTTTTTATGAGAGTGGAAGAAAAGCCCCTCTAGGGAGCTGGGAACCCCTTGAAGGGCAGGGTGGAACAGGGCCTGCAGGCTAGAGCAGGCGTGTTCTGCCACAGTCACCTACCAAGTTTCCAAGGTAGAGTGAGGTTCTAAATTGGGGTCTCCCATATCCTAGTTTGGCACTCTCACCGTTACATCACTCAGGCTCCCGGTCTTGATAAGCCAACGGTTAACTCCATGTAAGGCAGCCTCACATGTCACATCAGAGGCATTGCTTTTTTATTTCATCTGCAGTCAAAGGAGCTGAACTTGTCAGAAACGATTAACAAGCCACAAGATGTTTCAACAGGTGCCATAAGCCCACGAAAAATACCTTGGGGGCATGTAATGCACAGGCAAGCTAGCCCGTTTCCCTTCTAACGAAAGACCTCGCCTTCAGTATCAGCTTCAAGATCGTGCACCAGGATAATCAGAGCAACCTGCTCCTCTCGGGATTACAGCAGCCAAAAGGAACCTGAGGAGGCAGACGGGATTCTGAGCTCATACGACCTCAGCCTTTGACACACTGAGTAACAAGACGCTGCTGATCCCAAATGAGGCGGGAAATGGGACAGAAAATGAGACAGATCAAGGATGCCTGAAGTTTACAAAAGGCATCCTGAATTCACAAAGCGCTTTAACACAAGAGGGAATTTCACATTACTGAGATTCTGCCTGATTGAAGCCGTTTCTGATTTGTCTTGAAGTAAACCGGTACAGGGCTGCCATTTCACACATGGCTTTCCCTGACCGGAAAAGAGCCGAATCAGAAGTGGTTTGGCAATTCAGACTGGACCGCTTTGTTTTCCCGCCGTGCCTTTTTAAAAAAAATGTTAGCTTTAGAGCGCTATAAAACAACACTCCAGGCATTCCAATGGTTGCTATAATGCTATTGCGCTATAGCATTATAGCGCTCTAAAGCGAACATTTTTTTAAAAAAGCAGGAGATTGCCCGTGTGGGCGAAAAAAGGCAGGAAAAAAGCATATTGGATCCGAGAGAAGAAACTGATGACTACTTGGAAGTGGTTGACAGGTAAAATGCTTCAGCCCCGTTTCCTGAACAGGACAGAAGTGATTCTGTGTGAAATTACAAATATATTCCGGTAGGAAACCGGTTCTAAAACGGTTCTGTCTGAAATGCCAGACAAGAAACCATTTGGGAACCGTTCCTCTTCCGGATTATATCATCTGTCTGAAATTCCCCAAGAACTGCTCTGCTGGATTAGGCCAAGGATACATTAAATACACCTTACAGCAATGGCCAGCCAGGTGTTTCTCAGGAAATGAAGAAGCAGGGCATGAAAACAGTAACTGTCTCCCATAAACCTGTACTCAGGGGCGGAGTGCCTCCATGGCATGCTTTAGTCTTGGGCTAAGCCTACCACAGTAAATGTATCGTGTTTAGACTGCTCCTGAAAGGGAAAGAAATTCAAGACATCAAAGTAGGGTGCTAGGAGAAACCACGGTCAGCTTTTAAGAATACAAGCAGAGGGGAGTGGGTGTAAGACATGAAACAGCAAGGTCTCGTTTACCATTTATATATCGCTGTAGATGTTTAATTTTTTTCCAGGGTTTGGAAACCTGGCAAAGGGTCAGGGTGTGTATTGCAAGACTGGCCGTGCCTGCAAAATGTGTGGTTTAGGTTTCCAGTGTGGGCCTTGTTTAGTCTGTGCACAAAGAGGACACAGGAGCACGTTAACATCTTGCTCAACAAGGATCCGGAGCAGATCAGATAATTTATACGCGGCCTAGATATTTCAAGCATTAATGATCTTACAATCTATCAAAAATGTCATTGCTTAAATGGTTGCTTCATTAAACTAGATTTATATCCCCAGCAGAGCAGCTGCAAGGTATTGCCCACGGTGAGAGCGAAGTTGTTTAAAACACCCCCACGCCCCTTTCCTGCCAGGGTTCTATGGGCTTGAGCTGGCCAATTTCCTTTCAAATGACTCAACTGCTTTCGTTCTGTGCCTCTTAGAACATGCTGAGCCCTCACCAGGCTTGTTTCGGAGGCCTCCCCCCATTAACTTATGTATTTTTTCTGCATATCTGAGGAGGGCCCCCCCCAGCTACACATCTCCACTTCACCTGAGGGTAGTCTTTGTAGGCTGCTTTACTGATTGGCAAGAACCATCCCATTTACTATTAGGTCCAGAGATGCACATTGGTATTAGTGTATTGAACTGACAGTTGATTGTACTGCTGCTTGCCATGGAGGGGCAGAGATTCCTACAGCTTAAATTTCTGCTTTCACAAGGTACAAGAGCAGGGCTAGCAAAAAGAAACCGGCTGTGCTAGTGCAGTTTGCAAAACCACCCAGGCCCGAGAAACCTCAGCTCTCTACTCTTCGCAGCTTTTGAGATTTCTCCAGATGTTGGACTAAATATGCTTAAGCCTCCTCCTGCAATCATAGAGGCTAGAAACTTTTTAATGCCAACAGATTCCGAGTTCCAGGATGCAGAATCAAGCCTCACATTTCCAGGGGACGGAGCAGTCTTAGTGATTCTAGGGCTCAGGGGAATAGCATACGTCCCACACCCACATTTATTCTCACTCATCCCACTTTGAAAAAGAATGAAGTGCCATGTTGGAAAAACCACCACCACCAACATATAGTGCTAAGTCCATCAATCATGTGCAGGCATCATTAAAAAGCCATAAAGGAGTTCAAGTGGAATAGCTCATTTGAGAAGGGCAGGGAAACATCTGTAATGAACAGTTGTGATTTTTCGCTATCAGAGAAAATGGAAAGAGATGAAAACACGATCTGATTTTTCATTCTATACACTGGGTGATACAATTTATGGATTCCTTGGCAGGTCGTATAGTATATCACCTCCACTAGCTGTTGGGGCTCTGGGCAATTGCCCAGACTACCCCATAAAGCCAAACCAGACTTCCTTTTTTCATGTTTTTTCACACGTTCTCAAGTGTTCCTGCAGCCACATAGCAGCTATGAGGAACTGGAACTTCTTTAAAAAGAGAGAAAGAGTGCCCAGATGGGCTCAAAATGGCACTGTGTGTGTGGGGGGGGGGAAGGAAGGGTTCCTGCCTTCCCCCCACACCCCAGCAGGTTTTTTTTATATGGAAACTGTGCCGGGGGAAGTTATTTCACCAATTTTGCTGCTCCATATGCACACATACTACATGCAGAGCTGCAAAATAGGCAAAATACGTCCCTCCACCCCAGTGCTGTTTTCATGAAAGAAAACTGCTGGGGGGGGGGGAGCAGGAGCCTTTCCTTCCCCCGCCGTTCCAAGCCCATTTGGGCTCTCGTGAAAAAGGTAACATCTAGTTTGGCTCACGGGTAAGACTGCCCTTGCCAGGGAGGAATATACCACCAGATTACCATTATTCATGGCAGAAAATAGTTAAATGTAGCCCTTCTGTCAAGTTCATATAACAGGAATTCTTTGGAAGCAAGCTTGAAGCCTTGGTCTTCTTGATTCAAATGATGTGAGCTCAAGCTTCAGAGTTTTTGAATTCCAAGTAACGGGGACCACCAATAGCTCATTAATGGAGAAAGTCCAGCATCTGGTTTATTTAACTTTGTGGGTTAAAGCAAGACTTCACTGGCTTCTATCGGCTAAGAATACAGAGATTACACATTCAGTTGCTGAGTTCTGTGCATTGATTCTTAGATTGCGGAAGTCACATTTTAAAAGTTTTTAAATTTAGATTTCATTCTGTATATTATCTCTGTTTTTTTCCTTCTTCTTCATACTATGTTTGTATTGTATGTTGGTCTTAAGACTGTAATAATAAAACTAAACTAAGTTAAACTAAACTTTGTGGGTTACTTAAATGTAGCTAGACAAGCTATTTAAGCAACAAATACTGAAACAGACTTGGCATTTCTGTTGGATATAACAAACCTGAACCGTTTCTAGACATGGGAGACCACACCTAGTGCATGGGAGACAT
Source organism: Gekko gecko (assembly GCA_029375565.1). Lineage (NCBI taxonomy): Eukaryota > Metazoa > Chordata > Lepidosauria > Squamata > Gekkonidae > Gekko > Gekko gecko. The sequence continues at coordinate 17,498,781 of JAPDNY010000016.1, read as the reverse complement.
TTCTGCAGTAACCAAAGATTCTTATGGGAGTCACCAGTCTGTTAAGTTTTCTTTTTAGGAAAAGAAAGAGTATTGAAAAAAACAACCAGTATTTTTTGACGATAAAGCCGTTTGGTTTTCCATGCAATAAAAGACCTTACTGAAGGCACAGAACTTTTTTTTTTTTTTAAAGACACACAATTCTACATTTTGGAGCAAAACGTTTTTAATGCCAAGTGTCACATTTTCATCTCTTTAAGAAGAGCTCTTGGTGCTGGAGAATGTCTGCAAATGAGAAAGTGCACAGAGTATTTTGCAGCATCCTTCACTACATGAATGATACAACCCCGCCCCAGCCCAAAGACAGACTAGAAGGATAAAACCCTCTAAGATGCTGGACACTTAGAAGTTCCTACCAGATGCACCCTTCTGAACAATCAGTGCCAGGTACAAGAAAATCTACACAGTACCGTCCGTTTCTGGAGCAGGGTCACCAGCTGTTCATGACGGGGTGGGGTACAACAAGTTAAACCAGTCAACCCTAATCTTAAATTAGTGTGCAGAATGAAGTCCCACTGGATTAAATCCAAACATAAAGCCATGTCCAGTATGCCCTCTGCAAAACCCAGCACTTGTGGGGAAGTGTGCTCCACTGCTATGGATCCAGGGCAGCTTCCCCAGTAGAGCCACAGAGGAGGCCTGAACGAGGAAAGAAAGCGCATCCTTAAGAAGCCTGTTCTGCCGGCAGTGAAGCCGCGCTACAGAACTGCCGCTCCAGAGAATAAGGGCCCAACGACACAATTAGCGCACAGAACGCCCAAGTGTTCTCTTTTAAAAAGTCACAAGGCAACTGGGGATTGATCTGGATCAGCACTACAGCGCAGGGAAGAAGGCGTAAAAGACCCTTCCTCTCTAGCCCCAGCTCTAACCAGAACAAGATGGTTGGGAGGACGTAACTTGCATGCTGTGTGTGAATAAGGGAATCTTGTTGGTTACACGCAGGGTGGACACCCGGTTCCAAACAGTTAATACAAATCAGCCTCTGCTTGCTTTATTCTGCTTTGCGAAGCAAAGGGAAGGGCAAAGCTAAGCAGAGCACACAGTGCCCAACATCCTGAGCAATTTGGAGATCAGAGATAACAAGGAACTGCCCCAATTTTTAACCACCGGGGGGTGGGGCGCAGCTCAGTGGTAGAGCCTCTGCGTGGCATGCAGAAGGTCCCAGGTTCAATCCTCAGCACTTCCAGTTAAAAAGGACCAGGCAGGAGGTGATGTGAAAGGCCTCTGCCTGGGACCCTGGAGAGCTGCTGCCAGTCTGAGTAGACAATACCAACCTTGATGGATTCGGTATGAGGAAGCTTTGTGTGTTCATTTTCCAGTTTATCTTCACAGCCTTCAGGATAAGAAACTGGAGTCAAAACCAAAACTTCCCTAGACAGACCTGCTCTCAGAAACAGATGTCCCTTGAGTTCTATGCATGTTACTCCTGTAACTACATCTGTGTAGTTGCAGAAGCCACAACCACACACACAATCTGAAAACTCCAGTGTCAAATCAATACATGCAGCACGTGGTGGGTGAAATGTGGGGCCTGACTTCACTTGGGGGGTTTATAAAAACAGGTTGCTTACCTGTAACTGATGATCTTTGAGTGGTCATCTGTGCAGTCACACCCATGGGATTATGCGCCTGCGCTGATCCGAATCGGTGGTGTACAAAGCTCACAACGGGATTTTCGTGCCTCCATCCCAGGCGTGCGCGGGAACCTCACTGCGCACGCCCAAGGGGGTGGGGCAGGGACATCCCGCCAGTTCCTTCTGACCACTGTCATGTCAGTAACAGGAGAAAAAGTACTGAAGCGACAGCAATGGGGAAGGATGGGCAGGCGGTGTGACTGCACAGATGACCACTCGAAGATCATCAGTTACAGGTAAGCAACCTGCTTATCTTCTTCGTGGACTCTGTGCATCACACCCATGGGAGATTGAAAAGCAGTGGCTCACCTGGAGTTGGGTACTGTCGTAAATTCAGTGCTCTGCCGATGAAAGGACTAAATGACCAAGGTCCACTCTGTGGCGTTCACGAACATCGACAGCCTAGTGCTTGATGGAAGCGTTCAGAGTAGACCATGTCGCAGCCTCACGGAGTACCAACAGAGAAGCACCCTTCAAGAAGGCTGTAGACGTAGCCATGGATCTTGTGGAATACACTTGCACAGGTAAAGGCAACGGGCGTTTAGCCAACAGGTAGCACAGCTTAATAGTCTCAACAATCCATTTAGAGAGACGTTGTGCTGAGATCTTGTGTCCTGTGAAGTGACCAGAGTAGGAGACAAATAAGTGATTGTCCCTCTTACTCGAACGTGTCCTGTCCAGGTAAAAAAGCAGTGCTCTCTTAACATCTAGTGCATGAAGGAGACGTTGCTGTCCATCTTTCAGGTTAGGAAAGAAGTTTGGCAGGAAGATCTCCGAGCTGAGGCGGAACTCGGAGACCACTTTAGGAAGGAAAGAGAAGTCAGGCATCTGGCAGGAAGACAAGGAAAGGCGGGTCATGACGAAGGGCTACGAGTTCACCCTCCCTCCTGGCCAAGGTAACGGCAACGAGAAAGGCAGTTTTCCATGCTGCATGTTTCAGCCTGCAAGTCACCATGGGCTCAAAAGGTCTCCCCGTCAGATGGAGCAGCACCAGCGGCAAGTCCCACAAGGGTACCAGTGAATGGACTGGCGGATAGAAGTGGAGGAGACCCTTCAGAAATTTCTTTGAGACCAGGTGAGAGAAGACAGAGAAGCTCTCGAAACCAGAATGGTAGGCAGAAATGGCCGACAAGTAGACTGTGATTGAGAAGTGCGAGAGGCCCTTCTCAGCCAGTGAAAGCAAAAATTCTAGGATCCGGTCAAGTGTGACAGAAGCCAGAGACACAAGAAGGCTGCAAGAAGGCCAAGAAATGAGACCACTTCCCACTGTAGGAATGTCTCGTAGAGTCCTTTCTGGCATTGAGTAATACTGTAGTGACTCTATCTGAAAAGGTTAGTTGTCCACAAGATTGGCTTGAGCTTGTGGACCTCGTGGAACAGAAGAGCTCCGCCCTCCGCTAGCAGCAGATCTGGCACCGGTGGGAGCAGATGGCGATCCTTGGTCAGCGAAAGGAGATTGGCAAACCAAGGTTGTCTCGGCCACCAGGGGGCCAACAGAATGCACCTCATGTGAACCCGCATGAGCTTTTGGACCGTCTCTAGAAAAAGCGGCCTAGGAGGGAACGTGTAAAGGAAGCTGTTGTCCCAAGGGTAAACGAGCCCATCTCCCAAGGCCTCAGGATCTCGTGCCCCCCATGGCAGAACAGGCTGCACTTTGCATTGTATCGAGTGGTGAACATGTCTATGTGAGGCGTACCCCACTTTTTGAATATGGGACGCAGGTAGGTCCAGTTCAGCTCCCAGTCATGGCACCAAGAGAGACACCTGCTGAGCAGGTGTGCATGCACACTGGCACTGCTGGCGATGTGTGAGGCAACGGGAAAAATGTGCCAAGGTATGCACCAGGCCCAAAGGTCCAGAGCCAGGTAACAGAGACTGCGGGAGACCATCCCTCCCTGTCTGTTGATATAACTGAGGGCTGTCGTATTGTTGGTCAATGCAGCCACACAGTTCCCCGTGAGAAGAGGCTGAAAACATTGGAGGGCCAGTTTGATTGCCAGAAGTTCCAAAAAAAAATATGTGATTTTTTGAGGTCAAGGCATCCCACCTGTGACCTACAGAGAGGCCGTTAAGGTGGGTACCCCATCCCCACAGGGAGGCATCGGTCGTGAGGGGATGGAAGGGGACACCCTGTATCAGGTTGTCTGCCAGTGTCCACCAGAGAAGGGAGTCGTGTGTGTCCTGTGACGGAGAGAGACGAACCAACTGGGCCATTCATAGAGGCCTGAAGTGCCGTAGGAACCAGAGCAGAAGTGGACCCATTCGCATTCTGGTGAAGTGAAGGACTGCAGTTGTAGCTGCCGTCAGGCCCAGAAGGTGCTGAATTTGAAAAGCAGATGACGGGAGGTGGTAGTTCCGCTGTATTCTGCTATGGTCAGGCCCCACCTGGAGTACTGTGTCCAGTTTTGGGCACCACATTTTCGGAAGGATGTTGACAAACTCGAGCGGGTTCAGAGGAAGGCGACCAGGATGGTGAGAGGGTTGGAGTCCAAGTCTTATGAGGAAAGGCTGAGGGAGTTGGGTATGTTTAGCCTGGGAAAGAGAAGGTTTAAAGGGGACATGATTGCAATCTTCAAGTATCTGAAGGGCTGTCATGTAGAAGATGGAGTGGATCTATTCTCTCTTGCTCCGGATTGCAAGACTAGATCTAATGGGTGGAAATTACAAGGGAGTTGTTACCGGCTTAATATCAGGAGAAACTTCCTGACTGTAAGAGTGGTTGAGCAGTGGAACAGACTGCCTCGGGAGGTGGTGGATGCTCCTTCGCTGGACGTTTTCAAGAGGAGACTGGACAACTATCTTTTGGGTATGTTGTAGGTATGTAGGGGTTTCAGCTGTGTTCCTGCAGAGTGCAGGGGGTTGGACTAGATGGCCTGCAAGGTCCCTTCCGACTCTAACATTCTATGATTCTATGTCTTGGAGCGGAATCTGTTATGCAAGAGCGGCTAGAGTGAGGGCTCTGTCCCAGGGCAGGAAAGCTTTGCCTTCCATGGAGTCGAGTATTGCCCCTATGAACTGCACTCTCTGAGAAGGAATCAGCTGGGACTTCTTGTGGTTGACCTGGAGACCGAGGCAACAAAGGATACTGAGGGCTTGGGATACCGGACGTCTGAGAAAGTTCCTGGAAGGCGCGACCAGAAGCCAGTTGTCAAGATACAGGAATGCCATCAGGCCACAGAGGCGGAGATGTGCCACAATGACCACCATCAGGCCAAATGGTAGACTCTTGTATTGGTAGTGGCTGCCTCCTATCGCAAAGCAGAGATATTGTCGATGGGAGGGGTGGATGGTTAAATGGAAATAGGTATCTTCAAGGTTGGGAGTGGCCATCCAGCAACCCTTGGCCAGGAGAGGTAGAATGACCTGTAGAGATGTCATCTGGAATTTCCGGTATTGTATATAGGTCTAAGATCGGCCTTTGCCTGCCATCCCTTTTGGGTACTACAAAGTACCGGGAATAAAAACTGAGGCCCTAGTGGTCTAGAGGCACAGGTTCTATGGCACCTTTTGATAGAAGTGTGGCTACTTCTCCGACGGGTGGTGATGGTAACGACTACAGGAAGAGGTGAGAGCTCCAGAAATTTGATGGAATAGCTACTGGTCAAGATGGAAAGGACCCATTGGTCCAATGTAATGGTGGTCCAGGCATGTAGATAGGGATAGTGGTGGGTAGGATCAGAAGAGGCAAAGGCCTTGTTTGTTGGGTTTGGGTTGTTTTGGTCTGACTTGTTGTCCAGAGCCTTACCTTTGCCTGGCTTGATATTGCTGTCTATTCCCAGATGGGGACTGACGTGGCCTATAGCCTCCTTCTGGCGACGGTTTAGTATACTGCCGCCTGGAGCTGTAATGTGACGAAGAGTGAGGTCTAAAAGGCTTAGAAGGGGCAGAGACCCCCAATGACCTAGACGATTTGATTTGATTCATCTATGTCTTGCAGGGCCGAATCTGTGGAAGCGTGAAAGAGACCCTGGCCATCAAAAGGTAAGTCCTCAATGTATGCTCTAGTATTGGCAGGGAGTGAGGTGGTCCTAAGCCAGGAATGCCTACGGAGGGCGACTGCAGAAGACATCGTTTTGGAGAATGTGTCCAAAGAATGTTGGGAAGAATTGATGATCAGCTTAGAAAGTAACAAACCTTCCTTTTGCAGCTTTCTGGCTTCTTGATGTTTGTCCTCAGGCACCGAGGTCAAAAGATCAGTAAAGTGCTCCCAGAGCGAATACTGATACCGGCCCATGCAAGCTATATAATTTGACGTTTTAATTCCCAGAGCTCCAGCTGAATAAAAACGTCGGCCGAATGAATCCAACTTCTTGCTCTCCTTATCAGAAGGTGTAGCAAGGGTATGTTCACTCTTTGAGAAGGACGACACAACCATGGAATTGGGTTTAAGATGGATATGGAGGAATTCAGCCTCTGTCTCTTGGACCTTATACATATGATCCAGGTGCCTGAAAGACACTGGGGCAGAGGATGGTTTATCCCACGGTGCCCTTGCTGCCTGGAGGAGGACGGTCGACATTGGGAGGGCAACTATCTCTACGAGATCTGCATGGGACAACCTCCTCGACCTCCGATGGTGAGATCGAGGTAGGTCCAGCGTCCAAGGAGACCTCTGATACTGCGGGGCTCAGCTCCCGAATGGGCAAGTCAATTGGAGGTAATTGTTGCATCACAGGCAGCTTCAGTGCAGGAGGGTCATTGATATTGGGTTGCGCCCACTGAGGAAGGGGCAATGCGGAGTCCTTTTGCACGCCAACACTGCTCTGAGTGTGAGACTTATGCGTGGTTTTTTAAAGAGAAGATTTCTCTTTCTCGTGCTTATCCCTCTTCTTCTTCTTAGCTGGTATAGAGGTGGAGGAAGCCTTGTTCGGTACCGAATGTTTAGAAGAAGACATTCCCACGTCCAACGCCGACTTAGGACAGAGAGGTGGGATCGGTGTCGGGGTGTCTTCTGATATCGATGGAAGCGCTGTTGGTTGAGAGTCCAAAGGGGTCTGAGCAGCCATCTTCCCCTGAGCCAATGCGGACTCCCAAAGTGCCACTCGAAGCCTCGCGGCCCTGTTTTTGCAGGTCTGGTTGGAAAACTTTGAGCAATGGTGGCAAGTCTCCGGACGATGGGTTTCTCCAAGGCAGAGAATACAGAGTGTGTGGCCGTCGCTGAGGGCGAATTTGCTGCCACAGCCGACACACATCTTAAAGCACCCCCACTTTTTGGCCACAAAAAAACACAACGGCACAAAAAGAAAAAAAATCACTTGGGTGAGGTGAATAAAAAATTACCTTCGGGGGGGGGAGCCGCCAGAGGCAGCAGCGACCCTCTAAAAGGACATAATCCCCCCTTTTTTAAAAGTCTTTTTAGTAGAAAGAAGGAAAAAATAAGAAAGAAAACTGATACACAAAATCCCTCGTGAGAGAAACAATACTTCTTCACCGACAGGCAGAAACAAGCTGTTAACAGCACGGTGGTCAGAAGAGAACTGGTGCGATGTCCGCACCCCACCCCCCTGGGCATGCTCAGTGGGGTTCCCGCACGTGCCTGGAATGGAGGCACAAAAATCCCGTTGTGAGCTTTGTATACCACTGATTCGGATCAGCGCAGGTACATAATCCCATGGGTGTGATGCACAGAGACCACAAAGAAGATCTGGGAGCTACAAATCTAGAACAAAGGATGCAATCTTATTCCTCCTCCTCAAATACAATGGATTTAGTTCATTCAGGCTGGAAAGCCCACTAGAAGGGCTGGTTCAAACCATGTATTTTTACTTGTGCTTGGAATGGAACAAGGAGCACAATGGTATCCTACCATCTTAGTCTGCCCAAGGACTGAGTTCCCATTGAACAAAGTTTGCCTCGGCTCTGAAGGCGGCAGCAGAGCTCCTGGCATCCAACTCAGCAAGTGGCTGCATTTTGTGCTGCTGAAAAACCTCTGAAGCCAAGCCCACAACCTTCTTGAGAACTAGCTAGCCCCATTTCAAACTCACGATACTGTTGAACATACGCGCTTATATGGCCTGGCCAAAATGGGGTTGCAGGCTTACAGCATCCACTGAACCCTGTTGGGATGCGGGGCTTGAGTCTGAGGATGGTTCAAATGCTGAGAGGGCGGGCCCTTGTCACCCAAAAGTGACAGGATGCTTTACAGAACAGGTCCCTGCCCCAATAGTTTTAAAACAATCGTTCCAGAACAATGAGTGTGTGTGTGTGTGTGTGGGGGGGGGAGCAAAGGGAGAAGCCAGGGTCTCAAGAGACTTCCATCAAGAATGCCTATAATAAAAGAAATCTAAACTTCTGACTTAGGCATCTGCCCACAGCACAGTTACACAGGCGGAAACTAAAGAACGGGTAAGGTAAGATTTGACTATTGTTTGGAAACAGAATTACTTTCCCAGGACTCAGATCACAGGATACAGGCTGTGTATGGAGTGTATGTCACTTTCCTCAGGGCGGTGCTCTCTGTCAAGGAGGTTCACTTCAATAGGGGCATGATTTATTTTTATTTTTTGCCATCTAACCAGTAGACAGCTGCATCTTTCCTAGCAGTCTCAAGAAAACTCTGGAGAGGTTATGCAGAAGCACACTTCAATATGCACATCCTATACTTTCTAAAGCACGTCCTTGAGCAGTCTTAGTGATCCAGTTTGTAACCTGCTCTTCCCAAAAGGAGATCATGATGGTGCATACGGGGCTTTATTTCCTCCCGGTACCTTCACAACAGCCCTGTGAGGTAATTTTGCTGAGAAACTGCAACCAGCCTCAGCTTTCCCACTCTGTGTTGTCAGGAGACAGGCGTCAGTGAAGAGCCTGCTGCCCTAGGCCACCCCCTGCAATTTACACCAACTGAACTGGGCTTGGGGGAACCTGTCCTGATTTGCACAGGACTGCTTCCCTGACCCCACGTGTCAGTCACAAAACTGCCACCTTCCTTTAGAGGGCGTACAGCATTGACTGGCTGCTTGTCTAATAGACAGCTTCATCCCCTTTCTGAACAGATTGTATAATATTCAGAAGCAGTGCAAATAAAATAAATTTCAATCCTCCAATCCATCTTTGCAAAGCACCGAACCAGCAAGATGCAGACCATGGACGGTGCATTTGTGTCTTCTTGCAGTGAAAGGAGAGTTTGTGATGTAACCCAAAAACCCCTCATCTGCTCTTGCACACAGGTATATGTGGCTACATCGACACGAGGAGGGATTTCCAAGAACCCCATTCTTTTTTACACCTACTGCCTTCAGGCTGCCCAGTAGGTATCTAAAACACATTACCCACCCCTTTAAAAAAACCCAAAAACTTAGAACTGGACACAGTTTTCTCCAGTTAACAGCAAGTTTTTAAAAAGCCTCCCAGTGCAGAAGTCTGGGCGACTGGTTCAGTTGACCACAAGAGGGCCAACAAATGAAAGGAGACTACTTTCCCACTTGATTCCAAGCTTGCTGTGTGGAAGTTCTCCTCTCCTGTTGAGGCTATGGAGCGCTAACAGAAAGCAGGTGCATATGGAGGCATTTTCAGATACACGAACGAGAATATTCAGAGCCGACAGCTCCAGAAGGCTTCAAACTAACTATACACTCAGCACTTTGCATCAGGAACTTTGCGTGATAAACTGGCCTGTATATCCCTACAACAGCAGCACTATTGCTAGTTTCAGGAATCACTTTTGGACAAACACACAAGTTGCTAGTCTGATGAGCTACCCTGGGAGACTAACAACCAGGTGCCTGGGCCACATTTGGCCCACCCAGCTGCCACCCAAGAGACGAGTAGGAGAGTACTGGCTGTGTTCAAATGGGGCTTGCTGTACCCCATAGGGACAGGAGAGGGAAATAACGGCGGAGGCACAGTTTGCCCCCCTTGAAAGAGCAGCTGTGGACTGGGAGCTACCCACATTGAGAAACATTCAGTCCACCAACAGGGTTTCTGTGCTTCCAGGTCTTGTTTCTTCTTGTTCTGTCTCCCCTTCCACATTACCTGGGGCGACCAGGTAAGGTAGTCGCTTTAACCAGTTTACTAGAGACGTTTACAATGCAACAACAACAAAAAAGTGTCTTCCTGGAATGTTTTCTGTGGGCAAACCTGGCGAAGTTGAAGGGATGAGGGCTAGCGACATACACAGCTAAGTCATGCCTACCACTTCTAAGAGTTACCCTGTCTGCAGGTCTCTTCCTAGACATACCTATTAGGTCAGCGACGATCGGCTAACCAAGCTATTTACAAAAAGAAAATAAATGTAAACTATTCCATTAAAATTTTAAATAAATATAGCTGTATACAATCTCTATACCATGTAATGACTTAAGAACGAGGTAATAAAATCCCAGCTATTGATGCCTGCTGTCATGGGGTGGATGTGTTGCCGGAAACCGCGGATCAAAGGACCGGCTTCCGTGGCTTCTTCCTGTCCACTTCTTTTCTTCGGAGGAACCGTCCTCGCTACTCTTTTACGCTGGGTAGTTGTGCAAAAAGTTCTTCAGCTTTGTGGGGTAGTCTGTCATGACTCCAGTGGCGCCCAGGTCAAACGCTCGCTTGTATTCTTGCTCTTCATTTAGTACCCAGATGTACACCTGGAGGGAAGGACAAGAGAGGAAGATATTTCCCATTTCAAAACGCAGCCGTCTAAACAATATTTGTCCTTAAGGCCCTTGCCTTAGACCTAGTCTCCAGAAAATTTCAGACCTAGAATCTTAGACCTAATCCCTTGCTTTAGATCTAGACTTAACAACAAAAAACCGCATCTGCTTACATTCGTTTCTTATTGTTCCTGCTGTTTTCCTTTACCCTGGTGAAATTTCGACTGTAGGGTACATAGAGCAGGAATCACAGCTTTTAGCTTGTATTCTATGTACAATGGATGTCCAGATACATAATCACACAAATATATACATACATACACGGATGCAGAGTCTGGCACGTTACACTTCACGGGTGATGACAGAAATGGCCAGTAGAAGAGGACTGGCCCTAATGCAATGCCAAGGTCATTTTACAATCACTCTAATCCAGTGGCTGGAGTAGCACGACATTAAGTCCTCTGGTAATTATGTTCTGACTCTGCATCTGCTCAGCATTTAGAAAGCAATCAATAATTCCTCCTGCTACCTTTATTTTGTTTTGCTAGATTTGTTTCAACGCCTTTGGTGCAGAAGGGGTGTGTGCATGCACAGAGCTTAGGGGTTCTGGGGAAGAACAAACAGATACTTAGGAGTAAAGGTAAAGGTTCCCTTGCTCGAAAGCCAGTCGAATCTGACTCTAGAGTTGCAGTGCTCATCTCCGTTTCAAAGTCGAAGAGCCAGCGCTGTCCGAAGACGTTTCCGTGGTCATGTGGCCGGCATGACTAAACACCAAGGCGCACGGAACGCTGTTACCTTCCCACCAAAGTGGTACCTATTTATCTACTTGCAATTTCTTGCTTTCGAACCGCTAGGTTGGAGGGAGCTGGAACTAGAGATGGGAGCTCACTCCGTCATGCGGCCATGGGTCTCGAACTGCTGAACTACTGACCTTCCACAGCCTGCAGTTCAGCGTCTTAACCACTTGAGCCACCGCAGCTCCACTTAGGAGTAGGGTGTCCTTTTTTTCCAGTAAACAAGATTAATCCCTCATTTTCTGAACTCTGCCCAAGGCAGCACTCTGGCCATGAGATGATATTTAACCATAAGTTAAATATGAGCAGCCAGTGTGATGCAGCAACAAAAAAAGGCTAATGTGATCTTGGGTTGTATCAACAGAGGCATCACATCCAAATTGCAAGATGTCATAGTCCTGCTGTACACTGCATTGGTCAGGCTGCACCTGGAGTCTTGTGTGCAGTTCTGGAGGCCTCACTTCAAAAAGGATGTGGACAGAATGGAGCGGGTGCGGAGGAGAGCGATGAGGATGATCAGGGGCCTGGAGACCAAGCCCTACGAGGAAAGGCTGAGGGACTTGTTCAGTCTGCAGAAGAGGAGGTTGAGGGCGGACATGATTGCTCTCTTGAAGTATTTGAAGGGCTGTCACTTGGAGGAGGGCAGGGGACTGTTCCTGTTGTCAGTGGCAGTAGCAGCAGCGGAACAGACTGGATTTATACCCCACCCTTCACTACTCAAAGGAGTCTCAGAGCGGATTACAATCTCCTTTCCCTTCCCCTCCCCACAACAGACACCCTGTGAAGCAGGTGGGGCTGAGAGAGCTCTTTGAGAACTGCTCTTGAGAGAACAGCTCTAAAGTAACTTGTGACTGATGCAAGGCCACACCAGCAGCTGCATGTGGAAGAGTGGGGAATCAAACCTGGTTTTCTCAGACTAGAGTCCACGCTCCTAACCACTGCACCAAACAGCTCTCTCACAATAATGGGTTTAAATTAAGGGCGGGATGGTACCGGTTGGATATTAGGAAAGCTTTTTTACAGTAAGGGTTGTTCAATAGCAGAATCAGCTACCTAGGGAGGTGATGAGCTCCCCCTCACTGGCAGTCTTTAAGCAGCAGCTGGACAAACACTTGTCAGGGATGTTGTAGGCTGATCCTGCATTGGGCACTGGGTTGGACTAGATGGCCTGTGTATGGCCCTTTCCAACTCTGTGATTCTATGAATCTATGATTTCTGCATTTTTTAAAAAAAGTTTTCCCCAACAACCATGAGACGTGGAAACTATATTTTTAGAAGAAGGTGCTATACAGGGCACACAGCTTCACCCAGCCACTATAATGTAGCGGGGTTAAGCTGTAAGCTCCTTGTTCAAATATCTCGACCACACACTTGCTACTGCCTGGCATTAGTTAACCTACTTCTTCACCCACTGTCTCAATTCTGCTTCGGTATCAAGATGCTAGTATTGGCTTACATCCACTGAGCAAGGTAGGATAAAGTGATCACACCCGGGCAAAGAGCCATATAAATAATGGATGCAAAGTTCTTCAAGCATGACTAGTAGTAATTTTTTTTTTTTAAAGTTGGAGATGGGGACAGAAGACAACTCAAATGTAGAACCTCATATAACTTTACGAAATCTTTACCATGGCATACCTGAAGGCCTCGAGCAGTGAGGTGGTTAAATAACGCTCTCCTCATTAGCAACCTAAAACGATAAGGACAGTGTAAGATCACATACATGTTTTGAGGTCTTCCGTGCGCAACATTTAAATCAGCCTCGCTCTGACGGAAGATGTGAAGGAAGAAAAGGAGCTCTGGTCAAGCTGAACTGGGAAACGGAACATGGCCAATATTTGTCATGTCCCTTGAATGTTTTTTGGAGGGGCAGGGTGTGCTCAAAAGAACATGGAAGTTTCATTTGGTGAACACAATTTGACAACAATTAAAACGCCAAGAGATGCACGGGGCAGGCAAAGACACACCATAGACACTTCAATAGAGACACAAAGACAGCATATGGCTAGTCATGAAGATTCAGAATTACATATTCCCACTTTTCCTGCCACGTGGCTCCCCTTTCTCCTGCAGCAGCCACAGGGAACCACGTGAGCCTTTGTTCAGTGCAAAGCAAGGAGGCACTTAGGAAACAGATCTTGTTTTAAAGCTGCCTGTCTCTAAACTTCAAAAAGAAGCATATTAGCTACAGCTGGGGTTTCCGCTTCTATCACACATTGTCTTGAGGAACAGTGTATACCTGCATGGCCTAGGAATTCCAAAGGGTTAGTCTGCTGCAGCCAAAATAACAAGGTTTTGTGTAGTCTTTAAATTTATTTAAGCAGAAGCTTTCTGAGCGACAGCCCAATTCAGATGCATTAAGTGTTACATTATTTATGCAGATTTATAACAAGAAGGGCATGGGTTGGGGGACAGGGTGCTATTAGGCAGAGATGTCAGAAGCTGTTCTCTTTAGGCACAGACAGAAGGGGTGGTCATATGACAACAGGAAAAGGGCTCAAGAAACAATCATGAATGCTCATACTGGAATAAATGTTGTTACTCTTTAAGGTGCCACTGGACTTCTGTTTGGTCAAGAAACAAGGAAACCTTACATGTCAGTAAGCCAAATGGTAAACCGTTGACTTCTTGAGATCTTCTCTGGTTCTTTTAGCCTAAGATGGGGGTGGGGTGGGGAGAAAAGAGAACATTAGGTCACATTCCCATTACATGCCATCCCTGACAACATGTAGGAAAATGAAGATGCACAAAAATAATTCACACATGGCAGAGGCAGCAATCTCAGTCTGAGGAGCACCTAGGTCTCAAAGATCACCAGCACTGCGGACCTGACATAGAAAACCAGCCCTTGTGTTTAAAGGAAGGGCTGAACATCTCAGTCTCCTACAAAGAAGCCTGAAAGTCACACACCAGCCCAACCAAAGGCACAAGAGCCGCCACAAAATACACACAGTCTCATTCTAAACCGTTTCAGAAAGAGAAATGTCAGAACAGCTGATGAACGAGATTCTTCCACGGGCTGTCGTTTTCAGGGCCCCTCCCCAATCACAAGCAGGCTATGCAAAGTGACACCCCTGCAGCACTGCACCAAATAAGAGGAAGTGTGGCATTTGGCAATAGACTGAATTAGCATAAAATTCACACAGATCACTGAACTCAATTTTTTTAAGGCACCAGTTTGGAATGCCTGGCTGCACCTCCCCTGACTAAGGACTCCACCCTACCTTCCTTATGCACCTATCCTTCACTCTTACACATCTCTTCTAGGGCATACTCATACCTTCCCCCACCCCCAGATGACTTTTTCCCTGAACCAGCCACGTGGGAGGAACACTTTTTTGTGATAAATCAAATTGGACACAAAGGATTTGCAATGCAGTGTTATGACTCATTTGGATTGCCACAAGCAACTCGCTATGGTGTTTTTTGTTGAACTGCCGTCTGTGTTTTACTGCCTAGAACTGATCTTAACTTGAAAGCTAATGCTGTTTTCTTCTTTGCAACTCTGAACCTTTGGTTAGGACAATAAAGTTACCCCTTGGTGAAGTGCCTGCCTCCCTCCTCTTTCTTCTTTGAAGGTACCTTAAGTTGTGTCCATGTACCCAAGGGCTAAAAGATGCCCCATGACACGGGTCTCCGTTTCAGTAACAACCCCATGAGATAGGATGATGAAAATTTATTTCAGACATAAGGTAAAGAGTTCTGCTTAGAGAAAAACTTCAGCTTGTTGGAGGTGGTCAAGATTTAGCCCTATAATTCAATTTATTTCAGAACTGGACAGAGACTACAGTTATCTGTTTGATGAGTTTACAGCCTAAAATAATTACATTATCCTCCCCATTTCTAGAATCAAAATCATCAATGGGTGTTAAATATTTAACAAGTACATTATCCTCACCATTTCTAGAATCAAAAGCATCGAAGGGTGTTAAATATTTAACAAGTGCATTATGCTAAGGCAATCATTCCCTAGAAAGGGCAAACCCTGCACAGAGAATCTTCCAAGCACTGATAGCATGGATCTACATGGCAACAATTCTACACACAGCTCTCACTGCCACAACACTACATCTACACAGCAGTTTCCCCAGCACTTTCCTTGCCTCAACACCTGGTGGCCACCATCCCCCCCCCCCAGCATACCACCAGAGGCTTAATCGGGGGAGGTTTTTTTTGTTTTTTTTAAGATCATAATTGTTAGATTGCAATAATATTACTGCCACAATCTACTGGTGTGGTGTAGTTTCTCTGAAATGTCAGCTTTGGAATACTGTGTACACTTCTGGTCACCACACCTCAAAAAGGATATTATAGCACTGGAAAAAGTGCAGAAAAGGGCAAGTAGAATGATCAAAGTGTTGGAACACTTAAGAACATAAGAGAAGCCAGTGTTGAATCAGGCCAACGGCCCATCTAGTCCAACACTCTGTGTCACACAGTGGCCAAAAATACCAGGTGCCATCAGGAGGTCCAGCAGTGGGGCCAGGACACTAGAAGCCCTCCCACTGCCGCCCCCTCCAGCACCAAGAATAGAGAGCATCACCTGCCCTGACTGAGAGTTCCTATCTATAACTAACAGCCAGTGTTGGACCTCTGCTCCATATGTTTATCCAATTCCCTCTTGAAACTGTCTATGCTTGTAGCTGCCACCACCTTGGGGCTCTTCCCTATGAAGAAAGGTTAAAACTCTTGGGGCTCTTTAGCTTCGAGAAATGATGGCCGAGGGGTGACATGATCAAGGTTTATAAGATTATGCATGGGACAGAGCAGGTTGAGAAAGAAGTACTTTTTTCCCTTTCTCACAATACAAGAACTCATGGGCACTCAATGAAATTGCTGAGCAGTCGGGCTAGAACAGGTAAAAAGAAGTACTTCTTCACGCAAAGAGTGATTAACACATGGAATTCACTGCCACAGGAGGTGGTGGCAGCTACAAGCATGGACAACTTCAAGAGGGAATTAGATAAGGATATGGAGCAGAAGTCCATCAGTGGCTATTAGCCACAAGGTATAGATAGGAACTCTCAGTCTGGAGCAAGTGATGCTCTGTATTCTTGGTGCTTGGGGGTGGGGCAACAGTGGGAGGGCTTCTAGTGTCCTGGTCCCACTGCTGGACCTCCTGATGGCACCTGGTATTTTTGGCCACTGTGTGACACAGAGTGTTGGACTGGATGAGCCATTGGCCTGATCCAACATTGGCTTCTCTTATGTTCTTATGAGACACAGATAGGGGCTATGTGTTTGCATGTACTGCTTTACACCTGCCCTTCTCCCTGCCCAGCTGTCGGTAGCCCAGTCAGGAATTTCTGGTCTACTGCATGGAGAAGCAGTGAGGCACCCTGGGTGAGATCCTGGACCACAGTCTGCAATCTTTATTTACTAAAATACAGTCTCAATTCACTACAGCACAAGGCACGGGAAGATTATATCAAAACACTATGGGATGCCAAGGTAATGTTAACACCAGTGACTGTACAATAAGTTAGTATCTTGTCTGGATTCCTTTCTTACAGAACTAAGGGGGGGGAAATCAGTCAAGAGACTAAGTTGTACTCCTGGCCCGTCCATGGAATCAATGCACATCTGCAGGAACTTTGACAATTGAGGTTGGTCAGGATGGACTTCACACCATTGCTCCCTTTGTTCTCAGTCCCTGGCTTGTGTGCTGTTGACCGAGTGTCCAGGACTTTTACCCTTTCCTATCCCAGCCAGGAGGGTTTCACTTTAATCTGTCATGAAATTTGGGGTGGGTTTCATGTGTACGGCTTTGCATTTTCCCTCCAATCCAATCAAGGTGCACGTCTCCCAACCTTTATGGCCCAAACTAGAATATCCAAATAGTCATCCATTTTTCCCCTTCCTGGCAAATGTGCAAATGATCATCTCCATCCTGCTTGTCTGTCTCCATAAAGGAAATGCATCTCCTCTTAGCCTGAAATCTGAGGGGTTTATCACTTCATTTCCCTGGAAAGAATATGTCCTCTGAGATCAGGGCTTGCTTAACTGTTAATCAAGGTATCTTGCAGTTCTCTACCATAAAACACCAGAAGAAAACGGGCTAAAAATTTACTCCTAACCGCCCCCCCCCGAGATTTCAGAGAATTTGGTAGATCGTGCCAATTGACTGTTATAGTATTATAGTGATATACTAATCTAGACATTTCTGATTATTAAAAAAGCCAGAAACAATGCCCTCCAGTGGCAGTGGTGATGGAGGGTGGAGTGGAATGGAGTGGAGTGAAGGAAAATGGTGCTGACGTAGGCACATTCCCATCCAGAGTGCTCGGGAACACATTTGGACTGTGCTATTGCCAAAAAGTTAGAAGAAAAGCAGATTTGGGAAAGAGGATACTGAAGACAGATAAATGACAACTGGAGCATGAATACACCACAATGTCACATGGATGCTAAAAAAAACAAAAGCACCGCAGTTTGATACCAGAAGCAGAGAAAGAAGCCAATAGGGTAGCAGCCATAGAATCTGGAGACCTCTGGGAAGCTCTTGTTTCACGATTGCAATGCCAGTGTCATTGTTCCAGGTAGAGAAGCAAAGCAAGCCACTTACTTGAGGATGATTGAAGGCATCGGAATCTCCAAGAAGTCCTCCGGAATGGGAAAGAAAGGCAGGAGCCCAGTATAGAACAGGCCCAGAAGCAGCAGGACACGGCGCAAGCAAAAGAGGATAGGAATGTGGGCGTTCTGATGAGAGAGGCAGACAGACAGACAGAGATAAATCAAACTATGAAACACAGGAGGGTTAATTCACGGCTAAAGTCAGCTCTAACAGCATCAGCAAAGCTGAGAGGGGAAGGGGCTGAGTGACTATTGGCCGTCAAATGGCTGGGTGACTTTTCAAATACCTTCCCAGGTTAACCTATAACCTTCACCAGATGGACAAGAACTGAAAGCAAAGCAGACGTAGTGATGCAAACGGTAGACGATGTTCTGTTCCATGTTCTACCACTGTACGAGACGATATGAAGTTGCTGCGGGCCATCAGACCAGTCAGAAAATCGGCAGCAGCTCTTTGCTATCTCAGGCGGACAAAGATCTTCCCCAGCACCTTCAGCAAGCAAAGTGCATGCTCACTCACTGAGCCACACACCCTTCTGTAGCAAGGCAGCGGGATGAAACTTCTGCAGCAAAACAGCCCCAGACACTTACCTCTTTGTGACACTTGTCCACAATCTCATGACTGACGTTCCCCCAAACGGTCAAATGTTCTCTTTGGTACTGGCTCACCAACTCGGAAACCTGGGATCAGTATAAAAACCACAGGACTCTTACAGATATTCATTGATGGCTTCAGCCATTAGGGGGATTTCATTTATGTTATTAAGTAACAAATTACTCTGCTGGAATAGATTTATTTATTTATTTATTTATTTGACTTTTACCCCACCCTCCCCACCAAGGCGGGCTCAGGGCAGCTTCCATAAAATTAATAAAACAATACACATCTCATAAATTACAAGTACATCACTTAAAAGCATTAATATCGATGGCAATGTAAAACAGTAAAGTGCAATTAGAGACATGTTCAGCAGTACCACCGTGCTAGGTCACTTCTAAGTCTGGGTCCACATAGGGCGCAGCTGGTAAGGTGCCGCTCCTATTGGAATGCCTGCCTAAAAAGCTCCGTTTTCACGGCCCTACAGAACTGTGGGAGGTCCCGCAGGGCCCTGATCTCGCCAGGGAGCTGATTCCAATAGGACGGAGCTGCCAGAGAGAATGCCCTGGTCCTTGTTGATGTCCACCTTGCGTCCTTCGGGCCAGGGAGGGCCAGGCGGTTTTGAGGTCCTGACTGCAGTGCTCTCTGGGGAATATGCAGGGAAAGGCGGTCCTGACCATACAGGTAGGCCGGTCCCTGACCATACAGGGCTTTAAAGGTCAAAATCAGCACCTTGAAGTGAATCCAGTATGCTATTGGCAGCCAGTGCAATGTCTTTAGTACAGGCTGGATGTGCTCCCACCTGAGGAGACCCATCAACAGCCTGGCCATCGCATTTTGCACCAGCTGCAGCTTCCAGAGTTGCACCAAGGGCAGCCCCATGTAGAGAGCATTGCAGTAGTCCAACCTTGAGGTGACCATTGCATGGATCACTGCAGCCAGATCATTGCGTTCGAGGAAGGGAACCAACTGCCTAATCAGCTGAAGGTGGCAGAAGGCTGCCTTGGCAGCGGCTGCTACCTGGGCCTCCATTGTTAAGGAAGCATCCAGGAGCACTCCCAAGCTCCTGATCCTTGGCGCTGCCATCAACAGCGCCCCATCAAAGGCCAGGAGTGGGGTCCCTACCCTCGTACCGCTCTGACTCAGGCACAGGACCTCCGTCTTCGTCGGATTCAATTTCAATCGACTCAGTCTAAGCCATCCAGCCACGTCCTGTAATGCCCGGTCCAGGTCTTCCGGGGTAGAATCAGACTGACCACCCAACATCAGATAGAACTGGGTGTCATCTGCATATTGGTGACATCCCAGCCCATGCCTCCGGGCAATCTGGGCAAGGGGGCGCATATAGATGTTAAATAGCATCAGGGAGAGCACAGCCCCTTGAGGCACTCCACATACTAGTGGATGCCTTTGGTACTGCTGCTCCCCAATAGCCACCCTTTGTCCCCGACCTTGGAGAAAGGAGACAAGCCATTGCATGGCAAGCCGTTGAATTCCCATGTCGGCGAGGCGGTGGGCGAGCAGCTGGTGGTCGACCATGTTGAACGCCGCCAACAGGTCTAACAACGGCAGCACCGCCGTCCAACCCCGATCCAGGTGCCTCCGGAGGTCATCTGTGAGGGCGACCAGTGCTATCTCCGTCCCATGGCCTGGGCGGAAGCTGTACTGGAAAGGATCTAGCATGGAAGTGTCATCCATAAAGCTCAGCAACTGTATCGCCACCACCCTCTCAATTAATTTGCCCAAATAAGGCAAATTGGAAACCGGCTGGTAATTAGCCAATTCAGCCAGATCGAGAGATGGTTTTTGAAGGAGAGGGCAGACCATCGCTTCCTTGACAGCCCCTGGGAACAGCTCCTCAGAGAGGGACATTGATAATATCCCTGAGAGCACCTCGAAACCCCTCGCGGCCAGCTTTAATTAGCCAGGAGGGCCGCAGGTCAAGGCTGCATATGGTTGGGCATACAGTTGAGATCAATCTGTCAACTTCCTCTAGGCTGAGTGGACTAAAATAATCCAGAATGGGACCAGAAGACATGCTTGGAGCCTCAAGTTCGCTCACTGTCTCAACTGTGGCAGGGAGGTCGCGGCGGAGCAACAAGACTTTATCTGCAAAATAGCTTGCAAAAGCCTCAGAGCCAATATCTAATTCCCTCGTGTTTTGTCTGCCCTGCGGCAGAACCGTTAAGGACCGAATTGTTCTATACAATTGTGCCAGGCGTGAGCTGGCAGATGCAATCATGGCTGCATAGAACTCCCTCTTTGCAGCTTTGACAGCTATCTCATAGGATCTCATAAACGTCCTATAAGATGCTCTTGCTGCTTCATCACGAGCACACCGCCACTGTCTCTCTAGCCGTCTAAGCCTTCGCTTCATCAGCCTCAGCTCCTGGCTGTACCAGGGAGCCAGCCTAGTGTGAGGGCGCAGAGGGTGTCTAGGAATGATCTCGTCAATGGCCGTCGACGGTCGGCCTTGCCAGTCCTCGACTAGCTCATCTAATGAGCCACCAGGGGGCATGGGATCCCGAAGAGCCAACTGAAGCCACACTGGGTCCATTTGGCTCCGCGGGTGAGCTAAAATATGCTTGCTGCCCAAACAGGGTTGGGGTGACACATTCACTCGGGCCTTCAGGGCATGGTGGTCCGACCATGGAACTGCTGTAGCATTAATCCGGTCCACTGTAACTCCCACCGCGAAGATCAAATCAAGCGTGTGACTGGCTCGGTGAGTGGGGGCTGTTACATATCGGGAGAGTCCCAGTGCCACCACGGACGACACCAGGTCCACTGCCTGTGAGGAAGCCGCATCGTCAGCATGGACACTGAAGTCACCCAGGACAATCAGTCTAGGGTGCTCCAACACCCAGCCTGACATGGCCTCCACCAGGGATAACAGGCTGTCGGGTGGTGCGTTGGGCGGTTGGTACACCAACCAAACAGCCAAACTCTCCCCAGCTTCCCACACGAAGCTGGCACATTCAATGCCCATGAGCCTCAGCACTGGGAGCGCCTTGAAGGAGAAAGCCTCCCAAACGAACAGAGGCACTCCTTCCCCCCACCCCAGAGTCCGAGACTGGTGAAGGACCAAGAATCCGGGCGGAGCCAGCTGGGAGAGAGCAACTGTCTCCCCATCTCGTGCCCAGGTCTCGGTCACGCACGCCAGGTTTGCATCCTGCTCCAGCAGGAAGTCATGGAGGACTGAGGTCTTATTATTTATGGACCTGGCGTTGCACAATACCAATGTCGGAGTGGGATTCTACATGTCAAGCCATTCATGTGGCATAAAACAAGATCATCACTACAAACTTTCTTCTTTTTAGGGAAGTAAATAATACAGTATATTGGACTCATGCTCACTCTCAGGTACAGCAAATTCAGACAAGCCTCACCCCCCATACAGTTGCAAACTTCATGCTACTCTTTTGAAATTATCTACGCTGATATTAGAAAATTTATATGCCACCTCTCCTGATCTGCTCAAGGTGGCGCACAGATAAAACAATAAAAACAATGATATCAATAAGACTAAAGATAACATAAATATCAATAAAATGTTACCAATAAAAGCAAGCCAGAGTATGAAAGATACAGCAAAGACTGGTTTCCTTAGGAAATAAGGGTGTTTTCTAGATTTCCTTCTAGAGAAATGTGAGGTGGGGAGAAGAAAGCTCCTGCCACAGAGCAATATATACTGCCACTTTAATACCAATTCCAGTTCAGAAGCTAAGACCATTAGAGCTCATCTTTCAAAGCTGCCTCACTGAGAATGCTTTTTAAAGTTGTTTATGAAACACTTTATAAGAGTTAGAATAGAGTTTAAGTCAGTGTTACAATTTAACAATGAATTACTGCTTCATGCTTTCAATGATTAATCAGCTGGCGTTTAAACGGTAGACTGAAGTGCTAACACAATGTAGGTCAAAGGATACGCCTTTATTAATTTATGCCACTATAAATATAAAACCCATTTAATGGCCATGGACTCCACCCACTAATGACTGTGTTGGGAATAGTGGTTTCTGCATGTGGCTAGGAACCCCCTCCCCACCCGTGTTCCATATCTGCACACAACTACAGTTTCCATAATACCTTGCGCAAAGTCAAACCTTTTGAAATGGATATCAATGGTTCTGCAACCAAATGAAAGGAAAACGATGGCAATGGTGCAATGTAGGGCCTGTTGCCCAAGAAAGTGGAGCTACTCTTACCAGGTCACACTAGATACCTGGAGCTGCACAAAGGAAGGTGGGGCCTTTCAAGTATTTCTGAGCCAGTGGGGTGTAGCACTTAAGAGTGTCAGACAAAGAGTGGGGCAAACTCAGGTTTAAATCCTCGCTCTCCCATAGAAACTTGCTGGGTGACTTTGGGCCAGTCGCCCTCTCTCAGACTAACCTACTTCACTGGGTGAACGTAAAATGGAGGAGAAGAGACCAATGTATGCTGCTCTGGGTCTCCAGCAGACAGAAAGGAAGTAAATGGATGCTACATCATACAGAGAGGGGTCATATGGGCTTTTCAGAAAAATTGTTCAATTTGTTTTAGATGCTTCCTCGGTGAATCTTTTTGACAACCTGATTTCCCTTCTTTCCTTCAGATGCGTGCTGATTTACTACTTCTCCACCTAGCCTACCCCACAGAGAAGTCTTGAGGATAAAATGGAAAATGGAAGAGTCATGTATTTACACAAATAAAATATATGAAAACTAAGGCCCAGGGAGTGGTCTGGGAGCACCTGAGACTACTAGGGCACTGTTAATGATGAACAAGTTTGGGCCTCACCCACTACACCCTCCTTCCTTGATCCACTGCCCCCTCACTCCCTTCCCTAAACACTGTCATCTGTGGCGTCTTCCCCAGGATAATGCTGAATCCTGTATCCTTCATATACAATCTCAGCATTGCATCCCATTTTTAACAGCTGTTTTCAGCAGTGACACATTTATGACTGTCACTGTGCCAATGAAGGTTCTCTATCAACTCCACAGAAGGGCTCCTCCTACTGGACCTTGGCCAAGGGATCAAGCTGCTGCCATTCAAAATGAAAGAGCTAACATCTGTCCAGTCAGACACGACTAGAGTACAAGGCTGCAGCAAGAAGGTCTAGTGAGCAACTTGCCTTTTTGATCAGCACGTCGTTGTTCACTTTGATGTCTATGTTGATCGGGGTATGGGGAAAGGCCTCAAATATCTCCTTCAGCAGTGGAATGCGCTTGTCTTCGCCTTCACAGTAGCACTCTGACAGAGGCAAGCAGAAGTTGGTTGTTGTAAGGGGCATTTGTAGACAACTCTCATTTGCAGTGAGGAGAATCAGGCCCGTTTCACACATTACGCAACAGCTAACCTGGGTTAGTCTCTGAGTATATACACGGCAGGAAGCCATGGCCAATCCTGGCTTCCCCAACAAGTGTAGCTCTCAGGCACACATTCCAAATTTTCCATGTCACGTTTAGATTTCAAATATTTAGATGCACACTTAAAACCTTCAGGTGCTTGCGTGTGGACTTGGGGCTTTGGGCACAAATATTACCTACTACCATCCTGATCCTTAAACTAAGCGGAAGCAGACCTGGCTGAGACACAGCAATGGTCCCAAGGTCAGAGAGTAAGGCTAGAGTAAACCAAGGACATAAACTCACATTGCCCAAGCAGTGTGAAGGCCGCAAGGTTGTAAACTCAGTTATTTATTCGCCTTGTATCATCCTATCCCTCGCCCTTAAGGCCATAAGGTGTAGAGCTCCCATCAATACACATGCCCTTTGGATCCTCAACAAGCACCGCAGGCAGCACTTCCACTTTCGTCAATGACAGTCAGCAGCCTTTGAAAAGTAGCAGCGGTTAAACTGGAACAATGGCTATCTGGCTTACGAACATTCAGATGCAGAAAACGCAAGCCCCACCTCAACAGCTGTCCTAAAGGCAGCCAGTATGAGGTAACTGGTGGATTGCTCTCTAACAGAGACACCTACGCTTGAATCCTCAAGTCATGAAGCTCAATCAGTGGCTTCGGGACACATCACTGTAGCCTGACAATGACGCTACAAAAACCACTTGTAGTAGCTGCTACAGGCCCATTATCCTGAGCTCCCAGGACAAAGAGTAGGACATGTAATAATTTACTATGCTAATTTACAGACTGGCTGAATTGAATGGGGCTAGTTTCCACACATTTATTATTTGGTTTATCAGCTACACCAGTAATGTTAAACTATAAAAAAGGGAAATACACTATGAGGGCAACCCTGCAGTTATCATTATGGAAATTTCAAGAACATACTAATACTGGAAAAATTGTTTTTGCAAAGTAGGTACTGTTCAGAACATTACCTTTCTGAAAAGTTACATCCAATCTGCAGAGGTATGGCGGGAGTTCCTTCCGAAAAAGAGGAAAAGATTGTTAGCAGAAATACAACTGTGCTAAATTCTGCAAGCTGAACAGCTTTCATCCAAAATCAGCCTTGTTTCAAACTATGTATTTTGGAAGAGGACAGTCACATTTAAAGTCTTGCAAACATGAGTCATTTTGTAGGGCAACACAGAAAGATTTGTGATACACATTACCTGAAAATGGAACAGGCAAAAAATCTGTTGCAGAAGAGCCCCACTAATCTGCAGGCCCTGCTCTGATTCAGCCCTCCAAGGCGTCTGAAGTCTAGGCAGGACTGGTGCTTTCATAAGGTGGAGTTAGGTAATTGCCTTAGGGCGCCATGTGAGAAGGATGCCCTGCTGGCCTGCCACCCCTCCCCAGGCCTCGCCTCGTGCCAAAAGCCCTGGCAGCTGCTGGGCTCACTGGCGCTTCTCCGCTTGTCCTGTGCTCCTTGGGGCGCCACGCTTGCCTGCCTGCTGCCCTGCGTGGGGGGGAGGCGCAGTAGAGGGCACCCAGTGGTCGAAGGAGGGCAGGAGGGAATCTGTCCTCCAGGAGCGGGGGGAGTCAGAAGCTTGGGCTGGCACGGTCTGAATGAGGGTCCCCCAGAGTTATTGGTGTCCGGACAGGCTGCGGGCAGAACCTGAAGCAGCTGCCGGTGGGGGGGGGAGAGCCCCACCCCCAAGGATCAGGAGAGGACAGTTGTGGGTCCCTCTTTGTCCTTGGAGGTCTCCTCAGCGCCCTGATGAAAAAGCGTGCACACTTTTTGAGAGCTCCCCCCTTCTGAGCAGGTCCCAATCCTGCTGCCCACACAAAGCCAGGAGACAGCTGTCCACAAAGAAGACTGGTGGAGAGTGCTGCGCTGCCCTGGCATCGCCGGCTGCCCCTCTCAGACTCAACTGTCTGCCCCCGACCCTGCCCCAGAGGGCTGCGCCTGCGGGACACAAAACTTTTCTCCCAAGGAGAGGAGAACAATTACATAAGTGGCAAAATGAGTGCAGATCTGACTACTTGACTGGTTAAGCAGTGGGTGAACTTTTTCAGTTTTTAAAAATGCTTCCATTGTGGAAATTTAGCAGGTTTATGTATTTTAAAGCCTGAACGTTGCTGCCATGACCAGTAAAGAGCACAGATGGGTGTTCTGGTGGGGGGAAGACGTGTGTTTGTGTGTGTTTTACTTCATTTGTGCTCCACTTTTCTCCCCAATGGAGACTCAAAGGGACTTACAACATTTGCCACTTCTCCATTTTATCCACACAATAAGTCTGTGAGGCTAGGTTAGGGTGAGAGAGTGTGACTGGCCCAAGGTCAGCCAGAAATCTTCCATGACAGAGTGGGGGTTTGAACCTGTGTCTCCCAGCTCGTGAGTCTGCTCTAGCTGCTAGCCCACACTAGAAGCCAACTCCTTTGATACTCCTAATCTCTAAAGATATTTGCTAAAAGTGCCATTCATGTCAATGAAACTCATTTCTAAGTTTCAAGTTTGTGCATACTTTACTTGGAAGAAAGCTCCAGGGTTTCAGTGGAGCTTACTTTCTGGATGGGGTGCACAGGGTTGCAGTCTCTTTGGACTTCCTCATGAGCAAGTCCACCTTGGGCTCAGTGGGACTTCCTCCATGCATGTGTGCAGAAAGACTGGAGACTTGGAAAATCTGAGTATTTAATATGAGAAACCCAGTCACTCTGTCCAGAGAATAAGCCAGGTTTGTTACTTTTTAAATGTGGTGGGGCGTTCCTTTTCTTTACTTTGGCAGGGCTTTGTTCCAAGTCTATTGCCTTAAGTGGTTTCTGGATCAAGTTTTGATTATGACCCACAAACTCCTTGGCTTTCAAGTCTCCCCTTAGGTCATCTAAAAAGGAGCAAAGTCCAAGTAATTTAGAGATTAATGTCATTTCTCCAAGGGCTGTGATCCACAAACTGTATCAATCAACTCCAAAGGCTGCTGCCCCTGTGTTATATTCCCCCCCTCTCCCTCATGCTGGAAGGCAGACCCAGTTTAAAGCTGGTCATGCCCTTTTTCTCTGGTGTGAGCAGGCCTTTTGCCAATCTGTAGTTAAACCTGTGGCTGTGTGTCTGTCATTAACACTATTTTAGAGGGTTATAAACTCAGCCACGCAGAATTGGCTCCAGGCAAAAATGCTTTTGCTACAGTGCAGCTCCAACCCCCGGCATAGCCTTGGTGGAAATCCACCTCGATTACTTTTGTCCAGTGTTTTTTTTTTTAAATAAAAAAACCTTGAAGGAGAAACCAGAAAGGGGTGTGTGTGTGTAAGAGCTCAGAGCTGTCATTGATTTGGAACTTCTGTGTCCAGCTTTGACTTCATTTGCAAAAGAGATGGGGTGTGTGTGTGCCTGAAATGGAAACATTAAAGAGACTTAAAACTACAATATCACAATTAACAGGATTTTTCAAAATGCTTTGTGATTTGTGTTTTTCTGTTTGAGAGAGAAAATCAGAGATTGTATTATTTGTTCTCACAATTAAAAAAAAGAAATTAGCGATTTCAAATTTTGTGTTTTTCATTCTTCCTAAAATGCATTTATGTTTGAAAATTGGTGGGTGCACTGGGGGGGGGAGGTGAGGGCGCTCAGTAGCTGTCCCAAGTCTCTACCCAGAAACATACCATTCTCCCAGCTTGCCCAACTCTCTGAGGGGGTTTCTTTATGTTTCTCTTTCAAGTACCCTGATCCAGCTGATTGATTTGAATACTTCTCACCAAGAGGGCCAGCACCCCCAGCTTCCCTTCCACACTGCCAGATAAAGGCTCTGCCTTAGTGCCTATGTCTCCCACTACACAGTGAATGGTTACCACAGGGATGGGTTAGCACACTTGTACACTCCCAGGGAATAACCAATCTAGTAACCAACTACCTCTCTTCTCCTGGCACTCATTTTGAATAGCATGTTTGAATGATGTGATATGGAGAACTACCAGCATTTAAAACAGTGAACAATTTATTAAAAAGAAAAAGTCCATATATACTCTGCACAGCAACAGATAGAGCAAGGAATACAAAAAAAGGGTGTGAATACGCACAGAGGTCTTCCAACTCCAAACATGCCCTACATCGTCTTATTCTAAGGAAGGCTCTTTAGGCTTTAAAGGTAACAGCATTCTAAAAGCGTCCTGTTACCTTAAGATCTTCATTCAAGCAGCCAGCCTTTTGTCTGCTCCACATGACAATTGGCAGCCATCAAGACAGAGCCCAAGCGTGAAAGCTCCTTCCAGAAGAATTAAGCCAAAACAGACCCCTGTCCCTCCATGCCAAGGGATTTTATCTCTTCTCGCTGCCCACCCCCTCTGTTGGTCAAATCTCTTCTTCCTGGCGCCACCAGGAATATCCTATCTAGCTACATGCAGTTCAAAGTCTCTGTGACCATCTGGGTGTCAGATTCTATCCAAGTTGTCTCCAGCCAGGATGGCCATTTGGATTTGCAAAGGTTTGATAGCTTAGTATTTGCTAAAGCCATGGGCAGGAACTGACTTCCCCAATCCTGCCCTTTCTTCTGCTCACAGAGGAAAAACTTTTTAAAACCAAGCATGGGGTTTATGCAGAGCTCAAGCCTTGAAATAAAATTCATTTCTCCACAGAGCCATCAAGGTACTTTTGTCCCCCGCATCAATACCACATAGCAGATTAGGCTTTTCCTGAAAGCAGCACCATCATGGACACCAATCCCTTTTTGTTCAGAATTACACCTTGTTGCAGAAGGTACTAGGCAGTTGCCAGCCAACTAGCAATGCCTTCTGTTTCCTGCCTCTGAGTCCAAAAACAGTCTCTTGGGGTCTGGACCTCATATGTGAACAGAGCTTACAGAACACAAACAAGAGCCAGAAGATTGTAATGTTGACTCTTGGCAGAGGCAATACTTGTGCACATAAGAAAAGCCCTGCTGGATCAGGCCAGTGGACCACCAAGTCCAGCATCTGGTCTCACACAGCGGCCAGCAGTGTTCCCTCTAAGCTGAGTTAATGTGAGCTAGCTCACAGTTTTTTAGCCTCTGGCTCACACATTTTTATCTGGGCTCAGGAAGGATGGCTCCAGATCAAACTGATTTATGCAGTTCCCAAATTGCTTGCTCACAACTTTAATGCCAGTAGCTCACAAAGTAGAATTTTTGCTCACAAGACTCCGCAGCTTAGAGGGAACATTGGTGGCCAGTTACTCTGGAAGGCCAACAGGGCTGCGACCTTGATGCTGTCCCTGGCCCTGGTATTCAGAGGTCGACTAGCTTTCCAATAAAAGCACAAACTCCAGCTCACAGATGTTGGACAGTGTTTGAAAGCACCACAGCAATGAGGCCTAGAGATTCCAGAAACCAGGAAGATATTTGATGGTATTCAGTGGCAATGCTCACTAGCAAACAATCTGCATTCCTGCAATGCACATCCTGAAGGGCTATTATGTATCTGGAAAAGTGGGCCATGGCTCATGAAAGCTCATGCCATGATACTTTTGTTAATTCTTTAAAGTGCTACAACACTGTTACTTTGGCTACATTCATTGTTGTCGGATCACACGAAATCTAAAGGATTATTATAGATTTTTACCCTGACCCCTGCTTCACCAACATTCTTTAGGCAGAGTTCAAATTTCACCAGGCAAGCGATTTCACATGACCTATCCTTTCGAACACTTTAAAATCCAATTAAATTTAAATTTTAAATCTTGTAGCTTACATAAGACTGCCAGCTGAACATATTAAGCATCCAGAGGCACCTTTGAGACCAACAGAGGTTTATTCAAGGTATGAGCTTTTGTGTGCAAGGCACACTTTTTCAAATACATTGGAGTGGTAGGTGAAGTCCAAACTTACAGACGGGGACTTAACAGCAAATTAACGTGTAACATAATGATGCTTAAGCTATGCAAAGTCAGAACTAAATAATAAACTAAGGTGACGGTCACATGCGCTAGATAATACGGGGGGGGGAGGCTATTTCCCCCAGAGGAATTTGACCCGCAGTTGTGTGATCACACACTCCTTGGAAGCTGTGGGGGCAGCCCACCACCACGTGATCAGATGCAACCGTGAGTCGGGATTTTTTTTTTTTTTTTGCCGTTTGTTCCCAATGCGCTGAAATTGGGAATCGATGAACCGCATCTCAGCACTGAAGGCTCCCTATGGAGGGTGTGATGACGCGCATACTGAGAAAGGGGAAAAAACGACAGCACGGAGTCAGGATGGCCTGATCAGACCATCCCGCCGCCATGAGAGCACACTGGAGCGATCAGACAGGGGAAAGTCTGTCCGTAGCCCGTAGCAGCCTGTTTGCTACTGGGCTTTCCCTGGTGTTTTTTTACTCGCTTCTGCAGTGGAGCAAAATGGGTTGCTGACGGGTGCAGGGCGCTTCCCAGATGTTCGCGTCTGATCGTGCCCTTTAAAATCTGCCCCGCATTCGCACCTATGGCGTGGCTAATTGTGTGTGTGATCGCTACCTAAAGTTATAAGGACGAAAGTTGTAAAGCAAAAAATATGTCAAAATAGCAGATAAATGTCTAAAGGTGTCTTTTCTAACTGTGGGAAGCAAACCGATAATGTCCCAGGCATGGAGATCACTTAACAGCACTTTATGAGGTAGATGCAGTGTCATGCTAGCAAAACATCCCAATATTCCTTGCATTACATTCGGTATTCTAATATATTATTCTGAAAAAGAGATACACTAAAATACAGAAGATTTATAGTCCTTCTTGTTGAGAATACACATGTGAGAACTGAATGAGTTAGCTGTTTTTGAAGCCTTTGCGGACTGGAGGTGGGAGGAGGAGGAGAGTTCACGTTAACTTACTGAGTACTTGAGATCAGATATGTTGACATCTAGTCCTGTTGATCGTTTCAGATTCTCGTCATGAGACACCACAACTTGTTCATCCTTCGTCAAGTGGCAGTCAAGTTCCAACATATCAGTCCCCACATTAACTGCACTGAAAAAAGAGAAATAACCCTGAGGATCTTTACACTTTCTCTCACTAAAAGAGAAAGAAATCACGTTTTGGTCTGGGGGGAGGGGCAAGCTGTAGTGCTTGAGCTGAACTCAGTTCCCAGGCAATTTACACCGTAAACTGCATGAAAATGTACTTAGCTGATCTATCCACTTGCAGCATCACTGAAACAGGCCCTCCCGGCACTAGCCAGACACTTACGGGCTGATTCAAACAACCACAATGCTTCAGGAAGAGATTTCTGGCCACTGTTCACTTGTGAAAGGAGGGAAGCGGCAGTGATTTGGACAGGAGGACGCAAGGACGGAGCACCAGCAATTTCTTGAAAATGGCAGTTGCAGTGCAGTGGGAAAATATCTAGAAAGGGGCAAAGCTAAGAGGGGCAAAAAACATCTTGCATATCGATCGCAGGTCCTGAGCTTTACTGCCATCCACAAAGAAGCAGATAGAACAACATCTTTACTATTTGCAGATGCTATCTTAGGGTAACCAAACAGTCCAGTCAATAATGAGCTTTGACATACAGAGGCCACTTATCCAGCAGACATCGCTTCATTTCACCCTTTGCAGTGAGAAGAAAAAAGGTAAACAGCTACACACAGGCCATTACCTAATGGCTCTTCAAGGACTCTGAAACAAGGGATTTGAGCCAATTAAGGACTTTTGTTTTCCATTTGTAATCAAGTTTGCTTTGGTGCACTGGTGTGAGGAGGTCAATGGGTGGCCAGCTTTTTAAACTGGAGGTGGTTAATTATTTCAATATCAGGATTTTTAAAGTGCTGCTACTACCCCACACAGACGTTCAGTTTGAATGGAGTGTGAACACAGTATGAAGTTCTGCTTGGCTTCAGAGAGCAGCAAACAGGGGAAAAGTCCTACCCTGGAGGCTCATCTCCTTCCAGTCTGATTTGAGTCTCTCTCTGCTTGTACAAGACATTGGACTGGCACACAAATGTCTCAGTTCTAACTGTTCAAAAAGTCTTAGCGAAACCATGAGAGAGCTTCTTTGCCACAGCAACGAATGGTGCAACACAAAAGATACTCTGTTCAAGTGAGGTACAACTCTTGGTAAAATAATTAAACTTTTCCCTAACTAAAGGCAGGCTTGAGTTTTACTTTTGTATTGCAGACATAGTACTGAATGCAATACTTGTTTTATGGGCTGGTCACCAACACCGAGCAGTAGAACTTGAATGGAGATTGAGGGATTCTCAAGTAGCCTAGAAAATAGTATTTTACAGGGGCCATTCTTTGGAACTCAACAATCTGGGCTCTGCCTGCTGACCCATATAAGTAAAGGACTCTAAACCCATACCCCACCCACAGTGAACAGCGTCAGAGGCTCTGGCCAAGTCTCCCCCCACCCCATACCCCTTCACGACACAGCCCAATTTTCCTGCAGCTTGGCTCATGCATGTGGAGAAAGAGTCTCCTCTTGAAAAAGAAGCATGGTTAATGTTTTAGTAATGTAACTGGAACACATCATGTTTACACCTCCATGTAATAATCACTGTATGTGCGGTGAGGTGCTGAACTGCACATGTTTGCAAGTACAAAATCAACTTTGCTGCTTCAGGAGAAATGCTAATGGGAAGAAGTGAGCATATTTAGCTAGAATGCTGCAGCAAGCATATGCGATGCTAACTAAACTAGGGATGAAAATAATCAGCTGATACAATGAGCCACTCCCCAGAGAAATTGCCCACTAAGGAAAATAGCTTACCAGCCCTATTGATTTCCACTGCCTTACGGAACAAGTACATGCAGTTGGGAAAAGTGGCTTACTTCTCATTGAAAAACAAAGCCCCAGCATATATTTTTTTAAAAAATTAGGCCAGCTGTAAGACTACAACTTTGATTCTGACTACTTTTTTCTCTTAGTGTAGCCATCACACCCTACTGGTTGGAAAAACCTACCAATTCCTTCTTATACATGGTGAAGTGGAAAGGTGCAAGACTTTTGCAGTGTGGGGTGTACATGGCACATCCATGCAAGGAGAGGATTCTGTTCATGCAGGCTGATAGTGAAATCTGAGACTGGAGAGGCTGAAAGCCTGTAAAATATGAGACACAGAAGTACCACACACAATCTTCTGTGGGGGCTCCCGCTTTAGGGAACTGTCTGCCTGAGGTAATGTTTTCATAGAGTGTGCAAAACAAATGTCAGAATGGAAATATACTGGAACAGCGCGGGCGGCCATTTCTACAAGGGACAGTAACCTAGTCTATTGCACATATCACCTCTCTTTATACTGTAATTATTGCACATTGTGTTATAGGCTGGGTTTTGTTTGCATTGTTTCCAGTTCTGCAATCCTAGTCCTATCGCATTCTTAGCTGGCGGTCTATGCTGCCTGACTGAATTGCTTTTCATATTTCATAATCTGCTTTGAGTCTCAGAGAGAAAGGTGGGCTATAAATGTGGCTAAAAATAGGGGAATTAATGACGTGCTGTACAACATGGTGCAGAATAAGGTGGTGCTTAGGTGGTACAATGGGCTAGACTATTTCAGAGGATGGCCCAAGGCTAGTCTGAGCTCTTCAGATCTCAAAAGCTAAGCAGAGTCGGCCCTGGTCAGTATTTGCGTGGAAGACCACCAAGGAATATCAGGGTCCTATGTAGAGACAGCCAATGGCAAACCACCTCTGATAATATGGTGGCTGGTTTGGAGGCTGTGGTTGGGTGGCTGAAACAAGAGTAGGCTGAAACTGAATCCAACAAAGACGGAGGTTCTGTGGCTGGGGGGTGGGCCTTCAGGATTGGGGCATAGATTACCAGGTCTTGATGGAGCGCCTTTGACACCGGCAGAATCCATCAAGAGCTTGGGAGTGATTTTGGACCCCTCCTTGAATACGGAGGCCTAGGTTGCTCAGACAGCCAAACTAGTGTTTTTTCATCTACGCCAAGCTCGGCAACTGGCCCCTTTCCTGTCGCGCCCTGATCTGGCCACGATATTACATGCAACAGTCACCTGCAGATTAGACTACTGTAACTCGCTCTATGCTGGCCTACCCTTGAGATTGACCCGGAAGCTCCAACTGGTCCAGAATGTGGTAGCACAAGTCCTGACACTGCACCAGCTACACTGGCTCCCAGTGGAATACCGAGTCAAATTCAAGGTTTTGGTATTGATTTATAAGGCCTTGAGTGGCCAGGGACTGACGGACATATCTATCCTCTGCGCTCCTTAGACAGCAATCTACTGGTGATCCCCGGCCCTAGACATCCAGCTGTCCTCGACCAGGGCCTTTTTGGTCCTGGCCCCAACCTGGTGGAACTCTCTGCCAAATTCCATCAGGGCCCTGCGGGATCTGATGCAATTCTGCAGGGCCTGCAAGGCAGAGATGTTCCGCCAGCTTTTGGTTGAGGAAAGCAACGGTTCTATCTTGGCTGGCTAGCACCCTTCCCGTTCTCTGTTGTCTACATCTATTTTGCCCTACTCTCACCGCCCACGAAGTGGCCACAGTGGGAGTTGGAAGGAGGATTGGTTATTCACCATCTATTTGTTTTTAATACTGTATTAAGGTTTTAATTAATTTTATCTTGTTTTATTTTGGTTGTACATCACCCAGAGCCCTGCAATAGCAGGGGTGGGGCGATTCATAAATATAATAAATAATAAAGTGCCCTTTTCTGAAACCCCTATGAGGTCACCATAAGCCAGTTTGACTTGACAGCACTTTCCTCCACCACAAGCACTTCAGAGTGCAGGTGAGTGCATACGTTTTTCAGTGTTCCCTATATTAACTAACTCCCTGCAAGTGGAGCACTAGCACAGCACTTTAAGGACCTTTCTACTTTAAGAACACTCATGATGCCTTAGAATAATAATAATTTTAAACAACCTAGACTAGAACTGCTCTCCTCGATGTGCTAATTAAGCTGAGTCTTTACGTGGGGGCAAGTGTGAAAAATCCCAATCCTCCCCGCTTGCATTCTGAAGTGGTACCGCTCAATCTACCACCACGTTCTGCTGCACAGGTAGACCAGACCTGAAATCACACTATATTCCATTGTGCCTTCTTTACATAGAGCCTAGAACCAAATTTCTTGCAATGTTCTTGGAGGGCCGAAACTCCTCCTCAGAAGCAGAGAAGGTGATTTTCTTTCACTCAGACACTGACTTGCTCGTTTCGTACAGAGTGTCATCATTTTCCTTGGCAGCCGAGAAAATACAAGCAAAAACTCTATCTGAACAATTAACCCAAGTACTTTTAGTTTTGGTTATTTTAATGATGTTATTTATGATTTATGGTTTATCTTCTTTGTGATTGATGGTAGTGGCCTTGGGCTGTATGCAATAAATGCTATTGTATCACAAGAGACAATCAACATTTCACTGTGTCTCCTCGTGTTAAGTCAGCGCAGCCCTGGGAGCCACCTGCGCTGAGATTAAGCATGAATGTTTTTAGTTGAAAATAAGGTCAGCTTGTTCTGGTCCTCCAGAAATCTGAGCCACAGATACAGCTCTCTTCTCAGAGATCAGCTCTAGTACAGTTAAAAAGAAAAGAATGGAGAAGACTTGGTTGTGTTAAACCCATCATGTTTAACCGCCATGGAGATCAGAAACCCTGTGGCATTTTTCACTAATCTTTCAAGGTTAGGAAATGGTTGCTGCTGCTGAATACTTTACAAAGGATGTGTACCAGCTGTGTTAAATGCTGTTCAGAACAAAGGCTGGGCTTTTTAAAATCAATCCCTTGCAGTCACAGCTCCCACACAAAGAATTTCATGTGCATTTTCTTGTTCTCCTATCCTATGGGGAAGTCTTTTATAATTTGCCCTTTTGCTGTAAGTAATTTGATGGACCATAGAGAAGAAGGGGGGGAGGAAGCACTGCAGCACTGTATTGCTTTCAAAATCCTGGTGTTAATATTGCAATCTGCAACCCACTCAACTTCAGAACGCTCAGTCCCAGTGATCTGAAGTGGAATTAGTGTGGCATATGTGGGATGCAAAGAGCAAGCTACAAAGTTCATACACAACTATTAGCTACCAAGGAAGTTTCTGAGAAGTAGCTTACGGTCTATTGCAGAGGTGTCAAACTCATTTGTTACGAGCGCCAGATTTGACATAAATGTCACTTTGTCGGGCTAGGCCATATGTACCAGAGATAGAAACTGTATAAAGGACAGCAGCTGGTAAGCTCCGAGTTGGTGCATCCTCACTGCAAGGCCCCATGGGCTGGGAGGGGAGTGCAGAGGAAAACCCAAATGGGTGGACTGGAAAGGCAGCAGTGCAACACTAGGTAGATACCTGCATGATGCTTGACGGCTGCAGACGAGATTGTTCTGCCATGCTGAAACCACAATGGAGTAGCTCCACCCACTCCTCCTAGCACTCCCTCCCTTGCATCAATTGCTTGAAGACCATATGGATGGGCTGGTTCCGGCCCCTGGCCCTTATGTCTGACACTCCTGATCTAGTATGCTTGATTCCACTGTATAGATTTTGCAGGCAATCTGCTTCTTTGGGGGTGGCTTTGAACTGCTGGGAAAAGCCACAACTACCCAGGTCTTCAGAGCCACTCTGTGACAGAATGCAACAGATTCCTGGACAAAATCTTGTTGGCATATAGCAACAGTTGACTAGTAATCTGCAGGATGTACATATTCAGTAGACAGAACAAAGTATAAGTTCAAACAACGATGTCTAGAGCTGTTGTGAACTGAAGGTGTGAGGCACTATAGCTGAGAATTCCACAATTCAAGGGAAAAAAGGGTTTCTGAGCTCCACTTTACCAAGCACTATAGAGGACATGCCGCTCTGAGACTTTGCACATTTGTGTACCAAGCTAAAGCAGGGACTGACTCGGAACCAATAGCCCTACTGATCCAGCCAGGTGTCATTAAGGTACAGGTCACCTCAGGGCCGTAGCCAGGATTTTTAAAATTGGAGGCATTTAAATTCCTTAGGGGGCAGTTAAGTTAATTAAATTAAAGTTACACAAAGGGCTAGTCAGGTGTCATGGAAGCAGGTGAGCGAGTGGCCAGCTGTGATGAGCCCAGCTTGGGCTGCCTGGCAGCAAAGAGCCACACACGTGGCCCATCCACCTTCACGAGGCCCAGCCTGCAGTGTGGCAGTGGCTCCTGCAGCAGCTTCAGCCACTCGGCTGAGAAGTCAGCCGTGTCCACCATACCGCGCGGGAAGACATGGGCACTGGGCATGAATGTGCTGCAAGGGCTCTGCTGCCACTGCAGCACTCAGTAGTCAAAGGATGAGGAGGTGCCGGGCTGCTGAGCCCAAGCCCCACCAGATGCCAGGGCCCAGTGGCATTTAAAAAAAAATGCTTTCTGGCATGGCTTTTTGTGGGGCATGGCTTTTAATTAAGGGGCCATGGCCCCAAAATGCCCCACCATAGCTACAGGCCCAGGTCACCTGCTCATTTATGCAGGGATAAACTGTACAAACATGATCCAAGGGCACAAGCATGGAGGGTCAGAAATGGAATCAAAGGCATACCCACTGCCCCTGAATTTGTTTCAGA
Source organism: Gekko gecko (assembly GCA_029375565.1). Taxonomy (NCBI): domain Eukaryota; kingdom Metazoa; phylum Chordata; class Lepidosauria; order Squamata; family Gekkonidae; genus Gekko; species Gekko gecko. Next base: position 17,461,774 of record JAPDNY010000016.1, on the reverse strand, counting down.
AATTGACACTTCTACAGGCAAGGAAGAATTTATTAAAAACATGATGTGGCATTTCCTCAGATATATACTGCAATCTATTTTATACACTAAGATATAAATAAACATTTTATCTCATTAAATTAGTAATAGCTTAGGCTTCAAAGTTTCTGGAAACGGTACATCTCTAAGGGAACCCTTGCACAACATAACAAAACAAAACAAAACAAAACAAAACAAAAAACAATGCAGTATAGTTATTTTTAAAAAACACAGTTGATTTCCATATGGCATTCTCAGCCTGATATCAGAAATTATCACAAGGCTATTCCTGTTACCAGACATTAAATACCCAGCTTTAGAAAGACTTCTGCAACTGGTGCTCCACTGTACTGAAAAGCAGGATAAAAATCTGCAAAATAAGGCAAGTGGTGTAACAAGAAAAGCAGTTTTATGTTTTGATTTGAGGAAAACTTAATGTGCTCTCTTGGGCTCTGCTCTCAAACCCAAGTGATCATGGGCAAGTCACAACTTGCATGCCAGGTTTCCTCTATTGCAAGCATGGATCATTGTTTTCCAAAACAGAGAACAAGCTTCAGTCAAATGAAAGAATTCCCGGGGCTTATCTGTCCTTGATTGGAATGTCATCTAGCTTGAAGAAGAGGACTCTCCTTGGCTGGGCCAATAGAACAGCCTTAAACTGGAAAAAACCGTGATCTCCTCACAGCCAACACTGGAACATAGTGTGTTCTTGTACTGCTAGTGCCCTTAACCCAAGCAGATCACTACATCAGGCAGCTTAAGAACTTTAAAACCAGCAAAGACGAAAAAGGAAAGCTTTTCTCATCCCTAAATGGATAGCTGTAGGGAAGAGATAAATTTAAGCCACATGAGAAGAAGGGATGGAAAGCAGTGTATGTGGCAACTCCTCTTTCATGGGTCATCCAGGGCTCAGTAAGAGCAAGGACTCCTCAGGAGAACAGGAGCCTAGCAGGAAGGTGAGCTGCAGGCTTGTCAGGATCCACAGCCAACAACTGGTGCAGAACCACCGACACCCTCCAGCCCTGATTCAACAGGTGAAATTCAGTTGATTGTTTCCAGCCCTCCAGTATCACCCACACCCTTAGAACACCACAGATGGAGAAAAAAACAACAAAATGCATGCCTCCTGGCCCAATGCCAGCTGCTTGAGTAGTTGCAGGATTACTCCCAAGCAGCTGGTTGCAAGCAAGACCCATAAGCATATGGCTATAAAAACCAGCCAAGGGAGGCTGTTAGGCATGGAAGCAACAACTTGAAATTCTTCTGCCCACTGTATTGGAGCCTACCTCTATCCTCCTGTGACTCTTTGGACTGTGTCCTGAGTCTGCCTTTGTTTTGCTCCTGAATCTGCTCAGTAACCCTTGGATTCTCAGAACTTGCTGTATGGACTGACTCTTGGACTAGGCTCCTAACTCTGTGCTTAACCTTGGACTGGACCTTGACTACTGTCTTGAGTTGGTGCTCTTGTCTTACTCGCTCTGTGCTCTGATAGCGCCCCCTATGCCATTCCCAGCCCGTGACATCCTCTTGTTGTCCTGACCTCCAGAGAAATGCGCAAGTTAGTGCAGACAGATCCTTTGCGGCATCTTTTAGACTTGCCTGCCCCTCATTGTAAGAGCACTTGCCATTTGCAGGAGCAGTGAGTTCCTTGGCTCATCTAACTGCTGGGCCTTTCTGGCAGTCTTCCTAATTCTTCACGTACTTCATTTATACCCTGCCTTTCTCCCAAGTGAAGACCCAAAGCAGCTTCTATTCCTCTCCCCTCCTTCATTTTAATGTCACAACAACTCTGTGAAGTAGGTTAGGTTCAGAGTGTGTGACTGGCCCAAGGCCACCCAGCAAGACTCTACGGAAGGATTCAAAGCTCCCAGGGTCCCCCAGGTCCCAGTACAGAACTCTAATCACTACACCACACTGCAGTCTGAAGTGTACTGCTCTCCAGAAGACTTCAACTGAAATAGTTCCCACGTCTCTTGGCTTTGTGGGGAGCTGTTTGCCTTCTTGCATGTAGACCAAAACTGTAGCATAAGGAAATGGGTAGCATAAGACGAAGCCTATGTAACAGGCTGTTTCTGCCAACTGAGGGGACCCACACAGCTTCCTATGATTTTGGGGGAACCAGGTTTATTTTAAACTATAAACCTTCCCCTCAGTTACCAGGTGTTCTAAAGGTGGTGAGTGTCTAGGCTTTGCACTTGCTCCTGTGAGGTAAGTTTTGTGGTGCACAAGTGGAATATGGTGATCACTGAGGCAGGAATTCTATATTAACAACAAAGAAGATTTATTTATTTACAAGTAGGTTTCCAGGAACAGGTCAGCAGCACGGGTCTCCAGGTAATCAAAAGAGAAACCTGGCTGAGGCTCATACATTTAGAGAGTAGTTTCAATTTCCTTTAATATTTCCAAACCTAAACAGGCTTTCACCAAATAGCCACTGGGTTGGAGAGAGAGAGACACAGACACAGACACACAGACACACACAGACACACACAGACACACACAGACACACACACACACAGGATTCCACTCGCACGGGCCTGCCCTCTCCCAAGAGTCAGGTCTGCTCACTGCCAGAGACAACAGGACTAACAACTGGGTACTCTCTTCTCTGTCAGAAGGAGAGCCAAACCACTCTGCCAAACTACCAAGCAGAACCACCCTTCACTCTGGTCTGCTCTTTTCCCGAGCCAGACCTGAGCGCTCACTGCTCCCTCCTGAGGCAGAACTGAACTCAACTCCTGCTGTATTTCCCTCCAACATTCCACCCCATTTCTCAAAGGTGACTGGATGCTGGAGCAGCACTCCCAGAGACTCAAGTGAGTGGCTGTTTTTCCCTTCCCATCGCAGCCTATTCTGCAGCTGGCCAGGTGAGGGGGCTGGAATTCTCAGCAGCTCTCACCGGCTGCAGGACTGCTCCAGTAGGAAGAGATGGCGTAACTCAACAAGCACAACGGAAGGTGTTTATACAACAGCAGCCTGGGTGTATGCCTTACAGTTCTTCCTGCTACAGGGAGAGTCAGAAGCTGCTCAGGAAAGCTCAGAGCTCCAGTACTGTGCAAAAAGATGTGGAAGATTGCTAAATGTCCTAATCTCTGATTCCACTCTTCACAATTTCCTTCTATCTCGGGAGCCTACCTGTTTCTACAAAGGCAGGAAAATGTCTGGGGCTGAGAGGAGAAACCTCTCCCCTCCTGGAAGAGGAGCATAAACCCCAAGCTAGACACCCTCCTGTTGTGATTGATCACATAATCTACAGCTTCTGTTTATGCAAGAAATTTGTACGGTACTTTAGATATACACCCTTGCTTATTACTTCCAAGCTTATTTAGGACAATGCATATTCGCAGTGACTGAGAACTCCACCCATATTTACACAGATGGAAAAAAGAGATAATGATCCTATTGTTTGCCCTTAATATTTAACTTGAGGTAAGCTGAATCACCAAGAGTCAGACACGACTGCATGGCTAACAACAACAGTAAAGGTGAAGGTAAAGGTTTCCCTTGTTCAAAAGCTAGTCGAATCCGACTCTGGGGGACAGTGCTCATCTCTGTTTCCAAGCTAAAGAGCCAGCGCTGTCTGAAGATGTTTTCGTGGTCATGTGGCCGGCATGACTAAATGCCAAGGTTCACGAAACATTGCCAAGGTGCACGAAACGCTGTTACCTTCCCACTGAAGCAGTGCCTATTTATCAACTATCTATTTATCTACTTGCAATTTTTTGCTTTTGAACTGCTAGGTTGGCAGGAGCTGGGGCGCTCTGTCATGCGGCACTAGGGTCTTGAATTGCTGAACTACAGACCTTCTGGTCTGCAGCTCAGCGTCTTAACATCTGAGCCTCCACGGTGACTAAGCAAGACCACAGCCACTAGTTAACTAGGGGCTCTGCTTAGTTCTCATGTCAGTCTCCAGTTAATCTTTGCAACAGACAAAGGAAACCAGACTGAAGCAATAACTCTTCATCGAAGATAACTGATCCAATAAACAAGCCTGTAGACACACAAGTCAAACACAATTTGGTCAAGAGTCAATCTCTATATTTTATACTCACTGGCGAAAAGCTCCCATGGTATTTTCCAGATTCTCTCCAGCACCTGTGGGAGTATGCAAAAGACAATTTAAAGTGATGTTAACTGATAACCACTTTCTTTAAGCAGTCGATGAACAAAGCCGGTGTTTAAAGAGCTTCAAGGGGGATAACTGAATTCTGGAGATGTAAATTGCAAAAGGTACCCAATCAGTGGCTCTCAGTGTATATTTACTTTATTTATTATTTATTATTCAACTTAAACCCCGCCCTCCCCACATTTGCAGGCTCAGGGCGGCTTACATCCATTAAAACATTTTACAAATATATAAATAGCAATTAAAACCCACTAAAATCCTTGTAAAACAATTCAATATTAATAATAGTAATAAGTGCTGTCAATGTTTTGCTAATTATACAAGGCGGTGTACTTGTACATTTTCCAGTTTCTCGATGTTCTTTGCACAAGCCGGCCATCAAGCCGAGAGTTGGTGGTGATAGCGGGCGGCTCCTCGTTGATGGCCTGGTTGAAGAGCTCCGTCTTGCAGGCCCTGCGGAACTGTGAAAGGTCCCGCAGGGCCCTGATCTCCTCCAGGAACTCATTCCACCAGTATGGAGCCGCCACTGAAAAGGCCCTGGCCCTGGTGATAGCAAGCCTGGCTTCCTTAGGACCAGGGAGGGTCAAACGATTCTGGGACCCCGACCTTAGTGCTCTCTGGGGTATGTATGGGGAAAGGCGGTCCCTCAGGTATTTACAGGAAGTTTCATGAATTCTGTGATCTTTTTTTTCCCATTATGAGAAGAATACTTACACAGGAATAACTTAGCTACATCTTGGGTTGTAGGACAAAGATAAAATAGCATACCTGCCTTCATCTTAGTACAGCTATCACAGAAAGTTTCTTCCACACACTTATAAAAGTCACATGCCACAATCACAGCTGGCCAGATATGTAAATACTGCTTGCAATACCACCTAGCTTCATTACTATACTGCACTATACTACCCTAAACAACTAGTCGGCTTCAATAACAAAAAAAACATTTTAATCTTCAAAGTCATTCTATTGCTGATCTAAGAGGGGCTGTCCTCAAACAAAGAAATTTCAGGGGAAATCACAACACAAGATTGCTGAACTTGATTTAATTCACAAGTTCAGAACAATGGACTCCCCAGGGCTGAACAGGGACACAGGATTCTTATCTCACTACAGATACTAATTTTCTGCCCCCAAGCATTTCCCCTCTGCTCTAACCAAGCTTATTACAGCACACATTGTACCTCTGCATCCTTTACAACACCCCTCCCACCTTCTGATTAGGATAAAAGAACTCAGGGATCTCCTTTTCTACTCATGTCTGACAAAGGGATTGAAAGCATATACCCTGAAACTCTTGTTGGTCTCTAAGGTGCTACCGGACTCAAATCTAGCTGATCCACTGAAGACCGATATGGCTACCCTCTGCAACTTTCAACAAAAAGGGTTTCTTTTCTTAATTATCCTTATAGTTCCCTGCACACTCTGTGCCAAGTCAGAGTCACGGGTGTCACAAATCTTTGCCAGTTACCAGTCACTGCAGTAAGACATGCAACCAAAAAGAAAAAAGAGAGCAAAATAAGCCCTGTGCAAAGCTGTTCTGTGAGGTGAATCAATGCCAGCTTATAGCCACCTGATATGCAATCTAGGCAGTAGCCAAAGGAGAGTCACAGTATTATTTACTTTCATGTCTCAGACATACAATGTTTCTGTTAAATGTATGTAATTCTTCAGATTCAAAAGTTATTCTAGACAGCAAATTTACTGTGACTAACTTTCTGCAACCGAGGCAGGCCTTCATCCTTTCCCCCTCCTCTTATCAACAACAAAATCTACAGCAGCTGGAAATCTCTGGACACAGGGAACTTATCAAAACTATTTCATTTTTACCCACCAGGAAACTGGTACATTCTTGAAAACCCAATATAAGGATTTTTTTCCCCATAGGCCCCAAACCTTGTTATGTGTGAAATACTAGTAAACACTTGTAGGAATCAGACAAGTGTCCAGGGTACTGTCTTTAAGAAAGAGGGCTGTGGAAACCAAGTGTTCTGAAAGGTCAAAATAAGACAAGCACAGAAATGGGACACATAGAAATCTCTAGCTACAAGCAGCTGGGGGAAAACTGGTAGCATCTACCTTGGGGTGCCAGCCTCCAGGTGGGACCTGGGGATCCCCTGGAATTACAGCTCATCTCCAGAATACACAGATCAGTTCCCCTGAAGAAAATGGCTGCTTTGGAGGGTGGACTCTATGGCATTGTACCTCTCTGACATCCTTGTCCTCCCTAGGCTCTGGATCTGGTAACCCACCCCCCACCCCCCACTGGCAACCTGTATTCTAAGAGTTTGCAACAAAACATGAAATGTGTTAATGCAAACGGGAGTGTTGATGTGAAGAGCTATAAGGGCGGCTCCTACCCTACAAGTTTACCCCCTTTGTTGCCTCCCATATAAATGAATGGCGTCCGCTCGTTCTGATGGCACTGTACCTAGAAAGAGTATTGCAGTGAAGGGAGAAAAATCCTTACTCTCCACTCTGAGACGGGATTATGAAGGGGGCACAGAAAGGGCATCAAGGTAGCATACTTCCTCCCCCCATGCAAACTGCCTCCTACTCACACCATAGCAAACAGCCATAGTGACAGAGAAGGAACCACCTGTGCCTTTTAAGTTTTAAAAAAGGATACACAGAGGGTATGTTTCCTGAATCAATACGAGGTGTAACAGTAATCCAGGAAGTTTATTACAGAAAATAAAGATAAGAACAGAGCACAAAGGATCAGATGTGACACAGTAAAAAAAGAAAGGAAAGAAAAGCTACTTATGAACTAGGAGGATTACATCCCTCCTTTACTGTTTTTGCTCCCTGGAAAAAATTGGAAATTTGGGGTAAATTGTTGTAAACCTACTTTCTTACCAACCTTAAACTTATTTTACTATTTTGACCACCAAAAGATGCATCAGTTATAACTTGGCTGGCATATAAAATTGTAATACTTGGCATATTTATTAAATTTAAAAGTAAATGCCTTCATTTTCTACAAGGGAAATTGCAAGCATACCCCAGCTATATACAGCTAGACAACTGCATTAATTTTTGCCATCTGAGAAGTACAAAAATAAGAGCTGAAATCAGAAAACATCTATTTTGTAGTGAACAAACATACACATATAATTTGGACAGAGGCTGTTTCAAGTCATAATAGGGAGACTACTAGCATATTTGGATACCGAGTTAAATTCTGCAACGCTGGAAATCCTGAACTCTTCAATACTGGCTGTGGTCACACACACTAAATAATCCACTTTTAGTGCACTTTTGAACTGTATTTTTACTGTGTGAACTGGCAAATTCCAGTTGGAAAGTGGATTGAAAGTGGATTATTTAGTGTGTGTGACCGCAGCCACTGTTTATCTTCATATACAATTACAGCATATCCATTGTGGACAAATAAGTCCCATTTAAATAATAAGCATGACCTTAAATATATGTGTCTAGAATACATGTAGGAATCACTCCCTAATATTGTAGATTTTTAATGTACAACAATCTTTATGCTTTGAAAATCTTCAAATCTGAGTTTACTATGCCTAGTGTTTTCCCATGCCTACACAGGAAAACAGGAAGGTTGGTACCATGCAACTCAAAGCTGAAGAACTTAAATAGACTGGCTAAATCTTTACAACAGTAAGCTTAAGCTTCTGTGTGACGCAACTTTAGTACTTTTCGAATCCCCATAGATATTTTTTCCTTTGCAAGCAGGCAGAGAAAACTTTTCACTTTCATAAGCACTCGGGGTCCTGTACGAGGCTACTCCTGACATTAAAAATGGCTTGCCTTGACAGGCCTAAAAGAGATGACACCACTCCCAGCTCAAATCAGTCCAACACACCATCCTGGATAATAGCATTTTTCTTTTCACAGGCCTTTGGAGGTAGGCCTTTCTTTGCTTATTGACAGATCCTAACCTAAGACAGCTCCTTGTCAACAATGGTGGGCCAACTATCAGAGACACAAACCCAGGGACCAAAACAACAAATCTGCTCCCATACTACTACAGGGCCCTGTGACATCAGCTACATCATCTTGGACTTGTGCTCACCCACTTGCCTGTCCTCCAATGCAATACCATGCATCAACAACATCCTGCTCTCTACATAGGGCAAACAGGTCAGTTTCTATGCAAAAATAAATAAATAGATGCAAATCTGACATTCAAAATCACAACATTCAGGATACAGCATCAGAATTCAATCTCACAACACTATTTCTCACCGCAAAGTCACGATCCTTTTACAAATTCAATTTCAAACAGAAGCTCCAGCACCTGGAAGGCTGAACCAGGATAAATAGGCAGCCTGTTTCTGTCTCTCTTGTTCCTTCTAAGCCTGGCCACTTTGTTGGTCAGGAAGGATCATAAAGGAAACAATCCAGATATGAAGTAATATAAAATGATGGTAAACTCTTGGAAGTACTGTGTGGGCACAAGCCTTACTCAAGCCCACAGAACCTGTTCAACACAAGCATGAGTGCTTTGAGGCTTAGTATAATACAAGAAGATTTACTTTGTTTCTAGACACTGCACCCTAAAAATTGAGACACCACTTTAAATTGTGTGTGGGATGCTGGGAGCTCAGTCACTACCACTGCCCTTCTGAAGCAAATACACGAGAGTAAAACTGTTATCTGCCCCACGAGGGCAAGCTTACGGGTACACTTACCAGTGCTGCGTGTTTTCCAGAGAGGAAAACAATATTTCTGCAGGGCCATTTCAGCTCAGGAAAAAGGAGGAAAGGTAGAACCCACTCTTCCTTGAGGCACCATGTGCTTGCTTCTAAAGAAAAAGAGCCAGGGGCTCCATTCACAAAACTCCCAATATCATACCTCATTTGACCCTCTTAAGACATTAGTTGCATGGAACAGTGCCTTACAGTTAAGAGCTGATCAAAGGACAGAGGGGGAAATGTCTTGACATGGTAGTGGAGAGCTTGATGAGAATGTCTACTCAGAATGAGACTGTGCTGAAAAAAAAACCCACTTCATGCTGGGGAAGGAAACTGAAAAAAAAAATGACCAATATTGTAATGCCCTTGTATAGATATATACAGAAACCTCATTTAGAGTACTGGGTACATACTTGTGCCATATTATTTAACTGGGTTTCTATCCTGCCCTCCCCTGAGCAACAGGGCCCAGGGAGGGTTACAACAGACAATTATTTTATTTTATTTATTTATTTATTGAGATTTATACCCCGCCCTCCCCGCGAAGCTATAAACTATAACTATAAAACAGTTAAAAATTAAAACATAATTCCACAATGTTAGAACCTATTCAACAGATGACACAACTCACAAGATGGCCATCAGGTACGGTTAACAAGTGCTCTCAAAAAACTACATATCTCAGAAGAATCATTGTACATCTGGAAAACACATACAAAATGACAACGAAGATGCTTAAGGAGTCAGAACATCTTTCCAATGATCAAACATTAAAGAGTATGGGTTTTTCATTTAGAGAAATGGCAATTAAGGGGGAGGAATATGAAAGGAATTTATAAAATTACATACAGGCAGAGCAAGTGAATACAGGAAACATTCCCCCCCCATAAGATTAGATCTTGGAGGGCACCCAATGAAACTGATGGGCAAAAGATTTGGGATGAACAAAAGGAGATACTTCAAGGGCAGTACTGTCTGCTCATACTGGCAGTTGCTCTCTAGGGTCTCAGGTAGATCTTTTTAGTTGGTGATGCCAGGGATTAAATCTGGGGCCTTCTGTGTGTGATGCTGATGCACTCCCATGGCCCCCAAAGAACTGGTGATGGCCAGTAGCACATATGCCTTTAACAAAAGAATTAAGACAGCTTCATGGAGAATGGAGCCATCAGTGGCTACAAGCCAAGAAGACTAAAGGGAACCTCCACATCCAGAGACATTAACCCTCTGAATATCAGTCAATGTCAGGGAAAACCTTGGCTTCTATTCTCTAGTTCAGGATTCCTCAACATGGTGCCCACCAGTTTTGTAAGGATTTGTTATTGGCTGCCCTCATACAAATAAAAAGGTTTTCCATGGCAGCAGTAGCAGCAGCTGAAGGATCAGGAGGACTGCTAAGCACCTAGAATTGTACAGCCATTTCCCCTTCAAGGTTTCTTTTTATTTCTCTTTCCCTTATTTTCCTGCTCTTCCCCTTAAGCTTTGCTTCATTTCCTTTTATTCATCTTGAGTGATTCTTTTGCAAAATGAGGAGGGGAGATATTGTGTTTGGCTCTGTGTCTTGTGGAAGCCATTTTGGGGTGGCGCTTACCACCCTCTCTCAAAAATTCAAAGGTGTCCACAGGCTCAAAAAGGTTGGGAACTCCTACTCTATTTGTTGGCCATCCAAGGCAACTGGCTGTCTGCTGTGTGAAACAGAATGATGGCCTGGATGGGCTCTTCTTACATTCTTATGAAGGCAAACCATTTGTTTTTGGTAAACAGATAATCAGAGCCAGCATTCCGCCAGCAAGGAAGGCAGACTATAAAGTAAATAAGGAAAGATTGTTGGTAGCTGTGGATGCTCAATGTCTTCTGCACAACTGCTCCCCAAAGAGTATATATTCAAGTCGGGAAAAAGAGATTGAGTTTCTAGACACTTTCAATGACTGTGCTATGGAGCAGGTGGTCACAGAAGCTACCAGGGGAGAGGCGATCCTGGATTTGGTCCTAAGTAACGCCCAAGACCTGGTGAGAGATGTAAAAGTGATTGCATCACTTGGGAACACTGACCATAAAACTATTGAGTTCAACATTTGTATAAATAGGGAGTTCCCCAAAAAGACCAACACAACCACTTTTAACTTTTAAAGGGGTAACATATCTGAACTAAGGGGACATGTGAAGAGGAAACTGAAAGTAAAAGTAAAAAGAGTCACAATCATTGGGGAAGCATGGAGACTATTTAAAACTACAATCCTAGAAGCTCAGATAAAATATATACTGCAGGTTAGGAAAAGCTAGAGTTGCCAAGTCTTACTTTCTAGCTGGTGGGGGAGTCCTGGGCCTCGTTTGGGAGTCCCCGGAAGTGACATCATCACATTGGGCACATCGCCGGCTGATGCTCTAGTAATCAGCCTGAAAACTCTATGGTACCATGGTGTTTTCAGGCTGATTGCTAGAGCGTCAGCTGGTGACGTGCCCAACGTGATTATGTCACCTGATCACGTCAGCCCAAATCGGGCACTTTGGGGGCGGGGTTCCCCTCGCTGGCCTTTTCTGGACCGGCAGATTGGGGACCCTTTTAGCGGGAGAACCTCTGCCCTCCCGGGTGACCTGGCAGCCCTAGGAAAGGCACAAATAGGTATAGAAAAAGGCCTACATAGTTAAAAACAAATTAATGGAAGCTGTAAAAGGTAAGAAGGATTCCTCTAAGTAGTGGAAAGCTAGTCTCAGTGAGGCTGATAAAAGGGAACACAGGCTGTGGCAGAGAAAATGCAAGTCTGTGATCAGGCAGGCAAAAAGAGAATATGAGGACCAACAACAAAACTTTCTTCAAATACATTAGAAGCAGGAAACCAGCCAGGGAGGCAGTGGGGCCCTTGGATGTCCAAGGGGTAAAAGGATTACTGAACGATGAAAGGGAAACGGCTGAGAAGCTGAATGCATTTTTTGCCTCTGTCTTCACTGTGGAAAATGAGAAGTGCTTGTGCACGCCAGAACTGCTGATTTCAGGAGGAGCATTGAAAGACCTGAGTCAGATTGAGGTAGGAGGTCCTATGACTCACCGACAACGTAAAAACTGATAAATCACCAGGCCTGGATGGCGTACACCGAAGAGTTCTAAAAGAACTCAGATGTGAACTTGTGGCTCTCCTGACAAAAATATGTAATGTTTCATGAAAATCTGCCTCCATTTCTGAGGACTGGAAGGTAGCTAATGTCACTCCCATCCTTAAAAAGGGTTCCAGAGAAGATCTTGGAAATTACAGGCCAGTCAGTCTGACCTCAATACCGGGTAAAATTGGTGGAAACTCTTATTAAGGACAGAATTAGCAGACACATTGATGAACAAAAAATACTGAGGAAGACTCAGCATGTTAGTGTTCTTTGAGGGGGTGAACAAACATATGGACAAGGGAAATCCAATAGATGTTGTTTACCTTGACTTCCAGAAAGCTTTTGATAAAGTTTCTCATCAAAGGCTCCTAAGTAAGCTCAATAGTCACGGGATAAAAGGACAAGTCCTCTTATGGATCAAAACTGACTAATTAATAGGAAACAGAGAGTGTGTATAAATGGGCAATTTTCACAGTGGTGGTGGTAAGCAGTGGGGTACCGCAGAGTCATTACTGGGTCTCATGCTTTTTAACTTGTTCATTAATGATTTGGAGTTGGGAGTGAAGTGGCTAAATTTGCAGGTGACACCAAATTGTTCAAGTTGATGAAAACCACAGAGGATTGTGAGGCAGTTCAAAGGCATCTGTCAAGGATGGACAAGTGGGCGTCAACGTGGCAAACGGGGTTCAGTGTGGCCAAGTGCAAAGTGATGCACACTGGGGCCAAAAATCCTAACTAAATAACACATTGATAGGGTCTGAACTGGCAGAGACTGACCAAGACAGAGATCTTGGAGTCGTAGTAGATAACTCACTGAAAATGTTGAAACAGTGTGCAACTGCAGTAAAAAAGGCCAATGCTATGCTGGGGATTAGACAAATCAGCCAATATCATAATGCCCCTGTATAAATCAATGGTGCAACCTCATTTGGAATACTGTGTGCAATTCTGGTCTCCACACCTCAGAAAGGATATTATAGCATTGGGAAAAGTGCAGAAAAGGGCAATAAGAATGATAGAAATGGTTGGAACACTTTCCCTATGAAGAAAAGTTAATGCGCTTGGGGCTCTTTAGCTTGGAGAAACATGACCAAAGTTTACAAGATTATGCATGGGATAGAGCAGGTGGAGAAAGAAGTACTTTTCTCTCTTTCTCACAATACAAGAACTCATGGGCACTCAATGAAATTGCTGAGCAGTCAGGTTAGAATGGATAAAAGGAAGTACTTCTTCACCTAAAGATTCATTAACACATGGAATTCACCGCCACAGGAGGTGGTGGTGGCTACAAGCATGGACAGCTTCAAGAGGGAATTGGATAAACATGGAGCAGAGGTCCATCAGTGGCTATTAGGTATAGGGAATTATCGGTCTGGGGCAAGTGATGCTCTGTATTCTTGGTGCTGGGGGGGTCAACAGTGGGAGGGCTTCTAGTGTCCTGGTGGACCTCCTGATGGCACCTGGTATTTTTGGCCACTGTGTGACAGAGTGTTGGACTGGATGGGCCACTGGCCTGATCCAACATTGGCTTCTCTTATGTTCTTATGTAAAAGAAATTTGATTTACAATGTCCGAAAGCACGTAATCTAAAAGCTGCACCTTTAGCAGTTTTGCCTTCCTTGTCCTCCCAACTGTTCAGTGCCTCTTCTTGTTTACATGTATTCTGAAGTCAGTAGCTTGTGCAGCAGAGAAGCCCCACCTGTACATCCTGTCAAGGATAAACTGAGGGTTCTGGCATAGCATTCCAGAAGGCTCAGTTACATATCTTCAAGAACAAGCAGTTTCAAAACTCCATCTGATACAGTATTGTCCACAAATAATAGATGAGTCTCTTCTGTGGAAAGCCTGCAAACTGAGATGGGGCTTGAAGGACTCCTTAGAGAGCTGAAGTTTGACACTCAAGATAAGAAGCCGTTTAATTGTTGTATTAGATGGAGGCAGCACACAAGAAGGGCTTTATATTGCAGACAACAATACAGCTAAAGGCCAGAAAAATACTCAACAGAGGCACATCTACACAGTCATCAGAAAAAGAGAGCGTTTACTAGTGCAAACAGTCCTACTCGTCCAAGAAACACAGTCCTTCTGCAGAACAGTCTAACCTAAATAACAGAACAGTGAGGGGAGAAGATGCAGCCTGACAAAGGGGCTGAGTGGATGGATGAGGTTCCGGTTCTCCTGTGCTTATAAACAGTAAATGCACAAGGTGCTGTAAAGAACAAGTGATTTTTAAGGGAGATGGGGAAGATTAACACAGTAGGCTCCAGGTACACTGCACACTGGGGTGGGAGGCAGCAAAGAAGACTGCACAAAGTGGCGATGAAGGGCAGAGCAGGAATAATCCCAGGAAGCTGTCCCTAAAAATTGAGTTACAGCTAAATAATTACCCTTACACAGGGCTACTAGCTTTGTGTTTTTAATGTGATTCTAATAGCACTAGAATATGCATTGGTGGTTCTGCTGTTATTTGACTGGCCAACTCCAAAAGCTGGAAGACCACTGCTCACCTGTGTATCATTTATTTTAGTCCTTGGGGGGCAACTGTGGGAGGGCTTTTGGGGTTCTGGCCCCACTGGTGGACCTACTGATGGCACCTGGGTTTTGGCCACTGTGTGACAGAGTGTTAGGCTGGATGGGCCATTGGCTTGATTCAACATGACTTCTCTTGTTCTTATTTATACTGCTGGTTACCAGGGTTCCATCTTGTCTCTCATTCTATATAACATCTTCATGAAACCACTGGGAAAGATCATCAGGAGATTTGGAAGGTGTCACCAGTATGGGGATGACACCCAGTATATTTGACTTTAACAGATGAATCAGGAGGATTTCCAAAAGTCTTGAACTGGTGCTTGGCACAGGTAATAGGACAGATGAAGGCCAAGAAACTGTAAGGAACTGGGCACTTATAGACATTGTTGGTGGGACTGTATGGTTATAAGAAACTTTTGGAAATCAGTAGTAAAGCAAATTTACAATATAACTAAATTTGAGATCCCAATGGAAATGGAATCTTTAATACTAAATTATTGGCCAACTGCTAAACGTCGTATGCATAACTTTGAACTAACAGAAATACTCTGTACAGCAGCTCATGCAGTTATAGCTAGATTTTGGAAGGATGACAAAAGATCTACCATATCTGACTAGTTTGAAAATTCAGGAATATTGTATAATGGACAAGCTAGCAGACTCTATGTTACCAGGAGACACCGAGTCATATAACTCGAATTTTGTAAAAAATTGGTTTCTAGTTCTTGAACTTTCTGCATCCCATAAGGAACTTGAACACATTCTTGAAGTTATTAACTTTGTATACTAATATAAGTTCTAAAAATTGCACATTACACTCTTCTTCCCTTAACATAGGTTATTATAGGTTGTATTGTTGTTTCAATAACATATTTGTAAAGAATTGTTGTTAATGTTCCTTTATTATGCATATATTTGACTATTAGTTATGCAGGTATCTGATTATTTAATTACAATAAAGTCATTAAAAAGGCCAAGAAACTGAATGTCAGCCCAGACAAGACTGAGGTACTGTTAATCAATGACAAAGCTTGATGAGTTTGTAGTTTGGGGGTGCTGCTGGATCCTGGTCCATGGCTAGAGGCTCAAGTCTCCTTTGTGGCACGTAGCATCTTTTATTAGCTTTGAGTGATATACCAGCTATGGCTGTTCCTCAAAAAGTGGGATCTGGCAATAGTGATTCGACTATAGTGACCCTTGCTCTGCTTACTTACAGGATAAATTGCTGTAATGTAGTCTATATGTAGCTACCTTTGGAAACAGTCTGGACATTTCAAAATGTGTCAGTCAAGCTACTGTCAGGGTGGGATACACTCTGGTGCTGGAAAATCTGCACTGGCTGTACATTTGTTTCTGTGTACAATGCAAAGTGCTAGTTCTTACATCTAAAGCCCTAAATGGTTTAGGGCCAGGATACCTGAAGGACCACCACCTTTTCCCACCAGTTAAGTTCTGCTTCATAAACCCTGTACTTTGTGCCCTTGGTTTCAGAGGTGAGACAACTAGCAAGCAAACACAGGGCTTTTTTGGTAGTGGCACCTCACCTATAACACAGCCTCCCCCTTGAAGCTTGCCTGGTGCCTACATTCCTCTCTTTTAGGCTCCAGACGAAAACAATACTGTTTACTCAGGCTTTTAATTAAGCTGTTAATTTTTTTAAAAAACCCAGTGTGTTTTAGTCTAAAAACTGTTATTTGTTTTAAGTTTGTCAATGATCTGTGTTTTCATGCTCTGGTTTGGTTTTTAATGCTGAATTTTAACAACTTTTGCTGTTTGAACAGTGACCATAATGTTATTGAATTCAACATTTGTATAAATAGGGAATTGGCCAAAAAGACTGACACAACCACTTTTAACTTTAAAAGGGGTAACTTCACTGATATGAGGGGACATGTGAGGAGGAAACTGAAAGGAAAAGTAGAAAGCGTCAAAACCATTGGGGAAGCTTGGAGACTATTATAAAAAATATATACCGCAGGTTAGGAAAGGCACAAATAGGTATAGAAAAAAGCCTGCATGGTTAACAAACAAAGTAATGGAAGCTGTAAAAGGTAAGCGGTGGAAAGCTAGTCTCAGTGAGGCTGTGGCAAATAAAATGTAAGTCTGTGATCAGGCAGGCAAAAAGGGAATATGAGGAGCATATAGCAAAAATCGTAAAGACCAAAAATAAAACTTCCTTCAAATACATTAGAAGCAGGAAACCAGCCAGGGAGGCAGTGGGGCCCTTGGATGACCAAGGGGTATAAATGGCTGAGAAGCTGAATACATTTTTTGGTCTTCACTGTGGAAGATGAGAAGTGTTTGCCCACTCCAGAACTGCTGATTTCGGGAGGGGTGTTGAAAGACCTGAGTCAGATTAAGGTGACGAGAAAGGAGGTCCTACTACTGACAGACAACTTAAAAAGTGATAAATCACCAGGCCTGGATGGCATACATCCGAGAGTGCTGAAGGAACTCATATATGAACTTGTGGATCTCCTGATAAAAATATGTAATGTTTCATGAAAATCTGCCTCCATTCTTGAGGACTGGAAGGTAGCTAATGTCACTCCCATCTTTAAAAAGGGTTCCAGAGGAGATCTGGGAAATTACAGGCCAGTCGATCTGACGTCGATACTGGGTAAATTGGTGGAAACTGTTATTAAGGAAAGAATTAGTAGACACATTGATGAACAAAAACTATTGAGGCTGACTCAGCATGGGTTCTGTAAGGGAAGATCTTGTCTCACTAACTTGTTAGTGTTAAGGGGGTGAACAAACATGTGGACGAGGGGGACCCAATAGATATTGTTTACCTTGATTTCCAGAAAGCTTTTGATAAAGTTCCTCATCAAAGGCTCCTAAGCAAGCTCAAAAATCATGGGATAAAAGGACGTCCTTGTGTGGATCAAAAACTGGCTAATTAATAGGAAACATAGAGTGTGTATAAATGGACAATTTTCTCAGTGGAGGGTGGTAAGCAGTGGGGTACCGCAGGGATCAGTACTTGGTCCAATGCTTTTTAACTTGTTCATTAATGATTTGGAGTTGGAAGTAAGCAGCGAAGTGGCTAAATTTGTAGATGACACGAAGTTGTCCAGGGTGGTGAAAACCAGGGAGGATTGTGAGGCACTCCAAAGGGATCTGTCAAGGATGAGTGAGTGGGCGGCAACGTGGCAAATGGGGTTCAATGTGGCCAAGTGCAAGGTGATGCACATTGGAGCCAAAAATCCTAACTATAAATACACGTTGATGGGGTCTGAACTGGCAGAGACTGACCAAGAGAGGAATCTTGGAGTCATAGTAGATAACTCAATGAAAATGTGACTGCAATGAAAAAGGCCAATGCTATGCTGTGGATTATTAGGAAGGGTATTAAAAACAGATCAGCCAATATCATAATGCCCCTATATAAATCAATGGTGCAACCTCATTTGGAATACTGTGTACAGTTCTGGTCACCACACCTTAAAAAGGATATTATAGCTTTGGAAAAGGTGCAGAAAAGGGCCACTAGAATGATAAAAGGGTTGGAAAACTTTCCCTATGAAGAAAGGTTAAAGTGCTTGGGGCTCTTTAGCTTGGAGCAACGACGGCTGAGGAGTGACATGATAGAGGCTTATAAGATTATGCGTGGGATAGAGCAGGTAGAGAAAGAGATACTTTTCTCCCTTTCTCATAATACAAGAACTCATGGGCACTCAATGAAATTGCTGAGTGGTCGGGTTAGAATGGATAAAAGGAAGTAGTTCTTCACCCAAAGAGTGATTAACACATGGAATTCATTGCCACAGGAGGTGGTGGATGCTACAAACATGGACAGCTTCAAGAGGGAATTAGATACGCATATGGAGCAGCCACCAAATGAGAAGGGAGCACTCACTGGAGAAGACCCTGATGCTGGGAAAGATTGAAGGTCAAAGAAGAAGGGGACGGCAAAGGATGAGATGGTTAGACAGCATCATCGGCAAAGGATGAGATGGTTAGACAGCATCATCGATGCAACGAACATGAAATTTAGCAAACTTCAGAGGACAGCGGAGGACAGGAGGGCCTGGCATAATCTGGTCCATGGGGTCGCAAAGAGTCGGACTCGACTATGCGACTGAACAACAACAAATGGAGCAGAGGTCCATCGGTGGTTATTAGCCACAAGGCTTCTGCTTCATTGACTATGCTAAAGCCTTTGATTGTGTGGATCACAATAAATTATGGCAGGTTCTTAAAGAGATGGGAATACTGGACCACCTCACATGTCTCCTGAGAAACCTGTATAAGGGTCAAGAAGCAACAGTTAGAACCGGATATGGAACAACTGATTGGTTTAGCATAGGAAAAGGAGTACGACAAGGATGTATATTGTCACCTTGCTTATTTAATTTATATGCAGAGTACATCATGCGAAATGCTGGCCTGGATGAATCACAAGCTGGAGTTAAGATTGCTGGGGAAAAGATCAATAACCTCAGATATGCAGACGATACCACTCTGATGGCAGAAAGTGAAGAGGACCTAAAGAGCCTCTTGCTCAGGGTGAAAGAGGAGAGTGCAAAAGTGGGCTTGAAGCTCAACATCAAAAACTAAGATCATGGCATCTGGCCCCATCACTCCTTGGCAAATAGAAGGGGAAGTCGTGGAAGTAGTGACAGACTTCACGTTCCTGGGATCCCAGATCACTGCAGATGGTGACTGCAGCCATGAAATTAAAAGACGCCTGCTCCTTGGGAGGAAAGCGATGGCAAACCTAAACAGTATGATAAAAAGCAGAGACATCACCTTGCCAACAAAAGTCCGCATGGTCAAAGCAATGGTATTCCCGTAGTAATGTATGGCTGCGAGAGTTGGACTATAAGGAAGGCCGAGCGCCGAAGAATAGATTCTTTTGAACTATGGTGCTGGAGAAGACTCTTGAGAGTCCCTTGGACTGCAAGGAGATCAAATCAGTCAATCCTAAAAGAAATCAACCCTGATTGTTCCTTGGAAGGCCAGATCCTGAAGCTGAAGCTCAAATACTTTGGCCACCAAATGAGAAGGGAGCATTCACTGGAGAAGTCCCTGATGCTGGGAAAGATTGAAGGTCAAAGAAGAAGGGGACGGCAAAGGATGAGATGGTTAGACAGTGTCATTGATGCAACGAACATGAAATTGAGCAAACTTCAGCAGACAGCGGAAGACAGGAGGGCCTGGTGTAATCTGGTCCATGGGGTCGCGAAGAGTCGGACTCGACTGTGCGACTGAACAACAACAAAATAGACAGGGACTCTGGGAAAAGTGATGCTCTGTATTCTTGGTGCTGGGGGGTCAACAGTGGGAGGGCTTCTAGTGTCCTGGCCCCACTGGTGGACCTCCTGATGGCACCTGGTATTTTTGGCCACTGTGTGACAGAGTGTTGGATTGGGCGGGCCGTTGGCCTGATCCAACATTGGCTTCTCTTATGTTCTTATGATGTTTTTATTATGCTTTATTTTATAAGCAGCCTTGGCAGGTCCCCTAGAGAGACAGAATAAAATCTTTCTAAGTAAATATAAAGCATTTCCTGCCACCCCTTCTGAAGTCAAAAGGATCCCTTCTCAGGGGTGGAAACTAGTCAGAGGGTCAAAAATACTGACTTTACTGACCAAAATTCCAAAAGATTTGACCAAATACTGACAAATTGCTGAAAAATTTAATGCCAGCATATTGATAAGCTAATGTTTTAAAAGTAAAACTGTTTTTGTTCGACTCCTCGCATCCCAATGGACCACATCGCACCAGGCCCTCCTGTCTTCCATCGTCCTCCAGAGTTTGCTTACTTCATTGCATCAATAACACTGTCTAACCATCTCATACTTTGCCGTCCCCTTCTTCTTTTACCTTCAGTCTTCTCCAGTGAGTGCTCCCTGCTCATTTGGTGGCCAAAGTATTTGAGCTTCAGCTTCAGTACCTTGGCCTTCCAGGGAACAGTCAGGGTTGATTTCTTTTAGGATTGACTGATTTGATCTCCTTGCAATCCAAGAGACTCTCAAGAGCCTTCTCCAGCACCATAATTCAAAAGCATCTATTTTTCGGCACTCGGCCTTCCTTAATGGTCCAACTCTCACAGCCGTACATTACTAAAAGTAAAACTAGGACTTTTTTTTAATAATATATTTATTAACTTTTTTATATGACATACATACAACAATAAAAGTTAAATACAACAATGATATAAAAGTTTCTTTGACAATTAGGTGGGCATTCAAAGTTCTCTCTGACATCCTGGCCTTTCATTGGTTAAAATACGTCCAGTTTTTGAAAACCTTCTTTCTATGTCCATACTACCATGCAATAATGATAATGCTGCTTTCACCACCTTGGTAACCAGTGGGTATTTTGGATCTCCAGACGGGTGTATTTTTTCAAAGAACTGATTCCAGTATGTATCTATGCGGCAAGTTTCACTGGCAGTTTCATCTTCCAGGCTAAGAAGTTTCCATTCGTCCACAATCATGTCTAGTGGAATATCCATTGGGAGTGCTGCTGCTACTTTCATTAGATCCTCGTGGGTTCCTTCCTTGACCCTCTGTGATGAAGCTAAACATTGAAGATATCTGAGGACAGGCTTGTCCAAAGATGACTGGAGTAAAAGGTGTTTGCAGGCTGCTATGAAATGGGTTTTTTGCTCCCGTTAAAATGAGTAGCTGTTCCTTTTCAGAAAGTTTTTTCAGTTTGTCATAGATTCTACTTTCACTGATTACTTCTCTCACAGGTATGTAGTGCTCATCACTAAAGGCTTCAAGAGACAATGGTGCTGAACTCTTACAAACATGATTCATTATGGTTCTTGTGAGAGTTTTTACTTCACTATCACATGCACCAAAGGCTCTTCTTTCTGGAAGACTCCAGTGAACTTTGTAAATAAGTGGGCACTTGTGCAAAGAACATCACCTCTGCTTTCATTGTCTCATGTTTTAAGAGTTTAATTATGTCTCTATATGTTGTAGAAGATTTCACCAAATCACTTTTACTCTTGGGAACAAAGTCCTTAAAGTACATAACTGAATCTGTCTTCTCACTGGGAAGTCATCTTGTTTCCCCCAAAATGCAGTAAAGAAAACAAAAAACCACAAACTGCATTCACAAAGATCAAAGAAATACTGACTTTACTGACAATTTTTTAAAAAAACTGACAAATTACTGACCAAGACGAAAAAACTGACTTTTACTGATTTTACTGACCATTTTCCACCCCTGCTTCTGAAAGTCTAACCCCTCTTCTGAGAAGACTCACAGTAGGCTTCACACAAAATCGGCAACTGAAATTTCACATCCCTCAAGGCCACAATTTTTCTATGGCCACATGTACCCTTGTACACAAAGAGAAAGAGCAGACAACATCCACTCTTTGGGAACAAAAAGCTACCACTACAGAATCAATACAGAATTCAAAGCAAGCTTTAACTGCTCAAGACTGTACTGCAGATTCTTATATGCCCCCATCCATTTACTTAAAACCCTCCAGCTTGTTTATGTGTCTAATGGATTAGAAGAGTGGCTCAAATAAATTCCCATGAGATAGAATGGTCTTAAATGCCATTAACTGATGCAATTACCTAGGAGGGCAATTAATAACACATGCAACCTTAATGAGCAATATCTCACTAAAGAAGTCGACATAACCTCTGGCAAAGAATGTGTACGATGGATAACGCCCTAGGGAGAAAACTTGGTACTCACATTTTATACTTCTTGGCACTGTACCAAGAAGCACCTCTATGCTTTTATCAGTTCTAAAGACCTTTTCAGCAATAAGGCAGCTACAAGTAGAGGCTCGATCTGGACACAGAGAAAGTTAACTAGCAAATTAACTATAAAAATGGGCAGAAGGAGGATGAAACTACAACCCAATTTATAACGAGTGATGGTGCATGACTCCAGGAACAGGACTTACACAACTAAGACAAACATATAATTCTGCAAGGTAGGAATAGGGACCACAGTGGAGTAGGAGTCTTTTGAGAGAAAAAGGCACAGAATATCGGTCTATCTTCTTACCAAGAGTTTGTGGCAGGATTCAACCCTGTTAAAGTGTATCCTTAAAACAGAACCCAGACTCAAATACATTAATACCCCCAAACCTACTATTAGCTTAACCCTGACTGCATGCCCCCAACCAGCCAGCACACATTTTGTGCAATATCATTCACAGATACTCTCCTGAAACCTTCTGAGCAGAGCAGACAGTTAAACAAATCAGGGGCTCAGCAAAAGGGATAATACGAAAGGTGGGGGGAGCTTTAGAAAGCAAAAAATAAATTGCAATTTCTCTCAGTTTTCTCTTTCCCTAAAGCTCCCCCCCCCCTTCACATCATCTCTCTGCTCCAAAAGCTCAGTTTCAGAAACAATGTTTTGGAACATAAGAGAAACCATGTTGGATCAGGCAATGGCCCATCCAGTCCAGCACAGTGTCATACAGTGGCCAAAACCCAGATGCTGTCAGGAGGTCCACCAGCAGGGCCAGAACTCCAGAAGCCCTCCCACTATTGCCCCCCAAGCACCAAGAATACAGAACATGACTGCCCCAGACATAATGTCCCATCTATACCTTGTGGCTAATAGCCACTGATGGACCTCTGCTCCATGTGTTCATCCAGTCCCCTCTTGAAGCTGTCTGTGCTTGTAGCCACCACCACCACTTCCTGCATCAGTGAATTCCACCTGTTAACTACCCTTTGGGTGAAGAAGTACCTCCTTTTATCTGTTCTAAGCCTACGGCTCATTAATTTTATTGAGTGCCCACGAGTTCTTGTATTAGCAAGAAAGGGAGAAAAGTACTTTCTCTACCTGCTCTGTCCCATCCTTCTCTATCATGTTGCCTCTCAATCATCATTTCTCTAAACTAAAGAGCCCTACCCTTTCTTCATAAGAAGGTGTTCCAACCCTTAATCATTTTAGTTACCCTTTTCTGCACCTTTTCCAATGGTAAGAACATAAGAACATAAGAGAAGCCAATGTTGAATCAGGCCAATGGCCCATCTAGTCCAACACTCTATCACACAGCGGCCAAAGATACCACGTGCTATCAGGAGGTCCAGCAGTGGGGCCAGGACACTAGAAGCCCTCCCACTGCTGCCCCCTCCAGCACCAAGAATAGAGTGCATCACCTGCCCCAGACTGAGAGTTCCCATCTGTACCCTGTGGCTAATAGCCACTGATGGACTTCTGCTCCATATGTTTATCTAATTCCCTCTTGAAACTGTCCATGCTTGCAGCTGCCACCACCTCCTGTGGCAGTGAATTCCATATGTTTATCACTCTTTGGGTGAAGAAGTATTTCCTTTTTATCTGTTCTGGTATAATATCTTTTTTGAGGTGTGCTGACCAGATGTGTGTACAGTATTCCAAATGAGGCCACACCACAGGTTTATACAGGGGCGTTATGATACTGGCTGATGTGTTTTCAATCCCCTTCCTAGTAATCCCCAGCATAGCATTTGCACAGTCTAAAACAGTTCCAAAATTGCTTCCCTGAAGCAAATAGTTAACATGGGTGGCGTGCAGCAATTTAAAAAAAAAAAAAAAGGGACACCAGAGATGCATATAAAAAAAGAGGGGATAGAAACATTTCCGCCAACCAGGCTGGACTGTTTGAAAGCTTTAAATATGCCTGCAAATGCTTACAGCAGGTGGGTTGGAGGGGCAGGGGGGGAGATAGAAGCCGCTGTCCTGGCAGCATGAGAACACAGAATCTGTTCACGCCTGGAGTGGAGGTGTCACCGAAGCAACGCGCAGGAGGCAATCCACATCCCTCCTTGTGGAGAAGGGGACACGGCTTTCAAGGTCAATGCTTGTTAATGGGGGGGAGCAGCCATCATTATTCCTTCTCCCCCATCAACTCCTCACAAATACCCCGCCCGTTAAGCATTTCGGCACCCCCCCACCAGCACCACCAGCAAAAGCCCAAGGAGAAAGCCCCTCTTCCCTTCTCCTTCCTCTCTATCTGCCACGTCGAACAATTCCCCCTGCCCAAGGGGGGACCCTTCTCCCCGCTCCTTTACCACCTGCTTAGGCTCCCCCCCCATCCCTCTCTTGCTCTTCTGCACCCCGCTGGACCCCCCCATCCCCAGGAAGATCTTCCAAAAAAACAACAAAACCCCATTTACGGCTCCCCCCCCCTTTGAATCCCGCTCCTCAGCAGGAATGCCCCCCCCGCGCCGCTCCCTTTTCTCTCGGTCTGCCCCCGCCCCCGCCCCCGCCCCCCGGATTCCCCGAGGCCCTCACCGCCGCGGTGGGAGATGTGCCGGCAACGGAACCGGTGGCGCTTGGGTCGGTGGAGCAAGCCCGGGTACTTGAGCAGGAGCGCCGAGGTGAGGAGGTAGCCGCCCAGCGTGGAGA
Organism: Gekko gecko; assembly: GCA_029375565.1. Classification (NCBI taxonomy): domain Eukaryota; kingdom Metazoa; phylum Chordata; class Lepidosauria; order Squamata; family Gekkonidae; genus Gekko; species Gekko gecko. Next base: position 17,437,003 of record JAPDNY010000016.1, on the reverse strand, counting down.
GCACGTAGAGGGCGGTCGACATGGCCCTCCCGCTCTCCGAAGCCGGGATGCTGAGGGCCGTCAGTCCGGACTGGAGCAGCGACCTCGCCCGGCTTCTCCGCGCTCTCCCGCCGCCGGACTGAGGGAGCCCGAGCGCCTCACACCGACACCGCCCCCGCCGGACGCCCGGCCCGGCCTCCCTGCCCGACGACGCAGGCGCCCAGCCACGCGCGGAGGGGTGGGGGGGCGCCGCGCTCATTGGCTGGCGGGCGCGCGGGCCGGAGAAGCGACCGAAGGGAGGGGGGAGTTGCGGTGACGTCAGGAGGCTCCCTGCTGTGGCGGCCGCCCCTCCCCCCCCCCGGCTTCTGAAAATAAAACCGTCATAACGGTTCCTCGTCCCTTCCATCGTTAGACCCGCACCGGCCCTGCTTGAGGTAACCCGTCCCTCCCCTCCCTCTCTCCCCAACATGTATTATAGCACACCTTTCCCCTCTGATCAGGCTCACCAAAGCAGCTAAGCGCATTGAAAACAAGCATCATAAAACCAAATCTCTTAAAAACCGAGCCAAGATAGGCATAGAGCTCCAATGAAGTACACAGACGTAGAAACGACCATTAAAACGTAGGGCAGGAAAAAGGCATCAGGTAGGGTTGCCAGCCTCCAGGTGGAGCCTGAAGATCTCCCGGATTTACAACCAACCTCTAAGCTGTGGAGCCTTCTGAGCAAAAATTCTACTTTGTGAGCTACTGGCATTACAGCTGTGAGCCAGCGATTTGGTTACTGCATAAATTAGTTTGCTCTGGAGCCACTCCTTCCTGAGCTAAGACAAAAATCTGTGAGCTGGAAGCTAAAAAACTGTGAGTTAGCTCACACTAACTCATCTTAGAGGGAACACTATTTACAACCAATATCCCGATTAATTTACACAAATCAGTTCCCCTGGAGAAAATGGCTGCTTTGGAGGGCACCATACCCTTTGGTGAGGTCCACTCCATCCCCGCCCTAACCCCCACTCTCAAACCTCCAGGTATTTCTCAACTTGGAGTTGCCGACTGAGGAAATGCCAGGTGAAACAAGAAAAGTCTTCACTGGCTGACAGTGGCAGGAGACAGGAAAGTCTAGGGTGCCAGCTCAGGGTTGGAAAATACCTGGAGAATTTTGGGGGTAGAGCCTGAGGAGGGCAGGGTTTGGGGAGGAGAGGGACTTCAATGGGGTATAATGCCATACAGTCCACTTTCTGAAGCAGCCATTTTCTCTAGGTGAATGGATCTCTGTCATCTTGGGGGTGAGTTGTAATTCCAGGAGATCTCCAGCTATCACCTGGAGGATGGCAACCCTAGGCGAGTCTTTGTCACCTTGCCATACTAGCATTACAACATAACAGTAAAACAGTCTCGGCAAGGAGCAACCAAAATCACACACACAATCCGTTTCCCAGAGCCTCCTTCAATGCACCTGGAGTAGCAACACATCATTAGTGTAATTTAGCACACTGGCTGCGTCACAACTGAAAGCTCTGTGGTGCATTTGTGGTGCAGCAGAAGCTCCTGTGAGTCAGAGCTTGCTTTGTGGGAAGTGTTATGTTCTATCAGTGTGACACACAGAACACTTTCCTAAGAACACTGTCCAGGGAGGAAACCCCATTGGCCTGACCTGAGTCAGATTCTGGGCAGACCCACTTGGGATTGTTCTTGAAAACTTTTTGAATCACCTTGCTACTTCAGAGACCCACCCAATAGGAAGGAAAGCAGTTTTAAAATAAAGGGGAAAGTGTCCCTGAATATGTGCAGAATGCTCATTTAGTTTTGGGAGGGAGGGCTCTTTTTTAAAAAGGAAAGGTGCCTACAAGAATTTACATGGTAATGACCTCCTTTACCTTCCCTTTGATGGTTCATTAAAATTTTTTTTAGCTTTTAAAAAATTGGTTTTACATGCTATTCATTCTATAACACCCTAAAGAACTAAAGAAACTAAAAAAAATGTGCTAGATTATACAGCTAAATACAATTATGCTAGATTTTCATCCGCTTCCCCCCCTCACACCTGGCTTTTCTCACACCTGGAGGAGCTTTTCTTCCACTCTCAGGGTAACTCACTGCCACCACCTGACCTTTGTACGGAACAGCCCACTGGAAGAGTCAGGACTCCCAACATCCCTTCCAAGTTCTGAGGCCTTGCCTCTGTGTCTCCCATTGCCCAATGCCTGGTCACTATGCCCCTGAAGGAATAGCCACTTGCCAACTGCCTGCCTTCCCCCTGGCTCACCTTTTAAAACTGCATGTCTCAGACAGTTAGAGGTCTATGTGGTACAGAGAACCACTACCAGCATCAAAAGTTATAGTGTTAAAAAGAAAATGTTTACAAGCATACTTTTAGCACAGCACCAGATCTGAGCAAGGGATACAAGAAATGGGGAAAATGTGACTCCTCTGTCCCTTTCTCTGTACATAGGACAGTCTCCTTTTGCTTAGGATGTTACAGATCCCTATAAAATTGCCATCACCTTGAAGCTTGCTCCAGCTCTTCAGGCGAGCACATGGTCAGTGGTTGCCTTGCCTGTGGAGAGGTCTCTGCGCACACAGCACCCAAGGAAAAGAGAGCTCCTTCCTGTGGCAAGGAGTTTTTATCATATCTGTTTCTCCACCCACTGAATGGTCACACCAGCTCAAAGAGGTGTTTTCCTGGAGATTTCCAGGAATCTCCTTCCTGAAGACTATCTAGGATTTTATCCTTCCAAATCTCTGTTCCCTGCTGGGGGGAAGGAGAGATCTTGCCCCACCCACTGTCTCTCTTGCCAGATCTATTCACATCCAAATGAAGGTGTCTGGAAAGCAACTGCACACTTCTCCATCCCATGACTGTTCTCTGACTAGAGAAATTTCTTTTCAAACCACCCAAGAGAAAAACTGCATTTCTTCAGAGCTCAAAAGAGGACGGACACCAAAAACACTAAAAAGAGGACATCTGATAAAACCTACTTATTTGGGATTAATTAACTCAGAGGAAAAGAGCAGCAGTATACATGGTGTTTTACTAAAAAGGAGCAGCATGAAATCAATACAGCATAAAAAACTGGCACCCTAGTGTGTATAGAATCAATGTGCAATAATCTTCATTTTCGAGGGGTTTCACTGCAATTCTTGGTATGTCGTACAGATTTTTGTTAACCCGGAATGCCCTGACATGGATAGCTCATACTAGCCTGATCTCGTCAGATCTCAGGAGCTAAACAGGCTCAGCCCTGGTCAGTATCCAGATTGGAAGCTACCAAGGAAGTCCAGGGTCGCCATGCAGAGGCAGGCAATGGCAAACTACCTCTGAATGCCTCTTGTGTTGAAAACCCAACAAGGCTGCAACTTCACCAAGTGTGGGGGATTAACCCAGAATAAATCATCCCTGTTATTATTGCTACATGCACACAAGGCCAACTATGATACAAAACCTGGAATAAGGCACAAATGCAAGTGAATGTATTTTTCTATAAAACATTTATAGAAGGACTTTTACCTATAACAAGGAACTAAACAGATCTGTTTACATAACTGCTGCTAAACCATTTTATTGATTGATTGATTGATTTTCTAGACCACCCTCCCCCACAAGCAGGCTCAAGTCAGGTTACAACAATGCAATAAATACATAATCCAGTATCTAAAACTTTACAAACAATTATTAAAACACAGTAAATAACATCAATAAATAACAATGACAATCGATGACAGCATTAATCACTCCATCTGCTCCTGTGTAGGCTCCCCAAATGTGTGCAGGTAGATGACAACTGATGTTGAAGGGATGGGAAGATGAAGACAGTACAGATTAAATGTAACAGGCAGTGCAGAGCATTGCTTTAGCTCGATGCAGTGATTTTTTAAAAATGGATTAATGAGGAAGTTTTTTTCTACAGAAACTAAGAAAATCTTCAGCATTGTCTGACAAATGTGGGTTTTATTCCCAGTAAAATTTTGATGTCCTTTCCCCATATTTAAAATTAATCTGCAAGAAAATGGATAGATACCCAAGAAAATAAAATTTCACTTGGGGTGAGAGAGCCCCCTAGCAGGCCATATGCCATAACTGCAACTGTGTCAATTTCTTTCACTCAAGGACTTCTACAGGTAAAAGATCAGGTGTGAATGGTGGATGACATTCCATAGTATGGAACACATTCTTCTGATGGCAGGCAATGCTCCAAAGATGTTGTCAGCCTCATATATCATATTGCTATATAGGGGGTGGGATGTTGCACACACATCCTAGAGCGCAAATCCATTTTAATTTTCACGCACAGCCCTCCCTCCAACAAAAAAAGAGTAAGTTTGTAGAAGACAAGAATGAATTAGAGGAGTCAGCATTACACCAGAGCAGGCTGGTCAACTGCAATTTGCCTTTTTATCTGTGGCTTGCAACAAAGCATTACCTGCTCACAGCCAAGCAAAATATTAAGAATTGAGTCTCTTTCACACTATTTGTCTGTCACAAATAACTAGAACCAAAGTGATACAATAGTTAGAAACTAGAACAAAAGATTTAATCGTGAAACTTGCTGGATGGCCTACTGCACAGGGCTGTTGTGAAGATATGAAGGTCAGGAGAACTTCATAAGCCATCCTGAGTCTTGAAAGAGAGGCGGGATAAAAATGACAGAGACATGGTCTCATTCACAAGGTGGTAGCAAAGACTTTGACTGATTTATCCCCCCTCCCCCAAATCAACAGATGAACCATGTGCGGAGGAATGGAGGGAAAATTATCATGAGCAAAGATCTGATCAAAAAGATTCCTTTAAAAGTTAGAGGTTCAAACCCTGGTATGTTTGTAAAACAAATTAAGATGAAGACATCTTAACCTGGGAAAACCCCATCATTTCTGAATAATGCAGCCTACAGACATTTCAAATGGAGAGTGCATGAAGGAAAGCTTAAGCACCAACATCGAAAACTACAGCAGCAATCAGGTTAACGGTAGATACTACATTATACTTTGAGCTTAATTTGGGTTTAGCCCAACTCTGGAATTCATTCTCAACCCCAGGGATGAGCATTGAAATGTAACAAGAAATGCACCTCTAACCATGTACCTCAAAGCTGCGCAATCCCAGATGGTGTCCAATCACTCAGCATTACAGATCAAACTTTCCAAGGCAAATGATGAATCTTCTTGGTAGCAATCAGCTCCAGCTCCTCTCCGGAAGGTCAACAATTCAATAGCTGCTATAACCTTGACAGGACATATCAGCAGCTGTAATTAGTATAACTCTCTGGTTGCCATATTTTACAGAAAACCCTCATTTTTAAACTGTTGCAATTGGGTTCTTATTTATTTTTAGAAGATTAGCGACCTAAAAGGGTCTAATGGTCAGTTTTTAATCTCCTTCACTTCCATCAATTCAAGCAAGGGAGGTCTCAAAAACCTCAACCAGCAGCACACATGTTCTAAACACGGCAGTGAAAACAAGGGCCGAAGTAGGCTTACCACTGTAAATTCTCCTCCTGCCTCTCACCCTCTAAGGGCCAAAAGTTAAAGCTTAGTATCGTGGGAACTTCCTCAGCTAGGGATGGAAGAACAGAAGCTGTTGGATCCTGTAGCTTTCCAGGTGGCCCTTAGGCTATTACCAGAAGACCTGGTGAGAAGTTCCATCAAAGGCTTGGTTGAACTTCAAAACAAGAAAGTAACTGAGGTGGTTGGCCTCATACCACCCCCTCCTGAAGAAGTGAGCAGTGACTCACGAAAGCTCCAACCCTGCCACATATTTTGTTAGTCTTTAAGGTGCTACTGGGCTTTTCTCTTTTCTACTGCTACAGACAGACTAACATGGCTACCCATCTTGATCTACCTCCCTTTCAGGCATTTGTCCATGGAACCAAACTTGATATAGTAGTGAACACAAACAACAACGAAGCAGCACGGATGGATGTCTACTGCATACAGGGAGGAAACAAACATGACCCACAAAAGGCTACCATTCATCTTAAAGCCTACTCTGTGGCAGAAAGAGGCAAAAAGGCATTTTTCTGTCACCACGGCATCTACTCTGTTTAGAAAGCAATAAGTACCTTCTTACACATAGGTAAAGGTAAAGGTTTCCTTGCTCAAAACCCAGTCCAAGCTGTCTGAAGACGTTTCTATGGTCATGTGGCCGGCGTGACTAAACACCAAGGCGCACGGAATGCTGTTACCTTCCCACCGAAGCGGTACCTATTTATCTACTTGCAATTTCTTGCTTTCGAACTGCTAGGTTGGCAGGAGCTGGAACTAGAGATGGGAGCTCACTCTGTCATGTGGCATACACATAGGACAGGATAAAAAGCAGGGAGAAGTCTCAGCAGTGCACTGTCATCTTGCTGTGAAGCGCACTGTAGATGAAACTGCTCATTTATTCTAAAGCAAGCTCCATTACTGATATGGTGACAGTGACACCATGGAATCTGACATTTTCTCTCTCGAAAGCATTTGTAGACCACATTTTTGATTCTTTAATTAGACAATACAAACATGAAAAAGTCCATACCACAACTTGCCCATGATGACCCTCACCCATCTTGGCTTATTATTACAATATTTAGATGAGGGAGAGGGATTTGTTGGACACAGCACATTTCTCCTTGAGAGACAGCATATTCTCAATTAGTTTGAAGGAAGTGGTTCTGAGATCACTTTGGGGGGGGGGGGGTCCTGTTTGGATCTCTTTGATTGTTCCAGCTATTGGCCATTTTGGGGCACATGCTCAAGAAGATAGTGGTGATGCAACTCGAGGGCTGTGGGGGGGCGGTGTTTGGATGAAAGCAAACCCACTTCAGTTGGGCTTCTGGTCTAGATTCAACACTGAAATCCCTTGGATAGTTCTGCTGGACAATCTATTCTAGGAGAGAGAAAAGGCGATCGCTGCTACTCTGCTGACTCTCCTGGATCCATCAACAGCTTTTGATACTATTGACCATGGCATCCTTCTGGACTGTCTGTCAATTTTGAAAGTGGAGGTTTCAAGGAGTCTTTGAAGACCTTAGCTCTGTACCCAGGCAGCTGAGCTATGGGATTCTGAAGGACTCCATGTTGTCCCAATGCTGTTGTTTGAGATTTTGGAGTGGGGCTGCATCAGTATACTGATGACACCCTATTGAACGGGTTCCAGGAGGAGCTGACAGGCTGGATGAAACTGAATAAACTGAAGATTAATCCAGACAAGACAGAAATGCTGTCAGTCAAAGGTTTGGACCATGTAATGGCCTATCAGCAATTCTGGAACCAGGTGGCACTCCCCCTTTAAAGTAATAGGCTCACAACTTGGGGGCACTTTTGGATCTTGGCTTATGCAGTGCCCAGCTGGCATCTGTGGCTTGAAGTATTTCTTTCCAACTTCGGCAGGCATGCTGACTACACCCGTTTGGGCAAACTGTTAGCTGGCTCCAAGCTCTGATTACTGCAATGCACTTACACATGGCTGCCTGGGAACACCGCCTGAAAACTCTGTCTGGTCCAAAACACGGTAGCAAGAGCATAAAGCATGCCATAGTGACAACAATAACATCCCCATGTTAAAAGAGCTGCATGATTACTGGTTTATTTTTGGATGCAATTCAAAGTACTGGTTTTGACCTTTAAAGTCCTACACAATCTGGGCCCATGGTAGCTCAACGACTGTTTACTCCTGTATAAAACTGCCCTTCCATTAAGATGTTCTGTAAAGGCCCCTCTCTGAGAGCCTCCATCTTCTGAACTGAAGCAAGTGGTAACTGAGGCCAGGGCCTTGTTAGTGCTGGCCCCAGGGTTACAGAATTCTCTCTCCCTTGAGTTCACATCTTCTCTTCCCGTGTTTAGGCTTCACTAAGAGAACATTACTTATGTTTCCCCCCGCCATACAATTGTATTTGTATTATCTATTTTTTGCATATAAATGCAAAAGAAGTTTTGAAAAGCTTTTAAATCTTTGCAGACTTTCTCCTGCAATTAAATGCCACCTTGAGTTCGTCACTGGAACACAGCAGGTTAAAAATTTTCCTAGCAAAGAAAATATAAAACATGCCACCTTTCCTGAGAATTTCCTTCACCTTCAGCATGGTTAGAACCAATAACTTTGTGTCACGGGCCCAGTTTGAAATTCAACTGTGCCGAAACCAACATGTTTAAATAAACAATTTCACAGTTCTCTGTTTCGTCAGCCATTTATTCCCACTCAAATGACTATCCCTCATCATGCTGCCAGAATCTATGTGAATGTTCCATGGTATAGCTGTTTTACAAATCAACTCTTCCCCCATACACACACACACACAATATGGGATTGTAATGGGTTAGCCAGAACCTGCCTTCAGTATGACTATTCCTACCCTTCTCAGCATCCTTTTTGGCACGCATCGATCATTTCAAAATTGTACATATACTGGGTTCATTAAATCAAAGCAGTGATTACTTTCAAAAGCCCAACAGTGAGTAATCAAAATCCATCATACATTTCAGGGGAATGCTGGGATGGGAGAGTGGGGGAAAGGAAAAATAACTTCCAAAACTAATTCAGTCTTTGAGGTCCAATAGGGACTATTGTACCACGGCCTTTAGAATCCCTCGAATAACCTTGTAACTCATCAGCTGCTGGTTTTCTTTCGGAGGAAAGCAGGGCCCCCGTTCTGTCACGTAAGCGTAAGGAAATCGAAGGACCCACAGTCCGTCGGGAGGAAGAGTTATCTCTTGCTTCTCAGGGTAAAATATCGGGCAAGGAGGGGGCCCTGGTTGGACCTAGAAGGGGTGGGAGTGAAAAGAAAAGCAAGCAGAAAATAGTGTTAGTGATTCCAACAGGTGAGTTTAACAAAACTATTTTAATTTTTTCCCTCTTTAACAGAAGCACAGGAAGGAAGGTGGCCTGGTATAGCCCAAACTCATCAGATTTCGGAAGCTAAGCAGGGTTGGTAATTGGATGAAAGGCCACCAGGAAGACCCTGCAAAGGAAGGCCATGGCAAACCACCTCCGCTTCTCACCTGCCTTGAAAGCCTCTTGCTGGGGTGCCATAAGCCAGTTGTGATTTGACAGCACTTATACCAACGGAAATATACGAACAAAAGAAGCCACCTTATGCCAGGTCAGAAAACTTGACCCTCTAGCTGAGCACTGTCTGCTCTAACTGGCAGCAGGTCTCATGCAAAGGAATGCTTTTCCGTGCATCTGCCATCTCAGATCCTTTAATTGGAGATGCCAAGGATTGAACTGGAGATCTTCTGCATGCCAAGCACATGCTCTCCCACCAAGCCACAGCCCCTCCAGAAGAAAGGGCTACACCAAGCTTTACTCTGTGCTGCTGCATAGACACATGAATGCACATGAAGCCGCCTTAATACTGAATCAGACCATCGGTCCATAAAGCTCAGTATTGTACACTCAGACTGGCAGTGGCTCTCTGGAGTCGCTCATGGATGTCCTTCGCATCATCTACTGCCTGGACCTTTTTTAACACGAGAAGCCAGGGACTGAACCTGGAACCTTTTGCATGCAAAACAGAGTCTCTACCACTGAACCACAGCCCCTCTCCAATAGATTTGACAGTTCAGACACCATATCACTTGCCACCAATAACTTTTGCCCCCATTCAGGTGTTTCCGAGCTGCTGTACCATTGCAAAATATTCACTTCATTTTAACACTGTAAAGAGGTTTGTTTGTTTTTTTAAAAAGCACAAACTCACCGAGATAAACTAAACTGTTCCTCCCCACCAACACAGCATAGTGATTAGGAACCTTAGATGAATTGTGAACCAGTTCCCAGTACAAATCTTCAGTCAGCCATAGGCTGCCTTCTTTACAGGGCTGTTGTATGAATTACTAAGATAATATTTATTTATTTGGATTTGTATCCCGCCCTCTCCAAAGGCTCAGGGTGGCTGACAATGAGGCATGCATGCCAACTTTAAAACAGATTAGAACAGTATAAAACCAAAAAACATATAAAACATATCCAAAAAACATATAAAACATAAGTGGAAAGCTCCGAATACTCCAATATGATACACAAAATGTGAAGTCTATTTTATTATTGCAGAATTGTGATACCATTCAGGTGTCTTAGTCCAGTGGTTTTCAAGCTGCCTTTTCACACGGATTGTTTAATGAGTAATTCCTGCATGTCCGTCATGGAATCCTGGCACGTGGCAGAAGATTCTGGGGTGAATTCTAGGTATACCCATTCAGTTCCCAGGCTAGCCTGATTTCGGAAGCTAAACAGGGCTGACCCTGGTCAGTACTCAGATGGGAGACCACCAAGGAAGTCTAGGATTGCTGCGCAGAGGCACACAATAGCAAGCCACCTCTGGACATCTCTTGCATTGAAAATCCTAAGGCTGCATTAAATTGGCTGTGACTTTCCACCACCCATTCACTTTGTACCTATCCATTATGTTTTTATCCCACCCTTTCTCCAAGGAAACCAGGAAAACCTGAGCAGTTCCTTGGAACAGTTTAACAACTAGTGCTAACAACAAGATCATTTATTCTGCAGTGGTCATATCCCACAGCAAGGACACCCCTTCAGTCCTTCCATAATAGCACCCATCTTACCTGCGGTGTCAGTATTATCTGGAGCGGAGCATCGGGAACCACAACAAAAAGTCTCATCAGCTGAGCGTAGTGTGGTTTCAGTCCTCGCCCTGGGTTGGATGACAAGATGTACAAAGGCATATCGGAGTTGAGAGCTTTGAGAGCTGATTCTTTCGGTCCCCCTCCCATCACCTTCATGACTTTCTCCGGCCCAGAACACATGAACCTCCGGCCGCGAGCATCTTCGTACTCAAACCCCACGAAGGCACGAGCCACATCATCCCGACGCCTTCCTCTCCCCATGACGACCGCGCTTCTCTTCCCGGGAATGGCCTTGTTAGGAGCTGGCCAGGAATTAGTGTCCAGGTCTCCCTCCTCTTCAGTCCTTGTCCTGATCACAATGTCCCAAGGCATCAAGTAGTTTGTCCCTAGGATGAAGCCCTGCTGGTCTAAGCCAGTGTGGAAGTTGTAAGCCTTGGCAGGGCCGAGTTTCACCAATGACCAGCTGGAAAATTTGGGCAGAAGACCCTTCGGGCAATTCGAATGCAGCATGCCAGGGAGATACTCCACTGTGGATGCCTGACGGTCTACCAAGCTTGGCCTCTTTTCACCTTTGGATTCTGTGGCCTGCCCATGAGCCTCCGTGGTGTCCCCTCCACCTTGTGGATCCGCAGGGTAGGTACCCAAACTATCTGTGGATTGGCCCAAGCTGAGAGCTAAGCTCAGGCTGGTGCTTTCGCCCTGAGTTTGCGGCTCCTTCTCCTTCAGTTTTTCCGCTTCCCCTTCCAAAGGGCTGGCTGATGATTCATTCTTGGCCGGGGCCGGGTCTGGTGTACTCGGTTGAAATATGGGGAAGTTGATATGATCCAGTTTCCCGCAACATTTCTCTTCTAAGAGCTGTAAGGGGGCAATGGAGGAAGAGGAGAAGAGGTAATATGTTAAAATTTTCAATAGAGAGATAACCATGTTCCTGGCAGATAGATCAAGGTGGGGAGTCGTGTTGGTCTGGAGCAATAGAACAAAGTTAGAGTCCAGCGGCACCTTTAAGACCAACAAAGTTTTATTCAAGGTGTGAGCTTACGTGTGCATGCATACTTCGTCAGACGATGAAATGGAATTACAGATCATAGTTGTATATATAGGCGTGGATTGTTAAATTAGCACGCAAAACAGTGAGGACACATTTTTTTAAAACAGATCCCCCCGAGATGAACTTAAACAGATGATTACCAGGAACTAAGCTTGTTGTTCTTTTGATCTGTTAAAAAAAAAAGGTGTCCTCACTACTTTGCATGCTAATTTAACCTGTATATATACAAGTATGATCTGTCAATGAATGTGCGTGCACACGAAAGCTCACACCTTGAATAAAACGTTGGTGGTCTTAAAGGTGCCGCTGGACTCTGAACTTTGTTCTGTGTTCCCAGCCGCACAAAGATCCCCAAGACACATCTGCATAAATGGCTGTTATCCTTTCTCTCCTCCAGACAGCATTCTGCTTGCCATTTAAAACGCCCATTAAAAGCCTCTCTCTTCGCTTTCTCATTCTCAGACTGATCTCCGCTTGGCAAATCCCCCCACCCCCGCTGCCATCCCAAGACAGGGCTGTGAGGTACGGTAGGCTGAGAGAGAGAGTACAATTCAGTCAAAACCATCCAGGAAGCTTTTGTGGCTCAGCAGTAGCCCCATAGCCAGAAATTTTGGGTTGGTGGGGTGTGGGGAAATTTTGTGGGGCAGCAGGGGAGGGGTCCGATCAGCTGGAGGGCCCTTTTAATGTCACAGGAGGGAGAGGGGGGCAGCAGCAGCTGTGGGGCATGCCTCACATCTGAGGGGGCAAAGCCCCCAAATGCCCCGCTGTAGCTACAGGCCTGCTCAGCAGGGATTCGAACCTGGTCTCAATGCAACATTGTCCACTACAGAAGACTTGTCCCCTTATGTGTCCCGCCAGACCTAAATTTTTATTTTGTTTTACAGCTCCTAGCTGCTGCAGATCCTTTAGAAAATAGACCACCTGGCCCAACAGAGCAGAGAGGAAGCCCTGGACCAATTATTCCCTTGGGAAATTGTACATGTGAGGAAAACACTTTACATGTCCTGGAATTAGGCCCCTCTGCTCCTGTTCCTGCCAATCTAGAGGCCGGTTGATAGTCTGATTTGGAGACCGTCTCTTTACACTACTCAAAAGCCCACGGTTAGTAGCCACAGCAGTTTCTGTAACTGATAGTTTCAGAGGGTGGCCATATTGGTCTGAATTAGAACACCGAGATTCGAGTTCAGTAGCACCTTAGAGACCAACAAAATTCGGGGGTATGATTTCCCTTTATCAGATGCAGCTCTTCTCCAAAGCTCACACCCTGAAAATCTTGTGGGGCTCGAATCTAGCTGTTCTATGACTGACTAACCATCAGCTGGATATTGAAGTCACCATCAACTACCGCAGCCGAACCTCAAGAGCCACACGCTCATCTGTTACGTAGCTGTGGTAAGCCAACAGCCACGAGGCACCTCTTTGCAAAGTATTTCAGTCTCCTTTAGGGGGGCTGCCTAGGAACCACAGCCAGGAAAACAAGTAACCCAAAGTGCAACACAAAGACTAACCATCCTCTCCCAACGCAGGCAGCCACCTTTCCTTAGAGACATCCCACTCTTCCCCGGCTCCAAAGATGTTTGCCTTGCCTCATCCAGAGCCAATAAAGGTAACTGAACTGAACTGAAAGACTTTTTCCCCCTTGTTAAAGCGGAACTTGCTCCATCAAGAATAAACGGTTTCCTTTAAAGCAGGAACTTAAAACACAGGGACACTGTTTCAACGAAGTGGTGAAAAGCTACAGCTACAATGATTATTATTAATATTACAACAATTATTATTAATATTATAACAAACTAATTATTTTTTGCAATTTAAAAAGTCATGGTACAGTACAAGAAGATATTTCAACCTGTACTATTTCCAAAGAGTATCGTCCTATTTAATCTTCCACTCAGAATTCTCACTATCATGGCTGTTTTAACATCTGTAAATTTAAAGTTTTCCAAAAGCTGCAAAGTGGGGGTATAAATGAAATAAATTAATAAATCGGACAGCCATCTGGATAATAAGCTGGGCAGACAAGTGATTCTTCACAGGGATTCCTGCAGCCGGGAAACTCCCTACTGCTTGGGGGGAAAGACTCCTCCTCCTCAAAAAACACCAGTCATGGACTGCGACAAATAACAGTGCAAGGGGACTGTCTGCATTGCCCATACTGAAAAGCATAAGTGGCTGTGGCCAGAAGTGCCTTTTACCAGCATCACCCGGTTAGCCCGCTGTGGCCTCTCCTGGGCAGAAATTATTTGGGTGCTGTTAACAATCCTTCCTGCCTGCCTTAAGTCTTAATTGTTGTTTTCAGGTTTTCATATGTCTATTTTAGCTTCTTTTGAATGATGTGTTTTTGTTTGGTTTCAACGGTTGTTAAGCTGGCTTTTTATTATGGCACTTAGATCAACCAAACTTCACCGTGTTTCATTAAGTTCACTAGCTGTCCTGAATTGTGAATTTAAATTTATTTCTTAAATTTTAAATATATTTCACGGTACATATTTTACTTACATTGTAGCCCTGGCCTGGATGGCCCAGGCTAGCCCAGTCTTATCAGATCTCGGACGCTAAGCAGGGTTGGCCCTGCTTAGTATTTGGATGAGAGACCTCCAAGGAATACCAGGGCTGTGACACAGAAGCAGGCAACAGCAACTCAACGCTGAATGTCTCTCACCTTGAAAGCTCTATAAGGTCGCCATAAATCGGCACTTTACACACACGCTACACACACCTATGTTGTACGCTGCCTTTAGCTTCGTAATGAAGACAGTCAGCTAATAAATGTTTTAAATAAACAAAACAAATTACAAATGTTTTTAATTTGTTAGGTGGCTTGCTGGCCCTGACGAGGGAAGAAAGGCAGGGTATATGTTTTGTAAATGAATAAATAAAAAGCCACATTTCTTCGTCAAAGGTTGGAGACTCAAGGTGCTAGTCAAGGAACGGAGAAGTCGATAAGCAGATTACCTGGTAGAAATCATAGTTTGCCGCTTTGATGTCAAAGGGATCGTCTCTGGGCGCCTGCTTCCTCCCACAATTGCAGGCACCAGTGGAGCGAGCACGGCTGTTGTGGTACAACACTGGTGGGTTCCGATCCGGTTCAGGTTTTTCCCCTTTGAAGAGAAGCCAAACAGAAAAGTATTTGTCACTCCCCTTTGGAGAACTCAGTTCATCTGACAGCTTAACTTGGCTCTTACATTGCATACAATTCAGCGTCCTGAGAAGCATACCCTCCTCTCTCTTCCCACAATTTTTAAAAGCAAGTTTCTAGTCCCTAGTGAAAACACAGCACTCTAACAAGACCAAGAATATTTTTTTCTGGAAACAATGAGAGACTTTTGGGTGAGCATTTGCAGCTATAGTTGTATTTTTTTAAAAAACTATTACTGCAGATCTTTTGTACTGAGCCTTGAGTTATTAAGACAGGCAAGGTTAAAGATCTAATTTTAAAAAATTGCCAGAGGTAAAGCAAGTTGGGAGAATGCCTACCATGTGCAACCCACGAGGTTTTATGATGAGGTGCCGCAGCTCAGTGGTACAGCATTTGCTTGGCCTGCAGAAGGTCCCAGATTCAATCTGCAGCATCTCCAGTGAAAAGGATCAGGTAGTGGGTGACATGAAAGACTTCCACCTGAGACCCTGGAGAGCCACTGCCAGTCTCTGAAGACAATACTGACCTTGATGGTCTGATGGACTGATTCAGTTTAAGGCAGCTTTATGTGATTCCCAAAAACTTATGCTGGAATAACCTTTGCTAACCTGTACAAGGACATTTGTCCCATATATCTCACCTCTGTTCTATCCAAGTTCCCAGGAAGATCTGGTAAGTTCCATATAAATCTCCTTCTTGGAGAGTGATCTAATGAGACCACTTCTAAAGCGGCCATGTTCTGTGCTGATACTTTGTCCATAAGAAAACAGATATTCCAAACCTTTTAATAATGTTAATGTATAATCAATTATTCAAATCATTCAATCTTAAAAGAAATCAACCCTGACTGTTCCCTGGAAGGCCAGATCCTGAAGCTGAAGCTCAAATACTTTGGCCACCAAATGAGAAGGGAGCATTCACTGGAGAAGACCCTGATGCTGGGAAAGATTGAAGGTCAAAGAAGAAGGGGACGGCAAAGGATGAGATGGTTAGACAGTGTCATCGATGCAACGAACATGAAATTGAGCAAACTTCAGCAGACAGCGGAAGACAGGAGGGCCTGGCGTGATCTGGTCCATGGGGTCGTGAAGAGTCGGACTCGACTGTGCGACTGAACAACAACAACATAATCAATTATACCCATAAAGCTACAAATTTTAATCCCTGCATATTAATTTTATATGTAAACCGTACTGGTAAACTGCTTGGCTGGTCTTCAGTCGTAATAAATGTTAACAAAGAACTTTGTTAGTCTTTAGATCAGAGGTATTGAACTCATTTGTTATGAGGGCCAGATGTGGCATAAATGTCACTTTGTTGGGCCGGGCCAAGGCCATGTGTGCCATAAAATGTAATGCCAGGTACTGGAGATATAAACTTTATAAAGGACACAGGCAAACCCAGTTGAAAATATTATTTTTACTCAAAGTACAACCAAAACAATTGATTTCTAGCTGTGAAAACAACTGATTTACTGGGGAACCTACAAAAGCCCCAATAAATGTATTTAATCATATGCAAGACTAGGTTTTTTCCCAAGGGATACCATGAAAGGGGGAGTACCTAACATTTCCATACATACCAGTTGCTTGTGGGCCAGGTAAGACCCCTGGATGGGTTGGTTCCAGCCCCTGGGCCTTATGTCTGACACCACTACTTTAGATGTTTTATTTTGCTGCTATGGACCAATGTGGCTATCCAGCTGGAATCCATTAAACTGTGAAGAGTTTAGCAGACTTTGGCTGTATAGTTTCCTTCCTTACAATGTTACCCATAAACTAGATTTGTAGGCACAGCCCTTTGTAAAAAAGAAGAAGATATTGGATTTATACCCCTCCCTTCACTCGGAGTCTCAGAGTGGCTTACAAACTCCTTTCCCTTCCCCTTCCCACAACAGACACCCTGTGAGGTAGATAGAGCTGAGAGAGCTCTTTCCAGAACTGTCCTTGAGAGAACAGCGCTGACAGAACTATGGCTTGCCCAAGGTCATCCAGCAGCTGCAAGTGGAGGAGTAGGGAATCAAACCCAGTTCTCCCAGATTAGAGTCCATGTACTTAATCACTACTTAATAACTCTCCAAAATTCTGGCACCTATATAAAAAGGGGTGTGGGAGAGATGTAACCATTCCATTAAATCAGAGGTTTCCAACATGGTGCCCACAGCCATCACGATGTTCACTGACACGTTTCCTGGTGCCACCATGTATTTTTAGAATGTGGGTGCGGTTAGGTTGGGGCTTGGGCCCAGCAGGGCTTCAGATTGGCTGTTCTTGGAGATCTGACTGCCTGAGCAATTTTTTAAAAAAGCTGCTTCTGTAACAGCTGCCACCACAGCACCAGGATCTTCACCATATAACTGAAAGTAAGCTATGGATGCGTTCAAACAGCGTGCTGGGAGCGGTGTAAATTGCTCCAGTCCGATGCATTTTTTTTTTAACCTGGAGAATCGCAATCACACAGACCTCCTTGTTCCAGATTGCTGCGCAGCCACATCGGTGTTTTTTTCCCCCTCTGTTTGAGCATGCGCACAGGCAGCCATCTTTAGAACTAAAATTTCCGCGCATGCGCAGAACAGCAATTTTCACACACCCCTTTAAACTTTAAATGAACATTTTAAATGAAACTTTTACCCCGAAACTGGCTTCCGTGAGATCCTGAACTTGTCTAAGTGCAAAAACTAGGCACCATTTAAACTCTGCTTTTATTAACTTAGGAGTGGAGCTCCGCCTATGCGTACACCGCCAAGGCATAAAAAAAATGGCAGACGAAAAGCAGAAGCCTGAAGCTTCTGTGGCAGCTTTCCAAAGGGGAGAGGGTTGAGGCACCCGGAAGTGGCTCGACACCGCAGGAGCGATCAGACGTCAGAAACTGCGACTCGAAACCGGAGAATCAGGAAAACACCACTTGGGTAAGTGGTATCAAAATACTCCGTTTTAAAAGGGGTTTGATCCGGAGAGCGATGGCTGGGGATGGTGTGCAGATGTTGGGTGTGTGAACGCGGATATAAAATCCGTTACTGAAGCGTGCTGAAAGCGGACTAAACGGCCCGTCTGAACACACCCCTTGTGTCTACAAGACGATACTTCTAAACAATATGTTCATTTTAAAAGGCACCCCATTTAACAGAGCTTTTGCCTGAAATGTTGAAGAGTTACTGCTCGAGTTGAGCATGGCCTCACCCCCGACACTGCGTGGTTAGCTCTGCCTCCCTGGCAGCCATTTTGTAGTTTGACCCACCGCCCTGTGTCAGAATTCCAAAGGTGCCCTTAGGCTCGAACCGACTGGGGACCCTTGCTCTAAACTCACCTGATTTGGGGAGCAAATGAAACTTGTGCACGCAGTGCTGGTCAGTCAAGCTCCTCTCTTCGCACAGCTGGTGGCCGTTGCTCCAAAACTTGTAGCAGTCTTCGTGCAGCTGCAGGGCGTACTTGTGAAAAGCCGGTCCCCGGGCGTGCTGGCTGTACACCCGCAAGGCTTGAGCCAGCTGGTTCTTATGCACCGTCATGGTGTAGTTATGTGGCAGGTTGGACTGGTATGCACTGTGGGCCATAGGCAAGGCCTTCTGGCAACGGTTCTCCGAGAACTTGGTGTCAATGTCCAAGTAGCCTTCTAAGACTTTGATGCTGCCCAAAATCTTGGAAGTCAGCTCCCCAGCAAGAGAAGAAGGGTCACTGTCTTTGCCTTCGATGGCTACTTCATACAGTTTCAGGGCTGTGGCCACCCACTTCTGGTAAGTAGGAAGCTCGAAGTGGGACGGCTGGGGGTTCCTGCCCACACTGTCATCGAAGCCCTTCTTGCCGAGGACCAGCTCAACGTGCTGGAAAAGGAACTCCTTCAAGGTGCAGTCCACCAGCTGGCCTGAAGAACTAGAGCTGCTGCTCTCCACATGGAAGGACAGCTGCTGCCGCCCATGGCGCATCATCTGGTACCTCCTGGGCCCAGTCAAGGCGGGCGTCAAGATGGACTCTGCCTCTCGGGTCGTGCAGTTGCTGCGGAGCTGATCCAGCAAGACAGCAATGGGGTCGTCGCCCTCTTGAGCTCCACCCGTCACGATGTAAACGAACGCCTGGTTGGCCGGGACGGTGAAGAGGCAGTTGATGCTCTGGTTAGTCAGCACCCGGCTCTTGCGGAAGATGCGGTAGATCTGGTCCTCCAGGGCATGCTGGAGCCTCCTCTTGGGAGAGTGCTTCTTCGGGGGAGGCTTCTCCAGATGCCCACAAAGCTCCTGCCCCCTGCCTGGAGAGGGCTCCACTTTGAGGGCCCCGTTGAGTTGGAAGAGGAAGAGAAGGCGGGGCGGGCAAGGCCGACAGTTGAGCTTCCAGTCCTTGCCGACGGGGCAGTCCTTGATGGCAGTCTTCAGGGAGGGCAGCACCTTCTGCCGCAGCCCGTCCAAAGCCCGGAAAACCCGGTCGTAGGTGATGTCGAAGGAGCATGTCGGGTGCACCATCAGCAGGATGTGGCAGATGGAGAAGAGGTACAGCAGGCTGAGGCAGTGCAGTTTCTCCTGGTGCTTCCAAAACTCGTGGGCCTCCGCATGGGGCAGTGGGGAGCCACCTTGGGCAGGGTGCCCCCTAGGCCCCCAGGCCCCCGGCCATCCCCCATGGCATCGAGGTCCCTACAGGCTTGCAGCAACTGGCGGCTGTCGCAGATGGAGGTGAGCACCAGGTAGAGCACCTTGCACTCCGGGCTGTAATAGGCTTGCAAGAGGTTGTAATCCCCCTGCAAAGAGGAGGAGGTGGAGGAGGAGGAGGAGGAGGAAGAAGTGGAAGAAGACGAGGAAGACGAGGAGGAGGAGGAGGAGGAAGGCGCAGGGGAATCCGCCGCCAGCTCAACGCTTCCCCCGGCCGCCGGCGTGGCCTCGCTCTCCCGCTGGAAGAGAGGGAACACTTGCCTGTCGCAGACCGTGTTCACCAGGGCCGCCTTCTCGGAGCAGAGCTGCAAAGCCGTCTTGCCAAAGATGCCCACCACGCACACCTCCTCTTCCTCCGCAGGGGTGGCCACCCCGGGCCCGCCGCCGCCGCCGCTGGTGGTAGTGGTGGTGGGGGTGGTGGCGGGGCTGCCGGCACTGCCCCCCTCCGCCCCGGCCAGCAGCAGTTCCCGCAGGTTCACCGGGCTGCGCACCGGCGTCGCGCCCACCATCTTCGCGGATCTGCAACGCGCTCCCGGCCACGAGACGCTGCCCGGGACGCCTTCCCCGAGAGCGGAGCGCCAAGGCTTGGCCGTGCGGGCTGCAGGGAACGACTGCGCACGCGCGGGGAAGAACGCGGCAGCCAATCAGTTTCCGCGGGGAGGAAGAAAAATAGATATATTTTCGCTTTAGAACTTCCTGGGGGAGGAAGGGAAGGAGGCCCGCGCATGCTCAGTGGCCTACATGGAAGTGGCTGGTCTTTCCACCGCCCTTCGCCTGCTCGCGCTCCGCTTATTGAACCGCACGGAGGGTTGCCAACTCCAGGTTGGGAAATTCCTGTTGATTTGGAGAGAGGGGAAGGACCTCAGTGGGGCACAGTGCCGTAGAGTCCATCATCCAAATCAGCCGGTTTCTCTCGGGGGACTGATCTTGGTGGCCTGGAAGTCACTTGTAATTCTGGGAGATCTCCGGGTATCACCCCAGAAACTATAAAGCAGGACTCCGTTTGCTAAGCTAAAAGAAAACGAAGTACTGCTCGATATATATGGACGTATGCGCCTGACAGGGCTGTGGTGGCTCCGAGGTTAAGACGCTGAATTGAAGACTGAAAGGGTTGCTGCTTTGGCAGTTCGAGACCGAAGTGCCGCATGACGGATTGAGCTCCCCAGCTCCTGCCAACCTAGCAGCTCGAAAGCAAGAAATTGCAAGTAGATAAATAGGTACCGCTTTCCGTGTGCCTCAGTGTTTAGTCATGCCAGCCACATGACCATGGAAACGTTTTCGGACAGCGCTGGCTCTTTGGCTTGGAAACGGAGATGAGCACCGCCCCCTAGAGTCCGATTCAACTAGCCTTCGAGCAAGGGAAACCTTTACCTTTTATGCCTATGACGGCTCCTAGGCCTGGGATCAGTGTTCTGGGACTGAAATGACATCCCTGAGTGGAATGAGGATCTCCTGGGCCCAGAGAAACCATGCTGGGCTGGAATGACATGGTATGATGGTCCTGCCAGTTTAGAGAGCTGCAGTTCTGTCTGACCTCCCTTTTTGTAGGGCTTCTCGTCCTTCCAAAGATGTCTTGGTTGCTACGTTGTTGGTGGAAGAAGGCTGTGAGGTCAGGTGGTGGGGTTTTATCTGCTGGCCACTGAGGGGAGAGGCCATTCAGTTTAGTGATCTAAGGCATGGGGCTACTCACCCAATAGCCTGACCCACTCCAATGCACTCACTCACCCATGGCCCTCCTACCACCCCTGGACTCCAACCCCTTTTGCTTGTCTCTTGTTTAATCTTTAATGCCATTTCCAGCTGTCCTGGGCTTGACCCCTTCTGTGAGGCGTGGTGGTGACTTTCTGGCCTTCACAATTAGGCTGAGGAACTGGAAATGAGTATCTAAAGGGCAGCCCCTTCAATGACTGCCGGCCTGCCTAAGTCCAGGAAAACAAAGGCTCATGGCTGGGCAAGCATAACCTCAAATGCATGCAGGAAAAGGTCTTAGAATTTGGGGTTGCCGTCAATGTTCCCTCTAAGCTGAGTTAGTGTGAGCTAGCTCACAGTTTTTTAGCCTCCAGCTCACACATTTTTGCCTTAGCTCAGGAAGGAGGGCTCCGGAGCAAACTAATTTATGCAGCAGCCAAATTGCTCACTCACAGCTTTAATGCCAGTCACTCACAAAGTAGAATTTTTGCTTAGAGGGAGCATTAGTTGCTATCTTCCAGGTGGAACCTGGGGTTTTCCCAGAAGTACAGCTGATCTCCAGACTGCTGAGATCAGTTCCCCTGGAGAAAATGGCAGCATTGGTGGGTCCTCTCTATGATATACCATAGTGCTGCAGACCATTGTCAATTAGGGTTGCCAGCTCTGGACAGGGAAATACCTGGAGACGCTGGGGGTGCAACCTGGAGAGGAGGGACCTCAGGAGGGTAGAATGCCACCAAGTCCACCTTCCAAGGCAGACATTTGCTCCAGGGGAACTGATCTTGGTCATCTGGAGATCAAGTGTAATAGCGAGAGATCTCCAGGCACTGCCTGGAGGCTGGCAACCCTATTTGTCCGTAGAAGTATGACCTGAACAAAATCCAGGCCTAACAATTTAGTTGCACTTTGTCAACAGTGCTCTCACCATTCCATGGGGAAGAGAGAATGTTGAATAGATGGGACAGTTGTGGACCGTTGACCAGAAAAATCTCAGAACAAGCTGATCTAAAAGGTCAGTTTTGATACATATACTTCGATGGGAAATTTCTTCCAAGCTCAGAGAAGCACTCACCTCATACCATCAAAAGTGACAAACTGGATGGTTTGGGTTATCGTAATGTGGATTTCACATAATTGGGCCTATTTCGGATAGCCATACCCAAGACACCCCTGAAATCTTTTTAAGATGTGGGTTGTACGGGAATACCTAATCCTCCTGAAAGTGCTTTGGTATTGTATTTTATCTTTTAATCTAAAAATAGACAGGATAAGGGATGATATGTAATATGTTTTTCTGTTTCTGATTTCATTTACATATGTAAGTGGTTTTTTTTAATCATTGTGATTCTTTCGTATGTACTCGGTTCAAGAATAATTAGATTTTTTCTGAATAAAAATCTAAAAAGATAAACACAGGTGATCTTTGGCTGGGATACAAGGTTTTCACCTGACACCTGGAATGAATAAAACTCGGGTCTCTCCTCAGTCAGGGGGCTGTTAACCTGTTGAGACTGCATATCGAATAATCATCACAAAATAGCCCTGTGATGTAGTGGTTAATGTGTTTGCATTGGAACAGGCAAGAGAGGCCGTTTGTCTCCATGTGTCTGTTTTAAAAGGAATGCTTCCATCATTGGGGGGGGGGGGAGGCCCTAGAGTGACATCACATCCTCACTGAGCTCCCTCTCCAGACTTTGCCCTCCCCAGGAGTCTCCCAAGTCCCAACCTGAGGTTGGGAACCCTATCCTGTATGGAAAGTTGAGGTACTTTCTGCTTGCTGAACCTGTTATTTTCCATCTCTTCTGAGTCATTGCATTCGGGCCCTTCCTCCACATCTTCCCTATTGAGGATGAGTGTGTCCTGCACTGAAAGGGCAAAGATAGAGGTTGGTTAAAAGACTGCTGATTGACAAACTTGGTAGGATGTTAGCCAAGAAGAGATTCCTTAAGGAGGCAAGATAACTGAGATTTGGTGTCACGCCAAACTGTGGTTTGAATTTCCAGCCATACAACAGGCTAACCATGGGTTAGATCACCCCATTTACTCTTTTCCTCTCATTTTTCACACATTCATGAGAGCTGAATCAGGTATGGGCAGAGAGTTCTGGGTCTCGAGCTCTCTGTGATTTGTTTAAAACTCAGTTCTGAGGCACATAGACCTATCATGGATATCTCTCTCTGTCTCTCTCTTTCTCTATGTATACACACACACACACACACACACACACACACACACACACACACACACATCTCATATATTGGCCTTCAGGTCACACCTGACTTATGGCAACCCCAGGGGGTTTTCAAGGCAAGAGATGTTCAGAGGTGGTTTGCCATTAGCTGCCAGCAGACGCCACCTGGAGGTTGGCAGTCCCAGAGAGAAGGGCTTGGGAGGCAGATGTAAACTGGCTAGCTGGGCTATACAGAAAGCGACGGTCATTCAGGTAGTCTGGTCCCAAGCCAGGGCCTTAAACGCAAGAGCCAGTACTTTGATCTTGTGCTGTGCTGGGGGAGACAGAAGCGTCCCTGCATCCAGCCCAGCACCTGACCCTTAACCTTTTTGTTGCAGGAAGGTCTTTTGCATCACTAGAGTGCCTACGGTAATTGTGCAGAATGCGCATCAGCATAATACAAATCAGTCTTCACATACAGACATACAGCTGGTTCGGACTAGGGCATATCTCACCCTGTCTGCTGTCTCTCGCCAAATGCTGCAAGAAGTGAAGGTTCATATCCCTCTCTCCACACACAGACACCACCTCTAGACAGAGTTTGGTTCCTCAGTTATTGTGGACAAAAGCTAAAAATGAAATGTCCTCCCATTAATGTGGCTAATCTTGTTTAAAAGCTATTTCAGCTAAGTGGCCGCAGTACCCTGCAGCACTGAATTCCATTCATTAAGTGGGCATTCTGTAAAGCAGTAACTGTCACCATTGCATCACCGAAGAACTGCTGGGGTGCCATGAGAAATATAGTGAAGTTTCCTAATTGCCCGAAGCAGCCATTCATAGAAGAGGCTGGTTGCTGTGACTCTGTATGATTAACTGCTCTGGACCTGGACCTGCCTCCTTCCAATCAGCCTCCACTGCCAGGGGGTGTTCTGCCTGCCTTTGAATTAGAAATGACCGAATGATCCAATCAGTCCTAAGTTTATGAAGAATTACTGTGCTCAGAAGAGGCTGCTTTATAACTCTGGGCCTAGGGCCTGCATATCTGTGGGTCTACCTCTCCCACCATGTTCCACTGGGGCAGCTCTAGTATATCTCTCCGTGTGGGATTATGGTTGTGGTTCACATCTCTCCCAGAGAGACTGGCTCTGCAGAAAGCAGGTTAGCCCTGCTATATGACAGATACATGAAAGATCCTCAGATGGGCTGGATGGATGCATCATTGGCATACCCCAAAGGCCAGGCCTAGGCCAGAAATAAGCTTTTTCCTTGGGAGTACTGAAACTATACCCTCCTTTCCTCTGTGCGCCAACCCATTCAGTGATATTTTTTTTGCCAACAAGAACAAAAAAATCCCAAAACCTGATGATTGGCAAAGGTTAATTTTCTAAACCAATAGTTCCCTTGCAAAACTGCCTTCCTTGAGTGAGACATCATACTCTTTAATATACAATTCAGTATCTTTAAAAATTCCTTCTGTTAGCTGCTTTCAGAAGATAAATGTAAAGGTAAAGGTTCCCTTGCTCAAAAGCCAGTCGAATCCGACTCTAGGGTTGCGGTGCTCATCTCCGTTTCCAAGCCGAAGAGCCAGCACTGTCCGAAGACGTTTCTGTGGTCATGTGGCCGGCACGACTAAACGCCAAGGCGCACAGAACGCTGTTATCTTCCCACCAAAGTGGTACCTATTTATCTACTTGCAATTTCTAAAAACATTAACCCATTTTATGGCACAAGACACACACAGACACTCCTGCATCACACAGAGATGCCCATTTTGATATAATTGGTATAAATTCTGTTCTCAGGCTCACCTCTCCATGTATCAGCCTGCAAAGGTGAGGTCCGTGGTCACTAGAAGCAGGGCTTTTTCAGTAATCCTCCCCTTTCGAGGCTCACCTAGCACCTACTCAACTGTTAGGTGTCAGGCCAAAACACTGCCTTTTAGCAAGGCTTTTAACATATGGTCCAATTTTTAAGGTAGTTTTTGTGGCTCACTACTAGCCTGTAGGTTATTTATGGGCACTAGTTTGGAATTTTAGAATTTTGAGGGGTTTTTTAACCAGAATTGGGATAGAAAGTTTAATCCACCTCCCCCAGTGATAATTTACCATTATTATTGATTTAATATATATCCTGCCCTATCCCACGAGTGGGATATTTTATACCCCACTTTATTCTTCCTGAGGTGGTACTTGCACCACCATTACTTACAGCCATGATTGTAACAAAAATGCTTCTGAGCACGTGCAGAATGCCTTTAGGCTACAGTGATTCACGGCAAGAACAGGATTTCAAAGAACTGGCCATGCTCACGGGATCTGTGGGTGCTCTTTTTAAACCTGTGCACAGGAAGAATGCTAAGCATTTTGCATTTAGTACATTGTCACAGCCCAAAGACACTACCGGCACATGCTCAAGGGCACTGTTTCCTCAAGTGCAAAAACAAGCGAGGTGAGAACAATATTTTTTGACACTGTGACTGGCCCTGTTACAAAGCTTGTGCTCAGCTTTATCATGAAATATCTCATTCTTACCTCTCATTTTTGTAGTTCTGTCTACCCAGGTGAAGCAACTTGTCATAACCCAAAATCACTCTGCGTAGGCTCAGAGGCACTGTTTGCTAAGGCCCTGGGCAGACCCCTAACACTGCTCTGAGTTCTAAAGATTCCCACTTTTCTCTGGGTTTACGAATACCAAAGTCTTGAAAAACAAGTTTAAAAAAATTATTTTTACAGCAGAGAAAACTGAAATTCTGTTCACGTACAAAGCGACCCAGATAGGTTGAAGCGACCCAGATAGGTTGAACCAAGACCATCTAGTGGTGATAAGCAGCAAACAGCCTCTGGGGCACCACTTTGGCCACAACACTGACGTGGCTCCCCCAGGTCACTCTGGCACATACAAGCAGGGAGGAACAGAAGGATGACGGGCAGAGTCTCCTCTTGCCTGCTTTTCCCGGGAACGGAGAGATCTGCTCTCGAGGTCTGCCATGCTGTCCCCTGATGCTTTCTTAGTAACAGACTCCTTACATCCAAGTAGAGTCATCAGTGACCAACAGAATCCAGATCAGTGGCAAGAGGACCTTGAACACACCATTGGGCGATGCAGTCTTAACTTTGTTCCTCAAAGCTGTTTCCTCTGGGCAAGTGAGATGGAGAGGGACTTTTGGGGTGAGCCAACTGTTGGAGAGAAAGAAAGGACACAGAATAAAAAGTTTCAGCTTCCAGTAGAACCTTCAATAGCTTAATAAGGCAAGCAGTTTAGGGTGGCAGCAGCAAAGCCTCTATGAAGGATGGGCTAGGCTGCCACGATGCTAAAACAGGGCCCACCAACTGTACCCTCTACCAGCTGAAATTCGTTGACCACTGACACCTCCCCCAGCTGATGAACATCTCACCCCAGACATCACGCTGGTCTTCAGACCTACTCAGAAGCAGCTCTCCAAGTGCCTACGATGGCCAGCACAGCATTACAGACATCTCTGGGCTTTTGGTAAAGGGTGGAAGAATCCCTATTTTACATGTTGCTAAGCTTTGGATCAAAAAGCTGCAAGACTCCCACACTGCGTGTCCCTTGCTAGAGCATACAATGTGCTCACCATCTGTGGACTCCTAGATGGGGCAAGCAAAAGACTGTCACTGGCCAAATTACTCTGATCCTAGGGAAGTGTCCCTGCAGGTGCAAGGTGCTTCCAAATCTACCCCAAAGGACATGCCAGAAGGTGGGGCAAGGGGACTGCTTCTTGTCCCAGTGGCATTTTTGCTGTAGGACTCTTCGGGGTTCTCTCTTGGGGCCCCCCCCACATTATTTCTACAAGACTGGTGGTCCCCAGACTGAGAGACATCTGGCTGTATTCAACTAGGGCCAGGGCTTTCTCTTCCCTGGCCCCTGCCTGGTGGAACTCTTCCAAATAACATCCGTGCCTCGCGGGATTTGCTGCCATTCTGCAGGGTGTGTAAGGCAGAGATATTCTACCAGCTGTTTGGCTGAGGACAGCGATGGCCCTCCATCAAGTCTGGCATTCTTCCTCCTCTTTCTTCCCTGCCTCCCTGCTCCCTCTTTCTTCCCTGCCTCCCTGCTCCCAGTTAGAGCAGGTAGCCCCAGGCTAGACTGACCAGTGGTCTGACTCAGTACAGAACAGCTTCATAAGTTCACAGAAAGAAGGGCCATGGCTCAGTGGCAGACCACTTGCTTCGCGCAAAGACATTCCCACATTCAAAACCGCTGCATCTAGTTCAGAGCAGCAGATATCTCTGGTAGCAGGTCTCCCTCCATCCAATTCCTTAGAGAGCCGTTGCCAGGCCAGGTAACTGATTCTGGGCCTGACGGATCAAGTAGTCTGACTCATCATAAGCCAGCTTCATAGGTTCCTCTTCCTACCTCTGGTTGTGTGCATTAGGAGGGAGGGTTGCAAATGCCCCAATCAACTGCACAATTTAAGGTGCGGTTATGACAGTCTAGGTTTCCTTGCCTGAAATTTGCGACGAAGTGCCTGGGTCATGAGCGGGGTCAACCCTGTGCCAGTCTCAAGGTTCTCTTTGTGGATTAAAGGGGTTCCACCTGGGCTCCTGCAAGAGACAAGAGAGTAAACATCCAGCACCAGAGAGTATTCACTTTTATCTTCTATTTCCCTAAAAGACTTCTGCACCGCCCTCTGCCTCAATTAAAAAACAAACAAACAAACAAACAAATTTACCTCTTAACAGAAACCCTTCTTAGGTGTTTTCGAAAATCTATGCAACTTCTGCTGGGTGTGCTGGAGGACAAACAGGGAGCAAACAGTAAAATTCAAGCCAGGGTTTGAAAAGCGGGCCTACTGTTAACTGTAAGTTAGCATACAAGGGTCAGTAACGCAGGTATCTACGAAATCAGAGGCAGCAGCGGTTACCTGGAACCATTTGCAGTGCAGTTCGGTGGTGCTGCAGTTTTGGAATTCAGACTAATGCTCTGCAAATCTGAGATGGTAATTAACGCCCTCCGTTTCTGCAAAGGCGATCCCTTAACATTTTAAAAAAAGGAAAGAATAAAATCATATATTTTTAAAAAGGTCCCATCAGGCTCCAAGCAGTTGATAGCTCTACAGTTCTGGCAAGTTGCACTCCAAAAACTGAAACAATTCCAATGATATCCTCCGCCCCACCCCAAGCACTGTCTGCTAAGTCTTGGAGAACTCGCTCGCCATGTCCATCTGGCAATGGAGGTTACCAGGGACTGCCTAAGCACTTTGAAACCAAGCTTTTTTTTTCAGTCATAGAAACTTAATTTTTCACAGGGAAAGCTGGGAGAAAGCTTTCTTATAGATTCCCTCTTATAGATTCCCTCACAGCTGACAGCTTTCATACCTTTGGAATCCACAAACACCAGAAGAAATGTATTTGCCCACTTGGAACAGGTTTAAGTTAAACAAGGAAAGGGTGAAGGTGGTGCTCGCAAATAAAAATCTAGAACACTACCCCATTTCTTCATTTATACACGTTTCCATCCAAATCCTAAACTTTTCACGACTGGCTGCTGAATTGACCATAATCGGCCTTCAGTGGCAATTTCGGCCCAGTGGAAAACAAAACCCAAGCCACCAACCAACCGCTTGAGGACTGGAATTGTTGCTTCTGCTCGGCCTCCTGCCATCCATCTTCAAAAGGCCGCACAACTTGGAAAACTGATACGTGATTCTGGGGCAATCCTGGTATAGGTAAAGGTTTCCCTTGCTCGAAAGCCAGTCGAATCCGACTCTAGGGTTGCGGTGCTCATCTCCGTTTCAAAGCCAAAGAGCCAGCGCTGTCCGAAGACGTTTCCGTGGTCATGTGGCCGGCATGACTAAACACCAAGGCGCACGGAACGCTGTTACCTTCCCACCGAAGTGGTACCTATTTATCTACTTGCAATTTGTTGCTTTCGAACTGCTAGGTTGGCAGGAGCTGGAACTAGAGACGGGCGCTCACTCCGTCATGCGGCACCTGGGTCTCGAACTGCTGAACTACCGACCTTCCACAGCCTGCAGTTCAGCGTCGTTCCTGCAGTTCCTGGTATACGTGTACCCATAAGAAATGGCTTGTTTTAGTTTCACCTTTGTTCTCTACACCGAAGCTTCTAAATATGTCTGCACAGTGTACGGAATTTTGTTCTTGTACAAGGCAGTTACTGGAGCCAGG
Source organism: Gekko gecko (assembly GCA_029375565.1). Lineage (NCBI taxonomy): Eukaryota > Metazoa > Chordata > Lepidosauria > Squamata > Gekkonidae > Gekko > Gekko gecko. Next base: position 17,407,636 of record JAPDNY010000016.1, on the reverse strand, counting down.
AAGCAGTTGTCCCAGATGACCCCCAGAAATAATTGTCTATACACATCCTTACTGTGACTACACCACAAGTTGCATCACTGTGAGGCCACCAGGTTCGTTACACCAGGTTCTGTATTTCGATACGTTACTGCAGAAGCAGCTCAAAGGATTCTTAGGCCGCCACTCCAAATCACCTAGCCCAAAGTAAACCATTAAATGTTAAACCACCTCGGCCTCCCCTGCGTTTTGGTACTTGCCCAGTGCCTCCTAGGCACTGTTTATAATCTATTGGGCATTATATTTTAGGTACCTCTCACCAATGCTCCCTTTAAGCAGCGGAGTCCTGTGAGCAAAAATTCTACTTCGTGAGCTACTGGCATTAAAGTTGTGAGCGAGTGATTTGGCTACTGCATAAATGAGTCTGCCCTGGAGCCATCCTTCCTGAGCAGAGACAAAAAATGTATGAGCCGGAGGCTAAAAATCTGTGAACTAGCTCACACTAACTCAGCTTAGGGGGAACACTTGGTCCTCCCACCATCTGATCAAAAACTGTTACAAATCAGGCCATCTACCATCGCCTGTTAAAATGTCACAGGAGATGTTGGATTACTTAAATATAATGCCATCTCCTTTTAATTCGTTTAACTGTTTTTAATATCTTGGTTTTTATGGTTTTCATTATGGCAATGTTCCCTCTAAGCTGTGGAGTCTTGTGAGCAAAAATTCTACTTTGTGAGCTACTGGCATTAAAGTTGAGAGCAAGTGATTTAGCTACTGTATAAATCAATTTGCTCTGGAGCCCTCCTTCCTGAGCGAAGACAAAAATCTGTGAGCTGGAGGCTAAAAAACTGTGAGCTATCTCACACTAACTCATCTTAGAGGGAACACTGGTTGTGAGCCACCCTGAGCCCATTCGTGGGGTAGGGCAGGATACAAGTTAAACAAACAAACACATACATTTTAATATTAACTGTATCCACGTACCTTTTCTATTTTTAGGCAACTTTGTGTCTTCTTCAGTTTCACGCTGAGGAGATCCTTGAGGGTTATTTGCATAGGCACATCTGTTTTTAACGAGGCATCCTGAACCAAAAGGAGAAAGTGGACAAGATGAAGAAAGAGGGGAGGGAACAAGAAAGGAGTTCTGGTCACTGTGGCAGAGCTCAGATCTGTAAGGTCTTGATGAACTCTACAGTTAGGACTGAAGCTCATTGGGAGAGGAGAATCTCAAGGGATTGTGCTGTATTTGATTTGCATATTGACTTAGTCCCCTTTTGATTTATCTGCCATGTTTGTTGATACTACCCTGGCATCACCCTACAGATTTTCATTATTATTTCTATAGACTGGGGAGGGGGTTTAAAAAAAGGATTCAGAATGTACGTCCATCTCAAAAACACAGAGAAACAACTACATCTCACCCAATAACCCTACAGCACTTGTATGATTCTGTCCAAATGTCTTAATTTAAAGTTAGTGATTGTCACGCTGTGTGTGACTGCAAGGTGTGGCAATGACAACTACCTTAAAAAAAAAAGAGCTTTGATAGAATCATACCAGAATGGCCTCTCTATGGCTATTAGCAGCAAGAGCTAGCTCACTTGTAAAGCCAAAAGGGAGAGGGGGTAACAACAAAACCCAACCCAAAGAAAAAGATTAGGTAAAGCTGCAGCTACACTTGAATGATAACAATAAAGTATATTCAACAGTAGACAACAGGAAATGATAAAAATAGTTTCTTCCAGGGCTTTTTTTGTAGAAAAAGCCAAGCAGGAATTCATTAGCATAATAGGCCACACCCAACAGCAGAAACGCATTAGCATTAGGCCACACCCCTGACAGCACAACTCATTAACGTATTAGGCCACACACCCGATGTTACCAGAAGTGTGGTCATCCAATCACACCCACCTTTTGCGTCTTATTCTGTTTACCTTGTTTGTTGTCAAAACCCAGGGCTTTTTTGTGGCAGGAACTCCTTTGCATGTTAGACCACACACCCCTAATGTAGCCAATCCTAATGAGTTTCTGCTGTTGGATGTGGCCTATTATACTAATGAGTTCCTACTGGGCGTGGCCAACTCAGGAGAAGAAGAAGAAGAAGAGATTGGATTTATACCCCGCCCTTCACTACCCAAAGGTGTCTCAGAGCGGCTTACAAGCTCCTTTCCCTTCCCCTCCCCACAACAGACACCCTGTGAGGTAGGTGGGGCTGAGAGAACAGCTCTTATCACAACTATGGCTTGCCAAGGTCATCCAGCCAGGTACAAATGGAGGAGTAGGGAATCAAACCCGGTTCTCACAGATTAGAGTCCGCGCACTTAACCACTACACCAAACTGGCTCAGTCGGAACTCCTGTGCGTTCCTGCCCAAAAATAGCCCTGGTTTCTTCCATGCTAAATAGCCAGTAAATCAAGATAAGCAGTAAAGATACAGATAGTTAGATCCATATATTTATTGCACACATTGCTTCACTGGGTATTTAGCACGGGAGAAACTCTTTCTATTGTGTTTTGTTGTCTACTGTTGAATATGTTTTAGAGCCAGCTCAATGACAGCCAGAGCGGGACAGTAGTTAGAATGTCAGACTGGGGAGACCTCAATTAGTGAAAAGAGTGGCAGCCCAATAATTTTCTGCATAAGTTAAAGTGATCCTGTGTTCCAGTTTCACTGGTTACCAATTTCATTTCCAAGTCCAATTTACAGTGCTGCTGGGCTTGACCATTAAAGTCTTGAACAGTTTGGTTCCAGGACACCTGATGGAAACCTTCTCCCATAGGTTCCTACCTGGACTCCAAAGTCTTTGGATGAGGCCAGTCAGATGTGCTGTCACCTGCCACAGAAAAACGTGGTGCGTTGTGGCACATGACAGGGCCTTGGTGACAGCCAAAAGAGCATCAAGTATCGTCCGCAGGAAGACACAGCTGGCACCCTACTTTCTAGATTCAGGAAGATGGTACAACTAAACGAAACAACTTGATCCTGGCTGCTTGTGTGATATTTTAATATCAGTTCCCCCTTTTTTGTTGCTGGTATATTGTTTATTATTGATATTTTAAGATGATACTGTCAAAAAGCAGTATTTAAATGCTTCAGTAAATCCGTAAAGAATAAATCCAGGATCTGCAATGATGCTCGCCGGAAAACTACTGAGCAGTCATCATCTCTTAGCCTAAGCCTACCGCACAGGGTTGATGTGAGGATAAAACAGGAGGGAGAGAAGCTAGGCGCACCATCCTGTGCTCCTCAAAGCTGGTGTGGACTAGCCGTTAAAGAAACCACAGGAAAAATTTAAAATAAGCAGATCCTCTAGCTTCGGAAGCAGCCTGTTCCTGAAAACCAGACTGCCTTTCACCCCACCACGTGTTCCCAAAACACAAAAGGCTTGTCCGGATGGATCTCTGACCAGACAATTTGTACAATCACATCACCTGTTTCTTCACATCTTCAGTCTTGCTGAGACACCGAGGTACTGGTGGAGGTGGCAGTGGAGGGGCGGAGGGGGAGGAGGAGGTGGTGGCGCTGGAGGCATCGAAGCTTGAGAATGCGAGGAGGATAACTCCACAAGGTGAAGAGGTGCTGGAGTGGAACGCTGGCACTGGCTGTCCTCCAATGGCTGGCAAGACGTTTTTTCTAAGGGAACAACAGTCCCCTTCTGTTAAACATAAAAAGGGAGAAATCTTTACACCATGGGGAGAAATCTCATGATCAACCAGCTCAGCTTTCCTAACCCACAGTGAGCAGACCTTACAGTTGGGATGACAGCTCTTCTTCATGCAGCTGGACTGAACCCCTCCCCTTCCTGGCTTTAGAAGCTTCCTATTGAACTATCGACACTTACTGACAACACCAAAGCAAGAATGATGAACAGCTATTTGTCTGTGGCAAGCGGAAGTGACCTCCAGGCAACCAAATGTTTACAAAAAGTTGGAGGTGTTAACTGCAAATGATTAACATCAGGTGTCATTTCGTAGAAAAAGAGGTGCAGGAGCTCATTAGCATAACTCATTAGCATAACTTATTTGCATATGCCACACCCCCTGACATCACTGGAAGTGTGTCAGAAGGCAACACCCACCATGCAGGCTCCACCCCAGGCACTATCTTTCCACTCTGGGGGCTGTCATTCCAGTCCCAGAGTAGCCTATCTGGGCCCAGGAGGAATGCTACACGTGCTGCTTCACGCTCCTGCTGGGAGCTGGGGGCAGGGCTTGCTGCCACCTGTGTTTCTAACTGCCGGAGCTCCGCTCCTGCACGCTCCTTCTCCAAATGACCCCTGATTAATACTACCCAAAGGGATGTGTAACTTTTGAAGGGTCGATCTGAAAAAGTTTTGAACTGCCCATGAAAACTCTCTCATGGTTTCATACATTCATAAAAGCTGGACAGAATCAAACGAAGTGAACCTCAAGAGAATTACAAAGAGTGGATTATCTACTATGCCGTGTAGCTGGAATCTGCAACTCCGTTTGGGAAAACAGTGAAGATCAGTTCTTGATAAGTGTGACCTAGGAAACTGTCTTTATACCTTGTCATGCTTCCTTCCATCTGGCTCCTACGGCATACAGCTGAACATGGAACCTCCACCTGGGAACCCATAAGCTTGCCCACTGTGCTTGGATGGGAGCCTTCCTGGGAACCCCACATAAGTGTCAGGATGACAAAAGTGGCTGGATTACCGTCCTGTACAAATAACCTCCCTAAAATAGAAAGAAACCAAGGGGTGCACACATGCTAGGAAACAGCAAAAACTTTGCCACAAGTGATTTACCTGGACCGTTGATTGCAGAGCAGCAAATTCTGTTTCTAGCCTTTCTAACCGTTCCCTAAGTGCTTTTAACTCCTCCAGGGATGCATGTGATTGAAATACTGCATTCTTGAGGACTTGAAAAATCTGGGGGAACTGCAGGAGAAAGAAAGAACGCCAGTTTCCTCTAGAAGTGGGGCACAAGACCAATGCATACCACAAAGCTTTGCAACAAGAAACTGGAAATTATCTTCAGACCTTCTCTCACTGGTCTGAACTGCCCCATGTAGAAGAAGAAGAGATTGGATTTATACCCCACCCTTCACTACCCAAGGGAGTCTCAGAGCGGCTTACAAACTCCTTTCCCTTCCCCTCCCCACAACAGACACCCTGTGAGGTAGGTGGGGCTGAGAGAGCTCTGACAGCAACTGCTCTTTTTCAAGGACAGCTGTGCCAGAGCTTGTGACTAACCCAAGGTCACACCAGCAGGTGCAAGTGGAGGAGTGGGGAATCAAACCCGGTTCTCCCAGATTAGAGTCCATGCACTTAACCACTACACCAAACTGGCAAATGTAGCATTTTAAACTCTGTAACGAATCAGGGCAATCGTTGTTGTTGTTTTTGGGAGGGGGGAATAAAAGAGGTCTAATTCTTTATCTAACTTACACCCTGACTTAAATGTTAAGTGACTTACCTCATTCTTTTCTCCTCCATTTTATCCTTACACAACAACCCTGTGAGGTAGGTTAGGCTGAGACAGAGTGACTGGCCCAAGGTCACCCAGCAAGTTTACATGGCATAAGTGGAGATTTGAATCTGTGTCCCTCAGATACTAGTCCGACACTCTTAACTACTATACCACACTGGCCCAGGCTCACTAGGTATTCATTGCTGGATCAAGTGGCTTCTGAAGAAAGACTAGTAAGACTTTCACACCTGCAGAATATTACACTTCCAATGTACTTTAGCATTTGCAAGTGAATCTTACCATTTGACATGGTAAAATCCAGTTGCAAAGTGCATTGAAAGTAGACTGAAAGAGTATTATTCAGTGTACGTGAAAGCACACTACGTTGCTGGCAATTCCTAGCGTATATTTGAACGTGCCAAGTTCAGACCACTGGCCCATGCAGACCAAGCTCCCGGGCACTGACTAGGCACAGCCCTCCCTGGCATCAGGCAGAAGGCCTTTCCTGCCCAACTCTTGGAGATCTTCTTCACTGGAGGTACCAGGGATGGAATCTGGAATTTGTATGCACATAAAGCAATGCTCTTGAGAGTCCCTTGGACTGCAAGGAGATCAAATCATTCAATCCTAAAAGAAGTCAACCCTGACTGTTCCCTGGAAGGCCAGATCATGAAGTTAAAGCTCAAATACTTCGGCCACCAAATGAGAAGGGAACACTCACTGGAGAAGACCCTGATGCTGGGAAAGATTGAAGGTCAAAGAAGAAGGGGATGGCAAAGGATGAGATGGTTAGACAATGTCACAGATGCAACGAACATGAAATTAAGCAAACTTCAGAGGACAGCGGAAGACGGGAGGGCCGGGCGTGATCTGGTCCATGGGGTCATGAAGAATCGGACTCGACTGTACGACTGAACAACAACAACAACAAAGCAATGCTCTTCTTTTTAATGTCCACAGTTATCAAGTGGTTGTGTTATTTTACTGCATTTCTGTGTGTTGACCTGCTTCGGATCTCAGCTGTGCTGGGTGAAAAGCAGACAAATAAGTCTCTGCCACTGAGTTAGCAGCCCATCCAGGCTATAGAAAGCACTAATTGTTCATCACAAGTGTAATAGTACTGGTTGCAGGTGTGCTTACTTCAGCTGGAGATGCAGGAAAAATTTAGGGGATTTAAAAATCAATAACGAACTCTTACCTGAATAACACTGTTCTGGCACCAGCAGTACCAACAGAGCACTGTTGTGACCAAAGGCCTCACTACTTTTGTTATGTTGGGAAGAGTCAAAGCCCAGGAACAAAAAGGCCTACTTTGGTTCAAGTCTGAAACTGGAAGCCTGCCAAAGACAAAGCCAAACAGAAATTTTAACATTACTTTGAATGCAATTTCACATCTGTTCTCTTAAAGCATATTTAAAATTAGAAACAGTTATATTCCAGAAGGAGTCTATGTGTATCCTTATTCTAGGAGCCAAAAGGCGAAGAAGGTACAGTCTTCCTTCCTTCCTAATTGTTTGTTCCCATGCCTTACAGTGGTGGATGTAAGTCCCACAAAGACAGGGTTCAGACATCACAACAAACCACGGCTTGAAGAAATCCCAGTCAGTTTCAGCATCAGTGTAGACAGTCCCAAGAAACCTTGGTTAACTTGGCAGATAGGTACCAAACCAGGATTTCAAATTAAAGTTTGTTAACTACAGCTTGTAACAGGTGTCTTTTGCAGTGATGCCTGAGGTTTGCTGAATGGCACTACTGTTTGGCGCAATAGGGAGAATGTTCTCCTCACTAGAAACTGCGGAGAAGACAAAAATGAACCGGGACTTATGTACAAGACAGGATTTGTTGGGTCACATTCTGGTATCACAGAACCCGTTTGTCCATGACGGGCACAAACACAGCCGGTTCTCACTCTTCCATGTCCCTTCCTGCCTCCACACATGGAACATCACTGAAGGCTTCCTGGTTCAGGGAGCCTTCAACAAAGTCCTGTTCGCTGGGCAGGTGCCTGGACAAGTCGGAGCTTGTTTCCTCCCACAAATTGGGATGCAACTGAGGTTCGGAACCCCTATTTGCAAGGAGAAAATGAAGGCCCATTGTTACAGGTGCCTGCCTGAATCTGTTGAAGGTTCCCCAAAGCAAGAAGTTCCAACAGTGCTCTTACTATGGGCTTTTCTGCACACCTGACTTACTCCTGGTTTTCTTGGGAGTTGATCCACAAGCAGTGGAATCAGTTTGGGCTGGGTTCTGCCGCATGTCTGCCCACCCTCCGCATTTTCACAGATGTGGAGCCTGTTTATTTTCTTCTTCAGCTGCCTTCAACAGTGATGATTTCAAAGGAGGCTGCTGTTGTCATCAGTCGTGGCACAGCACCCCCAAAAAACATTTTTCGGGGGGGAGGAGAGGGTTGTGGCTTGACCACCACAGTCCAATCATTGAAAAGCAGGCTGGAAGTGGGTGGGAGAGGGCAGGACAAAGAAAATTGTCAAAATATGATGCACAAGGAAAAAGGCAACTCAAAATCGGATTCCAGAAAAAGATCAGGGTAAAAGAACTGGGGGGGGACGGGAGAAGGGACACAGCAAAGTGAAAACTAAAGGCACAAAAATGCATGCGAATATTGGGGATAAACCGAGGCAGTATGGGGCCAGAACCGAGGGGGAAAACCCACACAGAAAAGCATATAAAGGGAGTTCGGGGGAAGGAACAAGACAAGGAACTGTGCTTGTTTTCATCTTAGAAGTTAAAGTCATGATTCCTAGCCAGTGTTTGTTGCACAGATCCTGGCTTATTGCAGGGCCTGAACTTCGCCAATAAGTCCTGTTCAGTTACACCCAGGAGAGCAAAGATCCTTAGTGAGAAAAGGAGTTTTACTTCATACACAGTCTTAAAGCTAGAGACCATTCACAACAAGTAACAAATTACAAGGTGAGGTGAAACAGATCTCTCCAATTGTTATTCTGTCATTTGCCTAGCATAATACATGAATATAAATGTTAAACAATGCTGGGTCTACCTACTTTGGAGGGAGAATGCTTGAGCACTGAGGCAGAGGGATACTTTCCTGCTTTTTAAACCTGAACCTCACACTGGCTCTTGGTTTTCTGCGTCGCTGTTTACACTTGGCCATTTCTCCCCCAGCTTTAGGTGGAGGTTCATCAGGAAGCCTGCTATAAAATAATAACTTTTAATCAATCTTTTAAGTATATGAAGAAATACTTTCCCGCACCGTGTTTGACAATAATCTATTGCAATGCATACGTTTCTGCCTTTCTATTTCAGCATATATTATCCTTATATTTAAAAAATCCCAACTAGTTAGGGTTAACTATCCACAGTAACATCTGGGGAGAGAAAGAGGGCTATTGCCCTTATGTTTGTCACAGGTCCTGCAAAGAAGAAAACACTAGCAGCTAAAATATTTAAATAAGTGGAGAGAAACATTTCCCCAACATATTTTAGCTGTTGTTACTGGGAACTGACTGAAAACCAATTATGGGTTAAAACCAATGTATAAATATATATACCTATAGCAAATAAACTGACAATAAAACCTACTGATAAAAAGGAACATTGTTTTTTAAGGAAAGAACTGAGAAGAAAATATCACATGGCTGAAAAAGGTGCACGGAGGGCAGCTAAAATGATCAAAGGGTTGGACCATCTTCCCTACAAAGGGGGAATAAAATATCTGGAACTTTTTACTCCAGAAAAAAAAGGTAACCAAAGGGAAGGGCATGATACTGGAGCTCAGATAGCTGAGGAAGATATGGGTTTCTGGACAGTCTCTGACAGCTAAGAGAGACCAGTCAGGAGAAGAGCCAAAAGGAGGGTCAATGGGAATGACTAAAACGCTCCCCAGAAGCTTGCTCTGCCTGCACTGAGGATGCCTCTCCCAATGGAGTATAACATTGGCAAACATTTGTCATTGTAAACAACAATACATGTTTAATAAATGTTAAAAGGCATGACAATTAATCACTGAAGATCTACTCTACGGGATAAAAACATTCTCCAGTGAAGCGGCAACCCTTAGAAGCCTCACTGCATCTGACAGTGCAAACCTAAGCAGATTTACACCCTTCTAAATCCATTTCAGCTTGCTGGTAGTAATGAACAACCCTTAGACCCAGCTCCAGCTGAGAAAACTCCAGGGAATCCTTGCACTCTATTCTACCTGGCACTTCCACGGGCTTCCGACTTCGGTGAGCTAATCTGAAATCAGGTTTTGAGGTAGAGAGTGGAAAGGAACGGAAATATAAGCAGAAATCCTGTCTGCCTTCCTTCCCCCCCCGAGATCCACCACAGACCATGCCCCCCCCTTTCCCCGTTACCTCTTAAAGTACAAAAAGGAAAGGATCAGAACAAAGTGTGAGTCCAGTGGCACCTTTAAGACCAACAAACTGTAATTCGGGTATAAACTGTCATGTGCATGCACACATAAGAACATAAGAACCCACCTTTAAAAAACTGAAAAAGGGTAACCAATAGGAACATAAGAACCTTTAAGACCAACAAACTTTAATTCGGGTATCAACTGTCATGTGACTGCACACTTTTTCATGAAAGCTTATATCCAGAATTAAAGTTTGTTGGTCTTAAAGGTACCACTGGACTCAATCTTTGTTCTACTGCTTCAGACCAGCACGATTTACCCACCTGAATCTCCAAAAAGGATCCTCAGTCTTCCTGGCCCCGGCTACATCCGCTCAGCATCTTCCCTTTACCACACCCAACAGTTCAAACTGAGACCCTGCTTCCCCCAGAGCCAATCACAGCTCGACAACTGAGAAAACCAATCAAAGCACGCTTCTCTTTATCCCTTCGGAAAGAAGGGAGGACTCCAAATTATGTAATAAAACAAATGATTGGTCGAATCTCAAGCTGATTAGCATTCCAACACGAAACAGCGGCCAATCAGATCAAAAAGCTGGAAGGGGCGGGCCCTCTACAAAACTAGCGGAGAAGAAATGAGAACAAGCTCCTCAACGGCCTGCCCGCCTTTAAAAAAGTGAAAAAGGGTATCCAATAAAGATCCTCGCGCCGAGCCTAGCGACCAATAAACAAATAAAGCTCTGGCTTCAATCACAAGCCAAAGTTGCCCCGTTACCGGCCAATCAGAGCGCAATAGGTCTCATCGGCACCGAATAGGGGCTTCCCTCTCATGTTCTGGAGTTACCCTATCGTATTGTCCAATAGGCCCGGAGATGTCTTTGGGAGGAGCCAATCAGGCGGCGTTCCGAGTGACAGCTGACCAATCGGAAGCGTCGTCTCTTTCCCTTCTCAGTCTTTTATAAAGGCGGGGCCGGTTCGGCGAATAGGAGGTGGGCGTGTCGCTGCCTCAGGAGCGTCAACGATTTAACATGGAGGCGGCGGTTAACACTCTCGAGGCGATGGTGAGTGCCGGGAGCGCTGAAACGGAGCTGGACCGCCGTCCTTTTTATAAAAGGCGGAGGGGAAAAAAAAACACCGCGCCGGTGAGGTGGAGCCGACTAACAAGTACAAAAAAGGGGGTGAGGGGGAAAGAGGAAAGAACGTGAAGGGACATTGCTTTTCTGTGGCTTAAACCATTTTTCACGCACTGGGGGGGAATGAGACGATTGTGTTGGGTGAGTCCACTTTCTTTCGAAAGCGGGGGAGGCCAAGGAAAAGTGCAGAAATAGATGGTTTGGGGCGCTGTATTCTTTCCCACCTCACTGTCGGGGCGTGGCTAATCCCGTGAGGGGGCGTGGTCTGCCGGGCTAGTCCATTTTCTCCAAGCCCCTTCTTTTGGGGAGGATATAGGTAGCTCCTTACAAAGGCATGGCGTGTTAGACTGGTCTGTTTCCCTTGTTCTCCTTATTTCAATGCAGGAATCCTGTTGGTCTGGTCTGTTTTCTTGGAAGATGTGTTGGAGAAAACAAAGGGAGGGAAGGGCTTGGAAGTTAACCAGGATCAGTCCATTTTCCATTAGTGTGGGAGCCTGAAGAAGGGGAATAGTATGTTGTGGATTGATCTACCCTTTAGGACAAAAAAATGGCCATGCTACTTAATGCTTGTAGGCATCTTCTCAGCTGGCCTGAAATGTTGGGCAATAGTCTTATCCAAACACCCATCAGGCTTTGGAACAACTGAATGGAGGGAACAGGTGTGTGTCTGCTTAAAGAATGTAATTTTTGAGGGAAAACACTTGTTGCTGTGTGTTGGCTAATGTATGCTGGGTAGGCAGGATTTTGCTTTCTGAGGAGTTGCTGCCATGCTTTATGCTGCTTTGGGTCTACCTGTGCTATACCACAGCATCCATAACTAGATAATGGCAAAAACGCTGTTAAGATGCTAGTGTACTTTTCTCAAGGCAGAAAATGAACCCCAGGAGCTTGTTACTCCATGGAAGCAGGATATACACACCAAAATTTACTTGTTCCTTTATGCCCTCTGTTTTTCCCAACGCGGACCCAAAGTGGCTTGCATTGGTCTCCTGGTGATCATTTTATCCTCACAGTAACACCTGGAGGTAGGTTGGGCTTGAGAGTATGTAACCGATCCACAATTGCCCAGGAAATGGGGATTTGAACCTGGGTCTTGCAGACCCTTGTCTGACACTCCTACTCCATGCTGCTGCTCAGTAATAATCCAGAACTCCCTTCTTTTAAGGGAAACAGGCTAGCTCTGCGGAAAAAGCCTTTCTCTGGAGGAAGCTTGTTTATTTAACCTGCCTTTCTCCTCAGCGGGAACTCAAAGTGACTTACATCGCTGCCCTCTCCTCCATTTTATTCTCACAACACCCTTGTGAAGTAGTTTAGGCTGAGGGTGTGTGACCGGGTCACTCAGCAAGGTTCTAGGGCAGGCAGGGATTTGAAGCCAGGTCTCCAGGATTCTAGTCAAACACGTCAGCACCATACTGGTTTAATTTCATGTAGAGGAGCTGAAGGACAGAGGCCTGTGTTTTACAAGTGATGTACCACTTCTTTGCTCTGCGAGACCAGCAGGGCTGTTTGCAACAATAAAACCTGTGATGTTCTGTTAATGGGAATAAAAAACCCAAGAAACGCAGTCAGGGTAACACTATCTAAGGTACGTAACTTATGTATAGGGGTTGACATGGTTAACACCGTCTTATGTACTGGGGTTAACATGGTGCAGTGTCCAGTTCCATGTGTCCATTTTGCTCTTGTCCCCATGGTGGCATTTTTTTCTAGTTTACATTCCTGCTAAATTGGAGGCATTAGTAGATTATGTTTAGGCCAGTTCATTCCATGCTGGTATTGAATTAAGCAAACATGAGGGAGGACTAGTTTGGACCAGTTCAGGGTAAATCAGTTATATGCTGCTGGCCTGCTCTGCTTACTTCCTGTGTATGGAGGATGCATTTGGAGAATACCTGAGCCAGTGCATTTACTTCAGTTGGCAAGGTCTTTCACTTTCTGTAGTGATCAGGATCATTGACACTGTTCATAGGTTTTAATTGTTCATAATTTGTATTAATTAGTTTATACCAATGAGGCCTTACCTTGGCATACTGATTCTTCATGTTTTCCTCTCATTTAGGCGCCTGCAAAATGTTTGCATCTGAAGAAATTCCTATTTGCTTTTTTCAAACTTCCTAGTTCTGGAAGAAGTAGATAGATTTATTATGTATGCAGGTTTGTGCCAAAAGGTAAACAATGCTTTCTTGATACAACTTGCTTTAAATTTTTCCAGCCTGTGTTTTTTTAAAATTGAGGTAAAAGTAACATATCATATTCCAATTGTCCCAATAGTCTTAACCTGAGGGACAGCGGGTCGCCTAAGTCATATCCCCAGACAGGGTCCTGATGTCTCTCAGGATCCCCCATGCCCGTGAAGCCACAAGAGATGTGGAACCATCATTCCATGGAATCATCTCAAATTTTGCTTTCTCTGTTCAGTGACATAAGGAGACCAAGCAGCTTTGTGTTCTTGGACTTGGGATCCTTTTCAGGAGTTCAGAACTGTTATGTAATATGCTGTAGTCAATTAATAATATGCTGAGGGTGTTAAAACATACTATAACGTTATTCAGATTAAAGAATGAAAAGAGCACAAGACCTAACAAAGTAATACAGCTTTTTCTGAGCAAGTCTTTCATGACAGCTTGCCTGGCCAGTTTACCTTGAGCCATAAGTAAAATCTGGTCTGGAACTGCTCCAGATTTTGGTACTATGAAACTGTAATAAAACATGAAATGGGCTTCTGAATATTACATGTTGCTTCCAGTTTTGGAGTCTCTTATATGGTGTCCTTCTTAGGGAGGTGTAGAGAATTGCTGGTTTTCATCTATGCAGCGTCTGGGCCATGAGACACCCTTAAGCAGAAGATCTTGGTTTGAGATTACTACTGGAGGAGTTGGCCTTCACAGCCCTCAGTTCTTCTGCTTTTAAAGTTAGTGTCTTGCAGATGGCACTAATGTGGATGTGTGTGTTAAATTAAGCACTGGGATACTTTAGCCCCCGCCCTCCCCCCAAATATTAGAGGCCCAAAATTAGATCCTACTGTGTTTATAAATGGCATCTTTGTTGGGTTTATTCTCATTCTTTGAACATTTTGCAAGCCTTCATATGATATTCTTCTGAGCTTTGGAATTATCTGCTTTTTTTCTGGAGGGTGGGGAGGGGATTGACCCCAAGAATATTCTTCTGAGTTGTTTTAGTTCTGCTGCCTTCTGGATGGCGAGAAGTGTCTGTCCATTGCCCTTTTTGTGTTGTACTACTAGCAAACCTGCACAAAAAGCAGTGCAATGTTAAAAGGGCATTGGCCAGCAATGCTGTTCGCCTCACTGCATTGTTCCGGATGGCCTTGCTCAGTCAGCTAAAATACAACTGGAAAGGAAGTATGCTTTTTTTACTGTTGTGTGTCTGTTAGAGATGTGTTAATGTCTAGAAAAGGGGTATAGAATGCTTTATATATTTGGATGAGATGTACATAATATTTATTTTCCTATGAAGCCCAAAGTTTCTACTGCTTTAGTAACATAAAATGCATCATACATTAATTAATTAATTAGCATGCAAAATCAGATTATTAATTATAAAACTATAAATTATCATTTTCAGAATTATCTTCGAAATGTAAAAGTACAAATTATTTTCTACAAGCAGAATTGCAATTTATACCGAGTATTAGAGCGAGAGCTGCCAAGTTCTTCTCCTTATGCTACCTAAGTAGGTGTATCTTAATTCTTGCCACCAGAGGAGAGATGAAGACATAATAGTTGAAATTAGTAAACAGATTTTGTAGTAAAAAAAAATATGAAGAGAAACAGTCTTGTCCAGTAGTAATAGGACTACTGGAATTTTTTAGCTATCAAATTAAACTTTCTAACACTGAACTATTTAATAATGGGTTATCACTAAACACATTAAGGCATATTGTTGCCCAAACTATTCATGTATAAACAGTAAACATACCCTTGGAAATATGGTATATGTTTGTTATCATATATATTATGTCATTCTGTAGATTGTCTTGCACAAAATTTTCATGCTACATATTTACAGTGTGTAGTGCCTTTTCCTAAACATTTTTATTCATTCTACAACAGAAAATGTTTCATAGGAATTTTTAGTCTTCGCAAAAAAAAAACCCCTATGTATTTTCCACTAAAAAAAACTGAAGTCCTCACTTTTTCCTGAATGTTTCTAGTTCCCACCCACCTCCCCGGCCTTCTCATCTCTAGAATGGGCACATATCAGCTTGAATCAGGCCAATGAGCTCTATGCCCAACAGTTGCGGGCATCCTGATGCATGTACAGCAGCCTCACAATCCCACGAGTTGCGAGCCTTCAGATTTGTTACTCCTTTGGATGCAAGCTCTCACATTAGCACTTCAAAAACATAAAGGAGAATCCACCCTCCCCCTCAGTAAAAGCATCTCAGACTGCTCACTTGCAGGTCATTTTTGCTTGCCCCTAGTGAGTAGGTGGGTGGCTGTTTACAGGCCTGACAAGCGGGTGCATGATACACCCAAAAATGTGCACTTTCATTCTGTGCCTGCATGCTTTGCTAGCTTGGCTGCAGCTTGTGCACAGCAATGCCAAAGAGGAATCTACGGTTACGAATGGGCTTCTCCTAGTCTCCGGCGTAGCCTTCTGTTAAAGAAAATGCCTTTGAGCCAGACCACTCAGACCACTTTAGAGCCAGGCCAAAACTAAGCCAGTTTGCAGGTCAATGCAGTTTTAAGACTAATGCAATATGGCAGGGGCCCCCCAGCCTTTTTCAGCCTGTGGGTTCCTTTGGAATTCTGACATTGGGTGCTGGATACAACTGCAAAGTGAGCGCCGTAGGAGGTGGAGCTGCACACTGGAAACCCAAGTGCAAGGGGGAGAAGGGGGGAACTTAAAAAGTACCCTGGGAAAGAGGAGTGAGGATAAGACCAGTAATATGGTAGCAGCTCCTGCTGAAACAAGGTTACCTGCAGAGTCAGTAATAAGCTCAGCTGGGCAAAAGTCCCACCTGGGCCCAAACACTTTCTAAAAAACACCTGGTGGGCTCCAAGAAATGTTTCAGCATACAGGGGGCCCCTGTGGAGTAGAGTGTGGAGGAGTTTCAAATGGCCTGGTGGAAAGAGACCTGGGTATCTGGTCTGCATGGGTTCCCCCCCCGGGTTTAAAAATAGAAACATCTGGTTTTTCTTTTTTTGTGGGGTGTTTTGATCCTACTGACTGAAGCTTCTTTCTTGTTCACACCACAGTTGATGGTCCCCCTTGTGGTTTTAAGCAGCAGAGTCCTGGTGCCGGCCTCTCGAGAAGTATCTCTCTGCTGACGAGCGCTCTGACTTCATTGCACTACTGTTCCTTCCAGCTAGCAGTGCAATAGTATTGTCAAAGCACCTGCAAGCAGAGCCTGCAGCAACTCCCTTCCGGCTTCCATCAGCTCCTTCAGAGTTCATGCGAATGGATCTATCCGTGGAGGGGGCTGGAAGATTCTTCCTTGCCTTGCGCCAGTTATTACAGTGACAAGCTGTAGCGAGGAATCCTAAGCAGGTCTTTTCAGAATCCTACTCCGGTCTACTCAGTGGGGCTTACTCCCGGGAAAGTGTTTTAAAATTGCGCTGTTAGTTGATAACTGTAGTGAACTAAATACCATGTTCTTTAAACAGATGTGGCCGCTGATAAGCGGTCATTGCACACAAACTCTGCCCCCGTGGTCTCTTGTCTAGGTGTGCTCTTGAGTAGACACATGGCAGGTGGGGTAGTGTTGGACAGATCTGACCTAAGCAGAGCCATTATCGATCCCTAAATTAAAGTGCCTCATTCAACTAAAATCTTGATCAGTTGATTGGTAATGAAAGCTTTGCTTTTGGTTCTGGGTTGTCTTCTGTAAACAGAAAAAAAATGTTTACGGTGGCCTTCCTTTTTTGAATGAGCAGTAATTCTTTGGCTATGATTTTTTTTTTTTTGAATGACCAATTTTAAACTTTCTTCAGTATAGCAAAAAGGCATCTAGATAGGCGCTTGGGAGAGCTTGAAGCCGTATCTGTGTTATAAAGAAGATCCAGCAACTGGATTTTTAATCTGTCAGTAGCCCCTGGTTACTTTGAGGTCAGTCAGATCCGTTGTCCTCTGTCAAGTCTGTAAATGTTGTAACAATATCAGGATACTAATGGATTTCTTTTTTTCTTTTACGGTTGAAAAGCAGGTATTTCTTGAATACATAATGGTACAAAGTTCAAAGCTGACTACTTGTTTCTGAGTCAACATCTGTTCTTGGCATAGTCTCATAACTCCTTTAAGTACCTAGACAACTGGGAATAAATGATAAGGAATACTGCAGCATTTCAGGTACCACCCTCAACCTCTTTGAGGGGGCTGGGGAGGGGGTGGACAGACGCTGTCCTAGCCTTAGTGTTTCCTTGTTGTTGGTTGCAAAGCCTGGCTGTCCTAAATGGCTCCAGATATGTTTGCTCCTGCTCTTTAACAGGTTCTCTTGCTTCACTTTGCCCACCACTGGCTGGGAGGGAAAATGGAGATAAGCTTGTAACAGCTATTGGGAGAAAAGGGTGGACAAGAGGACCTGTGACAAAATGGAACAGGAAGCATAGTGGCCCTGTGTCTACCTTGCTTCTGCCCCAGGCTTTATAAAGCAGGTCACAGGTGAAGAACTGGTCACCGTAAGTAGCTCTGGGTTCGAGGCACCAGTCAGGTGTTGGGTTAAATGCCTTTCTTTCCTTTCCCGAAATCGGGGAGGGAAAGAGAGGCATTGTAAACAGGGCACCTGGAGAAGATCAGGCAAGGAACTCAGGCATGTTTGCATGCCTCTCCACAGCGGGCAGGTATGCAAAACATGCCCTCTTCCTTCCCTTTTAAACATGCCTAGGTTCCCTGCCTGCCCTTCTCCAGCTACAATCTGTCAGATGAAGAAGGGAATACAGAGAGCCAAGGCCTTCCCTAGTCAATTTCACTCCCAGCTGACTGGTGGGGAGTGAAATTGACAGGGAAATCTTTATGGGCTACCAGAGGGAAAGAAGGCATTTTAACATGCCTCCTTTCCCTCTGGTGGTGTAAATCCAACCCAAAAATATTCAGGAATACTGAATATAGCCCCAATCTGAATACCTTACCAGTTTTTTACTGGGGAAATTTGGCATTTACTGATATTTTTCAGGTCGGATTTACGTGAAGCCGAAAAATACCGGCTTTTTTTTTTTTTTTTTTGGCACACCCCTAAACTGTACCCTGCCCTAAGTGCTGCTCTGTCTGCAAAGACATTCCTTGCAACACTTTTGCAACTTGGCTGGTAATGTGGCTGGTCCCAGCACTCCTTACACTTTGAGGAGCCAGTTAAAGTTAATTAAGTAATAATTCTGATACCTTGCCATTTTATTTGGCTCCCTAATGGTTCATCAGTAAGGTTGCAGGTTTGATTATCCGTTCATTAAATGGTGACGAACTGGTTTGAGTGGGTGAACCTGTAATATAACAGGGAGGGATAGTGGGAAACCGGAAATGATGGCAGTCCGGCAGCTCATCAGCATCCTCCCATGTATGTGCGCAGCTTGTATAAATAAAAACCATGGATGTGTTTTATGGGAGCTGAACTTTTTCCCAAGGAGAAGGCAACTGCTGAAAGTGGCTCTTCCTTCAAATCCTTCCTCAAAATCCACCTTTAAAATACACCTTCGGGGAAGCTCAGTCTGGCTTTACGTTGCCTTTGCATGAACGCAGTCAGAGCATCAGTGCCAATTCAACATGTACCTTGTTTTCTTGACCTCTTCAGGCTTTCCAGGGAGCTGGCTATTTGGTTCATGACAATTTTGCTGTTGAGGCAAAAGCATTGCGTAGCAGGGTGTGTCCTGTAAATGAAAAGGTGCTCTCTTTCTCAAAATTCTTCGAATCTAGGCATTGTGCAGAGAAATCAGCTTTAAGGTGCTGTCTGCAAGACTTGTAATCGACTGAGACAAATGCGGGGTTAGCAGATAAGACCAGAATTGTGTTTCAAAGGCTGAGTCAGTGAGTGGGTCTTCAGGAAAGATGTTGCTGAATGTTGAGCACTTCGATTTTGCTTAGGAAATGTCAGTTTCTGTCATGGGCTCTCCTCACTCATGATGAATCTGCAGTTCCATTCCTTCTTGTGCACGTCTGTCAGTCATATTCTTGGATCCGGGATTGTTGTCTGATCCCAGTGGCAGGCTGCATATGGCTTGGAGTCCTACGCCCAGAAGGGGCGTTTTCCTATTCCTTACCCCACCTGAGTTAAAATTCTGTAGACTCAGCAGGATGAAGCCTCCACATTTAGAAGAGCAAGATTCAAGTCCCATTGCGCCTTAAAGACTGACGAAAGCTATTAACTTTTGAGAGTCAAATCTTCCTTCTTGGTATCTTATGAAGGGAGCTTCAACTCTCGAACACTCATAGCTTGGAAATCTTGTCAGTCTTTAAGGTGCCACTGGACTCTAACTTTGCTCTTCTGCTGCAGACCACCATGGCTATGTAACTGTCCACATTTAGAGGTGGTCTAACATTCTTCATACAAGTGCTAAGAGGCAAATCAGGGGGAGGTCTTGGCCTCTGTGGCGTGTTTGTTGGCCCTCCAGGGCAACTGGTAGGCCTGTATGTGAAGCAGGATGTCGGATTTGATAGTCCACTGTTCTGATCCAACGGCATTTTTGAAGAATGGAAATTCAAATGCACCTATTTTTAAAAGGTGTCCCCAAATTGTCAACATGCCAAAATGAGGGCAGTGATTAACTAGGGATTGGTAACGGAAGATACAGCAGTGTTTCCCAGACAATGTTGCCAGGATTTGCTAGAGCTTTATGAGTGTTATGAAACTTAAATTACTAGAATAGTGTCCATTTTAAAGCTTGCATGAACCTAAGACCCCTAAACCTGGTGGGTGCCTCTTTTGTGGGACTGTGATGCTGTTGCGTCTCTGAATGACGCAGTGGTACCTGATACAGTCTATTCCAGTATGGAGCCTGGATTGACTGAATGAGGGCATAGTTACCTGGAGGAGTCTACTATCTGCAAGTCTGCACAAATAATTTTTATAGGCTTTCCTCCGTCCAGATAGGTTGAACACCTAAAACAGCAACTTTATGAACAGATACAGGGATGGAAGATCTTTTGCATTCTAGGAGTAAACTTTTATAGGCATAAGAGCATTGCACCTCCAGTTTTAATTTGCAAAGGTTGTGTGCATTGACTATCAGACTTGGGGAAACTCTAAAACAGGTGACAGAGCATACATACTTGGTAGCAGGGTATTTAGTGGACTTAGCAAGCCTTCTTACATGTGGACTACTGCATGCCAGTAGGATTTTTGCCAACTAAGGACAGGATCGCCTTGCAAATATATCTTTGTTGCATTTTTCTGGATAGTTCCAGCAGCATCTTATAACAGGCCATGTTGTTGCTTGCAGGTTCATCCTGCAGTTTGTACTGTGTGTTTTGTATTCTCACACATCCATTATATACATGATTACATGAATTGCTCTTTTTCCTGATGCTGAGGATATGCAGTAGCAGCCCTCTCGTTTTAAATGTACAGAGTGGGACTTGATTGATCATTATGGGTGTTCTAGTTCCAGGTGGCCGAATCTGATCTGGACAACATTCAGAGCATGTTGGAGTTTGAAACAATGAAAGGGATCCCTGGTGAATTATCTCAAGAGGTACGGTTCTCAGACTTGAAAGTTTGGTTAACTGTACTAAGAATTTGCATTAGCTTTTGAATACTGCAGCTGGGGTAATTACAGCTCATATTTTTTGCATCTTAAGCAACTTGGCAAGAAAGGTCATGATTTTGCTGACCTGAAGAAGTGTGCAGGTTCCATTTAAGTCAGTTTAACTTTCATTTCTTCTCCTGAAGAATCCTGGGAATTGTGGAGTGAGGCTGCTGACTTTTCATAAAAGACCTTGGCTGTTGCACAAAATAGCAGCCTCCATAGCTTTGTGGACCAGCTTGGGTTAGGGAGGGAGCTTAAACATGTTTGTTTGAAAGGTGGATGTCTTGATTTAGAAAACATGATCTGTATGAGAACACGTTTCAGCAGGCAGGTCTGTTTGTAAGAGTGGTTGTACTGATCTTAGATGCAGCAGTTGGCTCCCAGCCTTTTAGTTTTTTGCGGGAGGTAGACTATTTAATTCTATTTTTTATCCCGCCTTCCCCACAGACAGGCTCAGGGCAGGTTACAAAGTCACAAAATCTCAACAACAATAGTTAAAATAATTAAAACAGTCATTTAAACAGTAGTAAAAACAGCAATCAAGGCTCATGTTGCTATGCTCTGTTTAGATTGATCATAGAGTCAGTGATTTCAGTCGGAGGCTAAAGATGGGTTTTGGATATCCACTGCCTCAGCCAAAAGTCCAGTGGAACAGCTCCATTCTACAGGCCCTGAGGAATTGTAATAAATCCCGGTTGGGCCCTGAACTCGAGCAGGAGTTGTTCCACCGGGCTGGGGCCAGGACAGAAAAGGCCCTGGCCCTGGTTGAGGCTAGTCAGACATCCTTGGGGCTGAGGACAACCAGTAAATGTTGGTCGATTGAGCGCAATGCTCTGTGGGGCACACATGGGGAGAGGTGATCCCGAAGAGATGCAGGTCCCTGGCTGTATAGGGCTTTGAAGGTTAACACCAGAACCTTGAACTGGATCCAGTACTCTTTCGGCAGCTAGCACAGTTGCAAGCCTGCAAAGGCATCGCCATCAGCATATGTGCCGCTGCATTCTGCAGTAGCTGTTTGCCACCTCAGCCAAACGACCACTGAGAAGTGGATGTGATGGAGGTCTATAAAAGTACAAATGTAGAAAGCTTTTCCTAACTGCATCTCTGGGTTACCCGATGAAACTGATCAGCACTAGGCTCAGAATGGGTAAAAATATGGGATGTGGTGATAACCACACGCTTTAGTGCTTTTACTAGCAAAAGTTTTGCTCTTCTGTGATGCAAAAAAGGTTTATGCCTCATTGAAGCAGTGCTAATATACATAGAACTTTAGGTATCGTGTAGTACTATAAATATTCCAGCACTCCGCTGCCAGTTTTATCATTACACTACATTCAACTCCCTGGGAAAAAAGCATTCACTCTTAAATAGATGAAATTTGGCCTAGAGTTCATTAGAATAACTGAGGTTTTATATGAGGAACTACATGTTCATTGGAAAGTAAGCAATTTTGATCCAATGAATTCAATATCAGTGGCGGGGGGAGGGGAGACACGGATGAAAAAACAGGGTGCTTTTTGTTTCCAATTCTTAACCCTTTCTGTTGAGGTCTTTGCCGAAGCAGCCAGAAATAAAGTAAAAAGTTATGCCATAAAACTAGCTTGATGATAGTTTTGTACTTAACAGAACCTGCAATCTTGTTGACAGCAATGGTTCTACCAGTGATGCTTTGAGAGCAATCCTAAGCGGGTCTACCCAGAAGTAAGTTCCATGTTAATCAGTGGGGTATATTCTCAGGAAAATGTCCTGAAAATTGCAGCTCATGTCCTTTTCTAAACATCCCATTGACACTACTTTCAAAAGATATTGCAAAATGGCAGAAACATATAGCCTGCTACAGTATTTTAATACAGCTTTAGACACCCTCTTGATAGAGGACAAATGGGAGCTCTGGACCTCCAACTCTGCTATTCAGCATTTCGGCTAAGAAATAGCCTTCCATTTATTACAGGGAGCTTTGGCGAACTTTGCGTAGACCTAGAAAAATCCTCTGTTAATTAGTGTAATTTAGAGGAAATTGGGTGGATGCAAGCCAGACCTCCCAAAGTAATACTAAATAATTCTACATTTATGGTAAATAGTGGGGGGAAACTAGCTCTAAGAACATAAGAGCCCTGCTGGATCAGACAAATGTTCCATGCAGTCCAGCATCCTGTCTCTCACAGCGGCCAGTCAGCTCATTTGGAGGTCCAACGAAAGGGCTCGGAGGCCGAGGCCTTCTCCTGATGTTGCCTCCTGGCCACTGGTTTTCAGAGATTTAGTGCCCCTGAATGTGCAGGTTTCCTTTAGTCATCGTGGCTAGAAGCCACTGATAGAACTATCCTCCCTGAATCCTTCTGATCACCTTTTGAAGCACCTACACCTGAGGCCATCACTACAAGGGGTGTGCGTTTGGCAAAACAGAACAGAAATGTTAGCTGCTCAAACATTTTTCTTGCTTCTATACCAGGAAAATCCTCTGGCTCTCATACAGCAGCTATCGGTAATGAAATCACGTTACAAAATGTTGTGCGAGCGGCTTGACAGGATTTCTGCCGAGCAGCAAGAGTCAATGCATTCTATCAATGCCACCCTCAATAAAACACTGATGCTGGTTCAGAAGATACAGCAGCATGCCGGGATTGAGGTGATGCTTTTTTGGTATATTTCCTTTCTTGTATCTGTTGATCCTGTGCAGCTTACAGGGATCCCAAAAGCCATATAAAAACAAATGTTCCTTGGGGGAGGGGATTCTCAGCTGCAGCTGGATCCAGCCATGGTGGCCCCTCAGTGATTGCTGGAGGCAGTAAGGGCTCTCTGTGAACATAGTGTTGGATCGGACTAAGGGCCCTTCCAATTCAACACTCTATCACACAGTGGCCCAAAGTACCAGGTGGGATCTGGGTATGGTGGAGGAACACCTGGCTGTCTCTTGGCCTGCTTCAGATGGCCTGATCAATTTACCTGTGGAATTTCTGTACTGAATCTCCAGAAAATTCAACTCAAAGCAGTTCAGGCAGTTTAAAAAATCACAATACAATAGAGTTAAGAGCAAGCAATAAAATAATAGCAAATCTAAGAATCTTCATATGGGAGATGTGAGAGCTGCATTTTTTTCCCTTCTGAAACTGCTGTCTGTTAAATGTCTTCTAATGGCGGCGGCAGCAGTGATGATAAGGGGCCCTGGGTTTTGTAGCCCCCCCTGACAGTTGGATTTTCATCACAGCAGCAGTGATGAAACTTGGCAGCCCTGATAACATACCTGGGACTTCTCATGTTCCTCCCATGAAATTATTACAGAGTTCTCTGTATGATTACCAATAAAGGCAGGCAAGCTTTGG
Organism: Gekko gecko; assembly: GCA_029375565.1. Taxonomy (NCBI): domain Eukaryota; kingdom Metazoa; phylum Chordata; class Lepidosauria; order Squamata; family Gekkonidae; genus Gekko; species Gekko gecko. Next base: position 17,383,741 of record JAPDNY010000016.1, on the reverse strand, counting down.
AAAAGTCTGCTTGCTTGTTGTTACCAGTCTGGGCACTGCAGTCTGAAACTTCAGGGGAACACTAAGCATTTTCCAGGGCCCAGTCCATGTTGGGCGATGTCAGGCTGGGCCAGCACCAGGACAAACCGTATTGTGCACTCCAAAAATAGTCTAGAATCTTTTGCCAAGTGTGAGTGTTCCAGGGTGGTTGCTTTGGGATTTCCAAGCTGATAGCGTCCTCTGGAAAAAACTTACTAAAAATGACTGTCTCAGTTGAATGTGAAGAATTTGGACATGAAACACATTTTGTGCCTCTGGAACTGCAGGAGACTTGCTTAATAACCTGAATTTTTTTTCTCCCTAGACCTTGCCTCTGTCTGAAGAACAGCAGCTTGCAATACAGCAGATAAGGTGCCATGCTCTTCAAAAAACAGATGCTCCAGGAAAACAGGTAATTGGGACCTGAGCACTTGGCTTTTGCGTGGCTTCTTAAGGTTCTCCTGACCATGTTCTGTAAAGCCAACTGCCGAGGTCTTCATCTGGTAAAAAGACAGCTGCCAGTTTGTCTGCTGTATTTTTGTGGGTGACCCCTGTAATGTGTTGATGGGAGGAGGCACATGCATAAAGGAGTGGTGACTGGCCACAGCTATCAATATATGTTGCTTATGGTATGTGCCAGTACTTCTTGGTGCGCCTTCTTATGTCAGCTTTGCTCATGCATAGACACGGTGCTCAGCGCTGTGTGGATTCCATGCAGAAAATTCTGTACCTTGAAAAGAAAGATTCTGCAGCCTATGTAAACGAAGCAACCTGGCAGCGCTGTGTATCTAATTCACTCTTACCTAGTGGTTCACCCACCTTTACCTTCTGCATCAGTTCCCAGGTACTGCTCGGGATCAAAGCCAGGTAAATTTCCCCTCTGGCTGCCTCCATTGCTCACTATTCTAGGGCAGTCATAATGTCTAGAAATCTCCTTTGTCACATTTTGAGCAAACATCTGCTTGATCAGTGTGCATGCAGTCAAAGCACACTCTGTCGGCCTCTTCACAATCCCATATGTCAGGGACCCCAACATGGTGCCCACCCACCAAGTGTTAGGTAGTGGGAGGGGCTGCATAGGGCTCCTGCCCAGCTGGGCTTCCGATTGCTGGATATTAAAATAACACTGTTTCGGTGGCATCTGCCAACTTGGCATTTTTGTTCTCTCACTGTTCTTTCCCAGTAAATTTCTCTCTTCTCCCCCATACATCCCCTGTAGGTATGGTTCTGCCTTCTACAGTAGTCATTTTGTGGCTGTGCCCACCACCCTATGTCAGAATTCCAGAGGTGCCCACAGGCATAATGTTGGAGCTGACTTATGAGGTTCAGTGGCAGAAGCAGCAGGCTGGAGGCTCTCGCCAGGGCATTCTGACTCCACACAAGTTATTTGCTATCTGCAGCAGCATCCTGTAAATTGTCCTCCCTGCTGACATCCCAGTGTTCGTACATTATCAGGGACACTCTCTCTCCTGCCCCAACCTTTGCTAGTATCTGCCAGTGTGGGAGGCTGTTACCAGTGTGCAATATCTTGCTTTGCCCCTTCTAGAGTACTTAGCCATATCCACCCCGCCCCAGTTCCACTGTGCTGTGGGAGGTAAGACTTTCCTCTGGGCACACAGGCAATAGAAGCAGTACCAGTTTCACTGCTGGAAAGGTGGCAGACTTTGCCTCATATTCAGCTTCCAGGGCATCAGCACCTTCATCTGCCCCAGGAAGCTCAGGATGTTTTTACTGTCTACACTTCCTGGCTCACTTCTGTTCAACTCAAGCACCTATTTTCATATCTTAGGTTGGCCATAAGGTAGTTAAATCCAGCATTCTGCTGGTGGAATTGTACCCTGCCAATACCCTTGGCCTTGCCACCGTCCCCGGTCTTTGAGTGTGTGGTAGCTGATGCAGCACATCTGGCATCAAGGGGTGACTTTTTTTTCTTTCAGAAATGTGTGGCTCTTTAGGAGAGGACGCTGTCCTTCCCTTCATCACTTGCACATTATCCTGTAGCAGTCTAGCAGTTGACAGATAGCGGAGAGAAGTCTTGCCCACATTCCACCCAAACTGTACAGTTTATCAGGGCACTCCACTACGATAACAGCTGTCGTCCCTTTGTTCATCTAGCCCTTGTATTTGGGTAAATAGTGCTCAGGGACCAAACTTCTCCTTCCGGGGCACTCCAAAAGGCCGCACGTTGGCTTCTTCTGCCAACACAAAGTGCCACAATTAGAACAGTGGAACAGGCATAGGGCCAGTGCCTTCCAGCTCTGTGGGAACCACTAGCTCTCTTGCATCACCCTACTTCAAACTCTCTGATCACTAAGGTGGTAAACAGAATTGCCCAAGGTGGGATAAGTCATCAGCCTTGGTTTGCCAAGATTCTTAGTTCTGGGATTTCTATCCTGGAGTATCTGCTTTGTGTTAAACTCTTTAGATTTGCTGTTCTCTTCCTTGAAGGTGCCACTTAAGCAGCTGTAAACCTTATACACCTTCAGCCTATAGAGAAGAAGCTTCTCGAGGGCCCAGTTAACCCCCCCATATAGATCTCAGCCAAGGACAAAGGTAGACTGTAAGTTGTTTACTGGGGCTGTCTAGGAATGCTCCAGTTGACCATGTCCTCAGCATTCAGTAAAGGCATCCCTCTTGAAGAATTCTGCAGAGCAGCTGCCTGGATTCCTTTAACGTCTTAGATGCTCGACCGTGAACAGATGCTTCCTTTGACAGAGCAGTGTTACGTGCTGTGCTGCACCTGTCCCTGCCTCCAGCTAATCAACTTGCTAATTCCCCCCCACACCTATTGATCAGAAGAAAAACAAGTTGCTTGCCTGATGCTGGTGTTCTGAGTGGTGACCTTTGCAGTGTTCCAGCCTTCCCTTTTCCACAACTGATGCTTAAAATTTGGCGCAACAATCTTTTTTTGAAAGAACTGAGCAGGCAGCTGTGGTGACTCCCCCCCTGGAGGATGTGCATTGGCTGTGTGGTTTCAAAAGGGAGAAGATTTGTGCCTAAGTGCCTAGATCTGGAATGGCCCAAATTGAAGACTACTCAGAATACCAGTTACAGGTAAGCAACCTGCTTCTCTTCCTCCAATAGAGAAAAGGGGCAGAGGAAAGCAACCCCTGAAATCTTATTGAGGGTCAGGATAACACTGGGAGACATTTTGTGCTGCTTCTTTGTGTGCATGGAGTTCATAGACCATACCTAGAGGAATATGAGATGAAAGGCATAGCTTGGAATTGCAGAAGTGCAAGTGGAGAGTAGAGTCTGCAAAACAGAACTTTCATGTTAGCCTTCCTCCAGCTCCTCCACCAGCTGTTCCTGAAGATTAGGGATCCCACAGAATAACTTGGAATGTGAAATGGGGAAGTGGTGAAGACACAGCTTATGGTTTGAAGACCTCCTCCCACTAAAGTGCCTTCTATTTGTGTAAGAAGCTTTGTGGATCCTATCCTCTATCTAAAGTGCTTTGATCTGTGTTGGCTGTTTCATATATGAGCACTGATTTTAAAATAGTCATATTGTAGAATAGATGATATCTTTGCAAAGATTAAACAAGTCGGACAGAACTATGACATAAAAAAACAAATTCTAAGCTTTTGAGGCTTTAGAGCAACTTCTTTAAAGTGCAGGTGTATTTCTTTAGAGAAAGAAAGAAGTATATTGAGTTCCTCTAATATGTTTCAACTTAATTTTCCCCTCTCAGAATTGTCCAAAAGAACACCAGATCCATTGATTCCAGAAGAACTTGCACAAGTTTAAGTGTCTAGACAAGATTGTGGTTCTTTAAAATTTGCAACTGCTCAACTTTGGTATCCAGTTCTTTTATACATAGTTCCTAAACTGTTTGCAGGTAACCAAGATTGCTGTGGTGTAAACTGATGTATGCCTGTAATCATGATATTGTGTAACACTTTGAAAATTGGTTAACTGTCAAAATGGTGCTGTTTTGTGTTGGGAGCTGTTGTCCCATGGATATTTGCAAATAGTGACTTTAGGCTGCATCATGATGGTGTGAACTACAAAATGCATGCGTAGATACTACTTGCAAAATAAATATTCCATGCCTTTAAATGGATTAAGTAAAACAAAATGGGCTTTATTGAGCTCTTTTTTGAACTGCTAGCTCTGTAGTGATCTTCTACCTGACTGCTAGAAGTAACGTTGATGTTGGCTGCTCTGTCTGTCGGATCCTGGTTTTGCTTCTCAGTGTCACAGATCCTAAGTGGCCCTCTTTCTAAAATGCAATAAACCCACAGTTGTCTTGAATGGAAGCAACACAAGAGCTTGGCTTGATGAATTGCACTTATTCAGCCAGAATACTTATAGGCTGCCTTGCCCATGTCTTTTTTAATAATAATGGCACACACTATAAACATTACACACGCTCACAAATGACAAGACGGGACATGCCCTAAAACAAAGCTTCTCTTAGCAGCAAAATATAACAGCAAGCATTTTTTTAAAGGCTCTCTTTTCACAACGGCTCATTCAAAACATGCATGAATTTGGGCTGCTGCTGTTAGTATAATCAAAGCCAGAGCTTGTGAACTCAAAAATGACATGATTATAACTTTTCAAAACTTGTGGTCTCCAGTTGTAGCTTGAGTTAAAGGTAGACATGCTTTTCTGCTGGCAAGAGTAGAAACATGATGCTATTTTCTGATAGCACAAGAGGGAAGAGAGATCCCTATGAAGAAAGGTTAAAATGCTTGGGGCTCTTCAGCTTGGAGAAACGACGGCTGAGGGGTGACATGATCGAGGTTTATAAGATTATGAATGGGATTGAGCAAGTTGAGAAAGAAGTACTTTTCTCCCTTTCTCACAATACAAGAACTCGTGGGCACTCCATGAAATTGCTGAGCAGTCGGGTTAGAACAGATAAAAGGAAATACTTCTTCACCCAAAGAGTGATTAACATATGGAATTCATTGCCACAGGAGGTGGTGGCAGCTACAAGCATGGACAGTTTCAAGCGGGAATTAGATAAACATATGGAGCAGAAGTCCATCAGTGGCTATTAGCCACAGGGTATAGATGGGAATTCTCAGTCTGGGGCAGGTGATGCACTCTATTCTTGGTGCTGGAGGGGGCAGCAGTGGGAGGGCTGCTAGTGTCCTGGCCCCACTGCTGGACCTCCTGATAGTACGTGGTATTTTTGGCCATTGTGAGACAGAGTGTTGGACTAGATAGGCCATTGGCCTGATTCAACATTGGCTTCTCTTATGTTCTTATGTTCTTATTTAATTCCCCTCCTTACTGTAGTGAATCTCACGTGGCTCTCTGTTCTCCCTGGCACAACATTGGGGGGGGGGTCAGAAGTGATCCCTCTTGTGCTATTAGAAAAATTGTTGGATGCAATATATAGTGCCTCAGTAGTTCATGTCCTTTTAAATTTTATGGCTGATTTACCTTTTAGCATTGTTTCGGACTGCTGAACTCTGGAATTGGCTGTAGCATACATTTTCCATATTTGCACGATCTAGTCTGTTCTGTGGATGATACAAGTGAGATCTAATGGCTGAGTCTGTGATAGTTAAATTTACAGCTTAGAAGATGCTTTTTCTAGAAGTGAAATTCTAGATGGGTTCTGCAGCAAAGGCTTCAATTACTCTTATGAAAGGCACTTCAAGTGATTCAGGTGTACCCAATCTGAATCTTCAATGGGGGGGGATATTTCTTCCGTTTCCTTTCTGTAGTACATTGAGCACTGCTATCGAAGACAAGGGCCACAAGCTGCCCAAAGTTAAACATCTTGAAATCAGGGAAGCAGCAATATAAAAGTTAAATGAGTACTTAATATATTTAAAAACATTTCTATGCTGCCCTTCCACTCAATTCAGAGTCTCCAAAGTGGCAAACATTTCAAAAATAAATAAAATGATTAAAACATACAGATGCACATACAGAGAGGAAGGCTAATAGGGAGGAGGGCTAATAAGAGTTAATGAGGGAATGCTGAACCAAAGGAAGTCTTGCTGATGAGAGCCAAAACAAACACAATTTTATACAGAGCTGTTCCAGGCGGAGCCCGTTATAGTTAGACAGGAGTAGCTGTACACTGGATTGCACTGTAAATGTCTTCTGTCAAAATCAGTACAACTCAATTTAACTTTAGGTTTGTATGTTCAATGAGCGAATAATTGTGGGGTGATATAAATAGCAGATTCCAGAGGGGCAGCCAGGATGTTTTGTTACAGCAAACATGAGCTTTATCAACAGATTTATTGTGGCAGAAGCTTTTGTGAACTACAGCCTGCTTTGTCAGATGAATGCAATATTGTAATTGGTCAGCAGAGATTTTTTGTGTGTGTGTTCTCTCTCTCATATCTCTAACAGTGGATTTGCAGAACTAAGTCTAAGTCCGGTGGCACCTATAAGCAAGGAGCCATGTTAGTCTGTCCTTGTAAAAGAAAATGAAAATCCAGTGGAACCTTAAAGACTTTATTTCAGTAAGAGCTTTCATAAGTCACACTTCCTCCTTCAACTCCCACAATAAATGTTGTTAGTCTTTTTAAGGTGCTACTGGATTTTTGTTTTCGGCAAAGGCCTATGGAAGGCAAGAGTCTTATATTTCTATGTAAAATTCAAACATATACTGAAGAACATCAGAGCTGCTGTGCTGCATCAGGCCTTTGGTTCATTGATGCCAGCTTCTCATTTCCAGCTGGCCAATCAGATACCACAGGGAGGCCTGCGAACAGCCCTCCCTTGCCAACTGCTCCCCAGCAGCTGAAGGTCCCATTGCTAGAGGATGTAGTGATAGCCACAGGAGTAAACATCTTTAAAAGGGAATTAGAAAGATTCATGGAGGATAAGTCTATCAGTGGCTACTAGCCATGGTGACTGGGGAGAACCTCCACATTCAGAGGTACTAAGCCTCTGAATCCCAGAGCTAGGAGGCAGCATCAGAGGGGAAGGACTCAGCCTCTATGCCATATTGTTGGCCATCCAGAGGAACTGGTTGGCCACTGTGTGAGGCAGGATGCTGGATGAGATGGACCACTGGTCTGATCCAACAGGGCTGTTCTTATGTTCAGGTTTGGTTTTAGTTGTTTTTATAATGTATTTGAACTGTTAGCCACTTCAAAGGTCCTCACTGGACAGAAGTGCCATACAAATTTTGTATATAAACCATGTCTATTGCTTATCTTCCTCCTGTTTGCCCAGTCCTCTTTTTAAACTCATCTAAGCTGGTGACCATTACAACATCTCACAGCAGCCTGAAGTATTCCCTTTTTCCTGTCTTCAACCTGTTGTCAACCAGTTTTTGGAGGATGAACCAAACTAGAAGTATGAGAGAGAGAGAGAAGCAAAATTTTCTTTTATAGTCTGCCTTTCCCCAGGGACACAAAGTGGACTACGCAGAGCTAGTCAGTGCAGTCAACAAAATGGGTTACTCAGTAACCAAAGCGTTAGGATTTCACAAGACTGGAATCACCAGAAAGAACTGAAGCGTAACATAAGTATTAACATAAGAACATAAGAGAAGCCATGCTGGATCAAGCCAGTGGCCCATCCAGTCAGACACTCTGTCACACAGTGGCCAAAAATACTAGGTGCCATCAGGAGGTCCAGCAGCTGGGCCAGGGTACTAGAAGCCCTCCCACTGTTGCCCACCAAGCACCAGGAATACAGGGCATCACTTGCCGCAGACACAGTGTTCCCACCCTGCTTTGTTTTCCGTGCTGGACCAAAATGGCACCTTCTTTGTCCAGGACTAGCCCTGGACCTTAAGATATGGTGTTTCTAAACAGCTGTTGCCCTCATTGCTTCCTATCCTGGCAGGTCCTGCCCATGGCTGCCTACCTGATGGCTCCTGTACTAGAGCACTCTCATGATTCAATTGATTTTGGAACCTGCTTGGTTAACCAAACAAGGAGTGAAGCTGTCCTTGCGACAAACAAGAGGAGACGCAGGAGCTACTGGGTGGCTTTGCTGTGTAAGAAACCAAGCAGTCCAGTTCTTGCTGTTCTTGTTGGGGGTCTCCCATTTGGCCTCCTCTATGAGAGCTGCATTCTTTTTTTTGTAAAAAACCTCTCCTAAAGAGGAGAGAATTTTATTGCTTTTTTATATGGAAAACAGGTAGGGTATATAGATGGATTAAGAAAAGATTTTGAGTGAATTTTCTGTTATAATATTAATTTTTGGCCTCCTCTATGTGAGCTGCATTCTGACCAGGATGGCCCAGGCTAGCCCGATCTCATCAGATCTCAGAAGCCAAGCAGGGTCAGCCCTGGTTAGTACTTGGATGGGAGAGCACCATGATGCATTAAGTTGTCAGAAATTACATAACAGCAGGGCTCTTTTTGTAGCAGGAATTCCTTTGCATATTAGGTGACACACCCCTAATGTAGCCAATCCTCCAAGAGCTTACAGAGCTCTTCTTAGAGGGGCTACTATAAGCTCTTGGAGCATTGGCAACATTAGGGGTGTTACGCCTAATATGCAAAGGAGTTCCTGCTACAAAAAGAGCCCTGCATAACAAAATCCTACTATATGCAGCAGTATCGATTAGTCTCTCAATTATCCAACTAAGTTTGTGAGCCATTTTGTACGGTGCAACCCGGTTACTTGTGCAGAAAAAGCCCTCCTGAATAGTTCAGTTTTGCATATGCGGAAGGCCAGGTGAGTGGGACATTTCCTGACCTCCTCAGGCAGGCGGTTCCACAAAGTGGGACTCAAAATGGGAAAAGCATGTGTATGGGCATTTGTTGATTTTGCCCATTTACAGGTTGGCACCTGCTGAAGCCGCTTGCTGATCCCCAGATTGATTATGGTCTGGGTTCTTATAGTGGCTTTTAAAGGTGATTCAGCCAAGAGGTTTTAGTGGTAGTTAAATGGAGCTTCCATCTCCAGAGGCAAGAAACTACTCAATACCAGCATTGGAGCAACAGAGTGAAGACTTGGCCTCCTTTGCCCTGCTTGTGAGCCTTCTGGGGTCATCTGCCTGGCCTCTGTGTGAAACGGGATCCTGCTAAAACCCACTTTTGCTGAAAAGCCACAAACTGATTAGCCCCTAATCCGTACTGAAACTAAACCCAAATATATGCACCTGAAATGAATATTCTAGTTTACTTTCATACATTCCTCCCCTTTGTCTCAAACTGTAGATTGTAAGTTTCTTGGGGCAAAGAACTGTAAACTCCTTGTGTTGACTATATATTACTACAAATGGACCTATACTTTCATTTATAGTCCATCCTTCACACTGGCAGTCAAGGCAGGTAAGTATGATAAGAACTTTTCAATGAGTCAGTAAGCAGTGTCAGAAGTCCTAACTTAGTCAGCAAACACCAGACCTTTTCTTGATGCAAGCAAGGTTAGCGTTTATTAAGCTGCAATAGATAGATCACTGAAACAGGTCTCTTGTTCAGAATGACTTGGTTACAGAAAGCAAGCGGTTATACAGGGGAAGGGGGTGAATGGGGACCCCCCTTCTTCCATACAATGAATAAACATGCGACTGGGAAATCGAAAGTTACTAAGCAAATGAATTCCCACCGCCCCCATTAACCACAGCTGCTACATCTATGCCAGCGATAGAGAAGCTCGCAGCCCCGACTTGCCAAGGTCAGAACGTCCAGGCTGCAAGAGATAGGAAGAATAAAAGCCACATTCCATTCTCACACCCGAGGTGTAAATCAACAACTCCCCGGATTCCAACCTCCCGTCTGGTCCGCCACTAAGGCGCCAAAAGCCCACCTCCCTCCCGTCATCCATCATAGCCCACCTCCCACCCTTCCATCATGGCAGGGCTACCTGACATGCAGCCCCCTCGAAAATAATCCTACCCCTTTGGCTTGTGGGGGTACAATTTGTGAAAGGCTTTAACTAGCCGGGGGGCCAGAACATTTTCCGCCCGTACCCACTCCCGCTGCTCCGGCCCAAAGTCAATCCATTCAACCAGGTAAAACAAGCGATTGCGAGAGAGTTTAGAGTCCAGAATCTGCGAGACTTCGTAGTGAGGTTCCCCCCCACCAGCAGCGGAGGTGGGGTGGGCCGTTGCGGTCGCCATTTGTTCCCTTCAGGCGCTGGGCGAAGAAGCCGCACATGAAAAACAGGATGCACAGACTTTAGGGATTTAGGCAATGCAAGTTCAACAGTTACATTGTTAATCACTCTCACAATCTCAAAAGGACCAACAAATTTCCAACCAAGTTTGCGGCTCGGCTGAATGCGGCGCAAATGTTGGGTAGACAAGTAAGCAAACTCTCCACACTTGGGAACCCAGGCTAGGTTACGTTTCTTATCGGCTTGGATTTTGTAGGCAGTCTTAGCCTCTTCCAGAGTCTCTGCTAACGAACCCCACGCCTCTCGCAGACGTTTGCACCAGTCACCAGCATCTCCCGCCGGGAGGTCGGGAGAAGACAAAAATGGCAGAGGCGGGGCGTCATAACCATGAACCGCTTTAAATGGAGACATCCCCGTCGACGAGTGCTGAGTATTATTGTAACAAAACTCAGCCAAAGGTAAAAGAGAATGCCAATTGTCCTGCTGGAAATTAGAAAAACAGCGCAAGTATTGTTCCAGGGTCTGATTCACACGTTCAGTTTGCCCATCCGATTCAGGATGGTATGCACTGCTGACACCCCTCTCTACTCCAAGCAGTGACATTAGTTCGCTCCAGAACTTGGAAACGAACTGAGCCCCCCTGTCGGAGATCACCTTAGCAGGTAAAGTGTGGAGTCTCACAACGTGTTGTAAGAACGCAGAAGCCAATTTCCTGGCAGAGGGGATGGTTGCAAAAGGAACAAAATGCGCCTGTTTAGTAAACAGATCTACGATCACCCAAATAACAGTTTTCCCCCCACTAGGGGGTAAATCCGTAATAAAGTCCATAGAGATCACTTCCCAGGGCCGAGCCGGCGTAGGGAGGGGTTGCAGGGCACCAGGGGGTTTTCCAGGGCGAGGTTTACTCATTAAACAGGTTTGACAAGCAGAAGTGAAGAGTGAAACATCTTTACGTAGCCCTGGCCACCAAAATTGCCGCTGTAAGAGCTGGAGAGACTTCACAAACCCCGTGTGTCCAGCTAGCTTGGAACCGTGCGCCCAACCCATCACCTCCCCCCGGAGAGACCGGGGAACAAAGAGCTTGTCATTTTTAGTCCAGCAGCCATGCGCATCGCGGGACAACCCTTCTTCCCCCTCCACCTCCTCCCTGTCCGCATCAGACATTTCAGTGGAAAATCGTACCGCCCAGTCACTTGGAGGAGGGTCTGGCGGAGGGGGGGAACGTTTGGCCTGCCTCCTCGTGGTTACCGCTCCTCCCAGCTGGGAAGGAGTGAATACAGAGTCACGAACCTCCTCCCTCTTGCTGTCGTGTTGGGGGAGGCGTGACAGAGCATCGGCCAGCGAATTTGACGTCCCCGGGAAATGATGCAGTGTGAAATTGAATTTGGAGAAGAAATCTGCCCAGCGGAGCTGTTTGGCGTTCAAAGAACGGGGGAGCGGAGCAGCTCGAGGTTCTTGTGGTCAGTCCAGACCTCGAATGGGACTCGCGCTCCCTCTAACCAATGGCGCCAAGTAGACAACGCCAAACGGATCGACCCCGCTTCTTTCTCCCAAATGGACCAATTCCGTTCAGTATCATTGAATTTCCTAGACACATAGGCAAGGGGGTGCAATTTACCGTCCTCCCCTCCTGGAGGATCGCCCCCCCATAGCGACGTCCGAGGCGTCAACCTGGACAATGAATTTTTAAGTTCATTGGGGTGGGCCAACACCGGTTCTGAGGTGAAGAGGGTTTTCAACTTGTCAAAAGCCCGTTGGCACTCTGGTGACCATACTAGTTTAGCGCCCGGTCGAGTGCATTCGGGTGGCTTCCCTTTGGTTTTCAGTAAGTCTGTTAAGGGGAGAGCCACCTGGGCAAAGTTCGAGAGGAATGACCTATAAAAGTTCGCGAATCCGAGGAAACCCTGGAGTTGCCTCCGTGTTTTGGGAGGTTCCCACCCCACCACATCCTTGATTTTGTCAGGGTCCATCTCAATTCCCCTTTGAGATATGCGGTAGCCCAGGAAAGGGATCTCCGTTTTGTGAAATTCACACTTGGACAGCTTGGCAAACAGTTTATGCTTATGCAACGTTTGGAGTACTTCCCTCACCAGTTTCACATGAGATGTGCGGTCGGGGGAATACAAAAGAATGTCATCAAGGTAAACAAGGACCCCCTTGAACAAGTATTTGTGTAACACCTCGTTAATCAAATTCATGAAGACCCCAGGAGCCCCCTGAAGTCCGAACGGCATAACTAAGTATTCAAACTGGCCGAGAGGTGTGTTAAACGCCGTCTTAAACTCGTCCCCTCCCGAATCCGGACTCGGAAATAGGCATCGCGGAGGTCAAGTTTTGAGAAAATTTTCCCTCCAGAGACTGCTGCCAACAAGTCTTTTATGAGGGGCATGGGGTAAGCGTTAGTGTTGGATACCGCATTCAAGCCCCGATAATCTGTGCAAAGCCGTAACCCTCCGTCCTTCTTTTTCCTAAAGAGCACGGGGGCTGCGAACGGGGAGGACGCTGGCCTTATGAAGCCCCTGCTGAGGTTTTTGTCAATGAATTTTCTCAGTTCTACCTTTTCCGAAGGGCTCATAGAATATAGTTTCCCTTTAGGTAGCTTTTGGTTGGGCAGAATCTCGATTGCACAATCAGAGTTTCTGTGGGGGGAGTTCATCTGCTTCCTCCTCCCCAAAAACAGGGGCGAGGTCTCGGTATTCGGGGGGAATGCTTTCGAGTTCTGCATCGGCTACCCCAGCCGGCACCGAGAGTTTCCCCTCGATTATGGGTCCCCACTCTGTCTTCCAGACGTGGGACCGGCATTTCTCGGAGATGAAATCCACCTTTCCCTCCCCCATAGTACGTGAGGATCGTGATCAAAGAACCACGGACTTCCTAAAACCAGGGGAAACCGGGCGGACGGGGTAACTACAAACGATCTCTCTTCCCAGTGCTGCCCCAGTCCCACCCGCAATGGCACAGTCTCGTATTTGCAGGGTTCCTTCATTGTGGACCCATCCATTTGGGTAAAAATCAAGGGGTCTTTTAGTTTAAGGACTTTCGCCCCGAGTCCCGTCAGTAGGGTGGGGTTGATCAGGTCTCTCCCACACCCTGAGTCAATGAGAGCCCGTACTCTCACATGGGTCAAGAGACCCGGGTCCATTAAAGTCACTGTAAGGAAAAAGAGAGAGGGGTTTTTGCTCACCGGGAGTTGCGCCTGGGGTTGTGGGACCTGCTGTTCAGCGCTGTTCACAGCAGGTCCGCCTCGTTTCCCTGCGGCACGACCTCGCCATCGGAGGAGTCGGATGGCTCGCTGAGTGGTTTAGCTTGCAAAGCTTTCGCCCCCTTCGGTCTCGCCACTTGTTTTGGCGTGGAAGTGTCGAACTTCTTCCTTGTTCCCTTTTGTGCCCCAGTCGATGCAGGTGAGGTCGGGCAGTTCACGGCGAAATGGCCTCCTTCTCCGCATTTGAGGCACAGACCTTGCTTCATCCGGAGTTCTCTTGTTCCGTCCTTCTGCTTTGGGTTCTGGACGGGAGCCTTCCCTCTCGCAGCCTGTGCGTTCCCTCGGGTTGCCATCGCTGCAGCATCGTCTAGTTTGATGGTCTTCAGCCGGTTTTCCATCGTGACTGCGGCCTGGATCCACCCGGTGAGGGTGTTCGGATCTTGGTTCAGGGTGACCTCACGGCGAACCTCCGGATTCAGCCCCCATTTGTAAAACTCCAGGAGATTACCTTCTCCTCGCAGCTTGGCAGCACATCTGCGGAACTCCGCGGTGTAATCTCTCACCGACCTCGCGCCCTGCTTGAGGCTCCGGATTGTTGCTTTTGCTGCTTTAGTTGAGTGCACGTCTTCAAATTGTTCTTTCATAGCCCACATGAAAGAATCAATCTCTCTCAGTTCGCGCCCATCTGCTTGGTGGAGCCCCACGTACCAGTCAGCTGCTGCTCCCTTCAGGTGAGCCGCTATGACGTCGACCATCCGCTCTTCCCTCTGGAACAGGTGGCCCCAAGTTTCGATGAACTTCTCGGCTCGCACCAGAAAGAACGGGAACTTCTCGGGGTCTCCGTCAAAATCCGCGTCCAGGAGCTCCGTAGGTTTAGGAGGCAGGAACCCCCAAGGACGAGGGGGTTGTTGCCCCGGCGGGCCCCGTGGCGCTGGCCCCGCTGGTTGATCCGGTGGTCCGGCTGGCACGTTCCCCGCTCCCTGGTCCGGTGCTGGGCATTGATCTGGAGGGACTTGTGCCGGCGGCTCTTCCCGTCTCTGTCGTTCACGCTCCTCCCGAATGCCCTCCGCAATCATTTGTGGGATGCGAGCGAGGGACTCATCCAGGAAACGCATCAGGCGGTCTTGGCCTGGCTCCCCGCTCCATCTCCGCCTTACCACGACACTCTCTTGGGGCTCGGAGTCCCTGCCGGTGTCTTCCAGGGGTTCTGCGGTGGCCAACTTTCGGACCGACCTCTCGGGGTGGCTCATCCCCATGGATGCTCTTGGGGTCCCGAACCACGCCTCGTGGGTCTCGGTCAGGGGTTTCACCCAGTCCCGTCTGCGTCCCGCTCGGTGGGTCACCCCTCCATAGGCTGCCCCATACGGATCGCCGTAGGGCCCTCCAAAGTCGTACTCCAAACCCCATTGTCCCGGCACGTATGTGTCAGGGGTTTCTTTGGGTACGCCTTTCCCAGGAGGCTTCTTGTCCTTTTCTTCTTCTTCAATCGGGAGAGTATCTTCTTCTCCATCACTCATTTTGGAGTGGTGGGTTTAGGACCAGTCCCGAAAGTAAATGAAGATTCTGAACAAACTGTCAGAAGTCCTAACTTAGTCAGCAAACACCAGACCTTTTCTTGATGCAAGCAAGGTTAGCGTTTATTAAGCTGCAATAGATAGATCACTGAAACAGGTCTCTTGTTCAGAATGACTTGGTTACAGAAAGCAAGCGGTTATACAGGGGAAGGGGGTGAATGGGGACCCCCCCTTCTTCCATACAATGAATAAACATGCGACTGGGAAATCGAAAGTTACTAAGCAAATGAATTCCCACCGCCCCCATTAACCACAGCTGCTACATCTATGCCAGCGATAGAGAAGCTCGCAGCCCCGACTTGCCAAGGTCAGAACGTCCAGGCTGCAAGAGATAGGAAGAATAAAAGCCACATTCCATTCTCACACCCGAGGTGTAAATCAACAACTCCCCGGATTCCAACCTCCCGTCTGGTCCGCCACTAAGGCGCCAAAAGCCCACCTCCCTCCCGTCATCCATCATAGCCCACCTCCCACCCTTCCATCATGGCAGGGCTACCTGACAGCAGATCACAACAATATAACAGCAAATCAGTAAGTGACAACATTTGAATCTTAACAGCAGGTGGCTCTTCCAAAAGGGTTCAAGTAAAACCAAAGAAGATAATTTAACAAAGAAATATAAAGCTAATAGAATAACCACATATTGTGCCAGAAAAAAAACAGCCAATACCACTAGCTGAAATTTTTAAAAATCTTACTGGCTTTGTGGAAGATGGGCAAAGAACATCTACCTTTGCAAGGCTTAAGAGTTTGAGAGTGAACGGTGTATCTATAGTGGGTTGTACAGCCATTTGCTCTGTTGGTTAGCAAAGGCGCTAACCTCCTTTAAGGAGCCCCACTTTTGTGAACAATTCGGTCCTGTATCACTGTATGCCTATTTATGTGGGAATCAGTCCTCTTGAAGTCATTCTAAATAACGTCTTTGGGTTACACAAATCTGTTCAGCAACAAATCCTGTTCAGTCTGTTAACTGAAGATTCCTTTTGAAAAAGCAGTTTGTGAATGGAAGAGCTGAATTTAGCTCCACAACTGTGTTCTGTGCACAGTTCCTTTGAGCATGTGCAGATCTCTCACTAATCTAGACCACAGCCTTATCTGGGAAGTCAAGGAAGAAGGCGTCCCCATCTCTGCTTCTGATTTCTGAGGAAGATCCGATACCTGTTGTGTGTGATAGTCTGGGTCCACACTGTTAAAAGTGGTTGAGTGAGTTTTTATGACTTTTGTTTAGATTGTTTATATCCCCTACCTGCTGCTAGGCTCAGGATCGCTAACCGAAAGAGACAAAACTCAAATATTGAGACAAGCTTTCTATCTATAAATATTTTCAATACAGTTTCCCCATATTGGGGCCAAATAAATCTGCTGATACTAAACATTATACACAGTTAATCTGAACAACAGGATGTCGAAAATGTCGGGGTTTATCAATCTGAAAAGTACTGTGTCAAAAAGCTGCAATAACCCTGTTTGACAAGTCTTTTGAAAGGTCAGGAGGGAAGGGAGCTCATAGCACGAGGAAGGGGCTGCCCCAAAAGGCCAGTTTCCCAGTTGGGCTGCTTATGATGGTGGAACAGAAAGATGGGATCCAAGGCCATAGAGGATTTTGGCTGCTGCGTGCTTCCTTTATAAAGCCATCTCAGGCAACTGGAGTTGAGTGAAGGCAGGCTCATCATTTCTGCCCCAAATTTCTCAGTACACTTCTCATTAATCTCTGGGGAAGCCCTGATAGATACTGTTATTATAGATACAGGATTTTGTTTTGGTGCAATGGGGAACAATTGTTTGAATGCACACTCAGCAGTAGGTAAGGGACAGTCGCTGTCGAGACAGATCAGTAGGACAAACCACGGCTTATTTGAGGTAATGATGCTTGAAGGTTTATTGAACACCTTCTCCCAGCCACCTTTTCTTACCTGTTACTTCACGATAGCAGGATGGGTAGTTTCCAAAATATCTGCATAGTTCAAGAGAAACTGAAGTAAGCAGTGACTCAGGAAACCTACCCTGCTGTAAATTTTCTTAGTCTTTAAGGTGCTACTGGATGCTTCTACTGTTTAAGACAGGGGTGTCAAACATAAGGCCTGGGGGCCGGAACTGGCCACTAGCAGCTAGTGCAAGGGAGGGGTCTGCTTGGGGGGGGAGTGGGTAGAGCCACTCATGTCCTAGCATGGCAGAACAACCTCATCTGCAGCAGCAGTCAAGCACCATGGGAGCATCTGCCCAGTGCTACACCACTGGCTCTCCAGTCTGCACACATGGGTTTTCCTTTGCAATGGAATCTTGCATTGGATACACAAACTTGGAGCTTACTATCTCTTGTCCTTTATGCAGTTTATATCTCCTATCTGGCATTATGTTTATGGCACACATGGCCCCACCCAACAAAGTGAAATTTATGTCAGATCTAGCCCTTGTTACAAATGAGTTGGACAGGTCTGGTTTAAGAGAACCAGTGTAATACAGTGGTTAGGGTTGCTAGACCAGGAACTAGGAGATCGATATGCAAATCTCCACTCTGCCATGGAAGCTCACTGGATGTCCTTGGGACAGTTACAAACTCGCATCCTAGCCTACCTTGCTGGGTTATGAGTATAAAATGGCAGAGAAGAGGATATGGAAGCCACTTTGGGGCTGTGGTCACACACACACTAAATAATCCACTTTCAATGCACTTTCCAATTGGATTTTACCAGTTCACACAGTAAAATCCAGTTGGAAAGTGTGCTGAAAGTGGATTATTTAGTGTGTGACTGCGGTGGAGTATGAAGTAAAGTAAAATAAATGCATCAGCATCAGGTTTGTGAATGGATGGAAAGCCGCGCAGGAAGGCTGATTCATAATCGTCAGCCTTCTGGCACTTTGTTTTTGCTGTCCTACGGAAACTCTTGGAGTTATTTAAGGAACGCACGACCCCAGACCTTTCCCAGTGCAGTCTCACAGTGGCTTTCCCAGCACCTGCTCCTTTTCAACGGGAGCGGCCAATCATCTTCTGAATGCTATCCCCCCCGCAAAAAAAGCTCCACCTTCCCTCCACACGTGCATACATCCTCCTCCAACAGGCGAGCCAAGGCGCCGTCCTAAATGCAGCAGGAGCCCCACGCGGAGCATGCGCCCTACTAATCCCTGGTCCTCCCGCAGAAATGCGCCGAAGGTACCAACCGGCTCCCGGCGAATGGCGCATGCGCTCCCGCTTCGCAGGCGCACTAGGCGAAAGGCGGCTGGTCACATCTCTCTCTCTCTTCCCCACCCCCCCCTCCGGTTTTCGCAACCGTGAGGCGGGATGAGGAGAGCCCGTTAACCGCCGTCCCTCGTCCGTCCGCTTTCGCCTGACACATTTTACCTCAGGAAGACGTCGCCGGGGCTTGCCTGACGGCTGTGGGCTGGAAAAACCCGCGAAGGGGGGTCTCCCACTCTTTTAAGCCCCCCCCCCTCCCGTAGCCGTTTCCCCCGCTCAGAGTTTCTTTGGGGAGGAGGAGGAGGAGGAGGAGGGGCCGTTGGAGACATGGACGAACAGAGCGTTGAGGTAAAGAAATAAATGGGGGGAGGGGGCGGCGGCGCCCCTTAGGCCTGCTGCGGGGGGGGGGGAGGGAGCTTGTGTCTCACCTGGCGGGGTGAGTGATGGGCGGGGGGCGGCGGCGATGTCGATTATTTTGGGGGAGCCCTCCTGGGAGGTCCTCATCTCATCTCCCCCCCCTTAGTTTGGGGTGGGTGGGTGGCGGCTGTCATTTCGTTTTCAGTTCTTTGGCCTGCTCCGTCTCCCCTAAATGGGGCACTAACAAGACCGGCGGCGCCGCCCCCCCCTCCGTGGCTGGGTGCCTGGGGCGTGGCTCGGGGCCGGGCTTGCGGGTTGCCATGGTGCAGAACTCCTGGGTTCCGCCCTCGGGCTTGGCCTCCCCGTGGTTCTGGGGCTGGGGGCTTCTTGGAAATGGGAGCGAGGGGCAGTGCTGGACCCGTTGGGCGCCTGCGATGATGCCGGGACCCCCAGGCTCTCAGCCCTCCCGCCCTGTGGGTGCAAGCGGGGAGGGGCAGGGCTCAAGCGCCGCTCTCCCTCTGGGGCGCCGTGCCGCCTCCTCCTCCCCCGTGGGTTGCTAGGCAGCGTAGGCAGGGTCCCTGCCAGTGTTCCTTCTAATCTGAGTTAGTGTGAGCTAGCACACTGTTTTTTAGCCTCCGGCTCACACATTTTTGCCTTGGCTCAGGAAGGATGGCTCTAGAGCAAACTAATTGATGCAGCAGCCAAATCGCTCACTCACCACTTTAATGCCAGTAGCTCACAAAGTGGAATTTTTGCTCACTGGACTCCACAGCTTAGAGGGAACATTGGTCCCTGCATGATGGCCCCAGCGCCTGTTTCCCCTTGGGTTCATGAGCATTGTAATCAAGGCTGGGGTGGAGGGCACGCCCTGTTCCTTGTAGGCACCATCCCTTCAATTACAGTAGTTCGGTATGTGACTCTTCTGACATGGCAGCAAGGAGATAGTTTGGGGTAATGCCAGAGAGACTAAGGGTTGAGAATAAGGATGGCAGGATTAAAAAAAAAACATTTAGAGGGTGGTAGGACAGGGACTGGAAGTTGCTATGGCCGGGCCCAGCAAATCCAGGTGGCCGTGGTGCGTAGGGATTTCATTGCCTGGTGTAGTTGAGAGCCAGTGTGGTGTAGTGGTTAAGAGTGGCGGACTCTTATCTGGAGAACCCGGTTTGATTCCTCACTCCTCCTCCACATGAAGCCTGCTGGGTGACCTTGGGTCAGTCACAGTTCTCTCAGAGCTTTCTCAGCCCCATCTACCTCACAGGGTGTCTGTTATCGGGAGAGGAAGGGAAGGTGATTGTAAGCCACTCCGAGACTCCTTTGAGTAGTGAAGGGTGGGGTATAAAACCAATTCTTCTTCATTGCTGCACCTAGTATTTTCAGTGATGATTTATTGTTGTGATTCTCGTTTTATGACATAAAAATGTATGTGTGTGAAGTTTTTGCTGTTGCTTATTTGTGTACATTATACCTTTCAGTGACACTGGATGAATTCATTTCTTAAACAGTTCTACTCTATTCTGTCTCCACTATTCAATTAAATTGAAGTTTTTGAAAAAATGATGAGATTATCAGAAATTGGGTTAGGGTTAGAAGTTAGCTTTTTGCCGTGGTGATGACTACTGGGGTTACATTGTGTTTATTTATGTAGTACAACATTTTTTCATACCTTTTCATAAATTAAGAGTTTAGGATTGGGTTTTGTGGTATGTGTTAGAAAGTATGGTTATTAAAATGCAAAAGGCTGAAGGCTGAGAATGAATCTGGCTCCTAAATTTTTGCACTGCCTCCTAGAACCAAGGAAAATTTGTTGAGACCAGTGCTATCATGGTGTTGGGATTCCTGCACACTAACCAGAGAACAACACACATCTCTGTTGCTACCTGCGCGAGGAAAGGGTCAGTACTATGCACTTTCTGGAAGTGTCAGGGGTCGGGGCTTCTGAGTCCTTCAGCAGAATTGAAGCTCAAAGATGGCTGCTTGAAGCTTTGTTGTTCCTCGGAGATGTACAGTGCTTTTGATGTTTAATGATAAGCTCCAGTATAGAATTATCAAAGGAAGACTGCACGAACTATACGCTGTTGAAGAAACAAAATGCCTGAGACTACTTAGGATCTGCGTTACTAGTAGTTCAATTTAAATTGTTTAAGGATTGCCACACCTATGTGGATGTATTGTGGAGTTCTAAGCCTTGCCAAGCTCATTTCGGCGCATAGTGAATGTTCCACATCTTTTGAAAATATTGGTCCTGTTCAAGGTCTATATCTTTTATTCATACCATTGTTTAAAAAGGACCTTTTTCACTTCAGTGACTTTGTAAATACACACCCCTGTTTTGTAAACCATGAGCTTTCTATCTTATGATTGGCTTATGTTATTGTATTTTTTTTCACTGTGTATGTATGGAAAATTGGAATTAGAATACTTATGAACATTTCATAATACAAAAACAAAAAACACTTAGATGGTATTTAAATATGTATTGTTAAAAAAGCATACAGCATTTAGTTTAGGTGGTTAGATTAGATTCTAGTGTCTGTATTCCTTTTCAATTCATTAATTAAATTGAAAAGTAGTTGGTGCAGGCTGGATTATAACCCAAATGTAAAGGTAAACGTTCCCTTGCTCGAAAGCCAGTTGAATTCGACTCCAGGGTTGCGGTGCTCATCTCCGTTTCAAAGCCGAAGAGCCAGCGCTGTCCGAAGACATTTCCGTGGTCATGTGGCCGGCATGACTAAACACCAAGGCGCACAGAACCTTCCCACCAAAGTGGTACTATTTATCTACTTGCAATTTCTTGTTTTGAAACTGCTAGGTTGGCAGGAGCTGGAACTAGAGACGGGAGCTCACTCCATCATGCGGCACTCTCAGGTCTCAAACTGCTGAATTGCTGACCTTCCACAGCCTGCAGTTCAGTGTCTTAACCATTTGAGCCACCGCAGCTCCAACCCAAATGTAGCTTTGCCAAAATAACCCCAAATCAACATTTCTACTCTCTTGGTCCTCTTCACATATGTGCATATGTTTGGGAGGGGCTGTGGCAGTGCTGGGAGTAGAGGTGGCATCAGGAGCTCTGGATGGTATCCTTCTGACTTGCTTTAATGATCTTGCTGCCTATGTGTTTGTGGGCTGGGCATTCAATATGTACGCCAACTGGTGTCAGGTCTTCCCCATGCCCACACATGCAGCTGCTGGTGTGACCTTAGGTCAGTTACAAGTTCTTTCAAAGCTGTTCTCTCATGAGCAGTTCTCAAAAAAGCTCTCTTATCCCCACCTACCTCACAGGGTGCCTGTTGTGTGGAGGGGAGGGTAAAGGAAATTGTAAGCCGCTCTAAGACTCCTTTGGGTAGTGAAGGGCAGGGTATAAATCCAATCTCCTCCTCCTCCTCGTATGAAAGCTGGCAGACTCTACCTCAGAGATCGCAATGGCAACTGAATTATTCTGGGTTCTGTTTCTTGGTTTATTTAGTTAACTTGTATCCCACCGTACCCCACAATACCCCACAAATGGGCTCAGGGTGGTTTACAACATAATAAAAACCAAGATATTAAAAAAGTTAAACAATTAAGTGATTAAAGCAAGATGACATTAAATACGAATAATCCAATATCTCCTATGATATTTTAACAGGCAATGGTAGATGGCCTGATTTATAACAGTTGCTAATCAGATGGTGGGGGGCAATGCTCCCTCTAAGCAGTGGAGTCTTGTGAGCAAAAATTCCACTTTGTGAGCCACTGGCATTAAAGTTGTGAGCGAGCGATTTGGTGACAGCATAAATTAGTTTGATCTGGAGCCATCCTTCCTGAGCGAAGACAGAAATGTGTGAGCCGGAGGTTAAAAAACTGTGAGCTAGCTCACACTGACTCAGCTTAGAGGGAACACTGGTGGGGGGGTACTTAAAATATAGTGATGATGAACAGTGTCTAGGAGGCACTGGGCAGGTACCAAAGGCAGGGTCTTTAATAAGCACCTCTACGTTTCCTACTTGAGTGAGGGCTGAGACATCTTTGTCTTGTGTGGTGGGAGGTTGGGGTTACCTTAGTGTCAAGATTCTTGGCAGGAGAGGGCAGGGCATTACGTGATGGAGGAGTAGCACATCAGCTGGTCCCCTACTTGAAGGTTGTTTTATTGTCATGAGGCTTGAATTCCAGCTTCTGTAATAGTAATAATTATTATTTATTCCATTTTTACCCCGCCCTCCCCACAAACGGGCTCAGGGCGGCTTACAATAGGGTACCATGTGCCAAAAGATAAAACAGTATAAAAACAAGATAAAGCAGTCCACGTTAAAGTGCTCAATAGTTACAAACTTCAACAAGATGGGATCAATTTTACAATTGGACTCTCCAGTATCTTATATACCAAAAAGGCTGCCGCTCGATGTTACTTGGCCCCGCCCAGCAGTATTAATCACAGCGAGGCATTGTTGATCTTCATAGGGCCATCCCTTAAGTCTACCAAAGATGGTAGTGGTAGAGGTAGTGATAGTGGCGGCTCCTACTCAAAAGCCTGGCGGAAAAGCTCCGTCTTGCAGGCCCTGCGGAACTGTAAGAGATCCCACAGGGCCCTGGTTTCCTCCGGGAGCTCATTCCACCAGATAGGAGCCGCCACTGGCCCTGGTTGCAGTAAGCCTGGCCTCCCTCGGGCCTGAGGTTACCAGGCGATGTTGTGTCCCCGACCGAAGTGCTCTTTGGGGTATATGTGGGGAAAGGCGGTCCCTCAGGTACGTCGGACCCTGGCCATATAGGGCTTTAAAGGTAAGCACCAGCACTTTGAAGCGAATCCGGTATGCTATAGGCAGCCAGTGCAGTGCTTTCAGCACAGGCCGGATGTGCTCCCACCTAGGGAGGCCCACCAACAGCCTGGCCACAACATTCTGCACTAGCTGCAGCCTCTGGATTTGCGCCAAAGGCAGCCCCATGTAGAGAGCATTACAGTAGTCTAGCCTCGAGGTGACCATTGCATGAATCACTGTAGCCAGGTCATCACGGTCGAGGAAAGGAACCAACTGCCAGATCAGCTGAAGGTGGTAAAAGGCCTATTTGGCAGTGGCTGCCACCTTGGCCTCCATAGTTAAGGCGGAGTCCAGGAGCACTCCCAAACTCCTAACCATCGAAGGTCAGAAGCGGGAGCCCCAATCCTGAACTGACGCAGGCCCAGGACCTCTGTCTTCACCAGGTTCAGTTTCAGCCAGCTCAGCCTGAGCCACCCAGCCACGGCCTGCAATGCCCGGTGGAGATCTTCTGGGTTGGAGTCCAACCGGCCGCACAACATCAGATAGAGCTGGGTGTCATCCACATATTGATGACACCCCAGCCCATACCTCCAGGCAATCTGGGCAAGGGGGCGCATATAGATGTTGAACAGCATTGGGGAAAGCACCCCCTGAGGCATTCAAGCAAGTGCCTCTGGGGATTGCTGCCCCCCTAGCACCACCTTCTGTCCCCGACCTTGAAGGAAAGAGGCAAGCCATTGAAGGACGAGTCCCTGAATCCCCGCACCGGTGAGGCAGTGGGTCAGCAACTGATGGTCGACCGTATCAAATGCAGCCGACAGATCTAACAGCAACAGCGCCACCACACCGCCTCGATCCAGATGCCTCTGGGGGTTGTCAGTCAGGGCGACCAGCACTGTCTCCGTCCCATGCCCCAGGCGAAAGCCAGACTGAAATGGATCAAGGACGGAAGCGTCATCCAGAAAGCCCTGTAGCTGAGTCGCCACTGCCCTCTCAATCAATTTGCCCAAACAGGGCAAATTGGACACCGGCCAATAGCTGGCCAATTCAGCTGGGTCCAGAGTTGGTTTTTTTATTGCTTCCTAGAGTGCCTCAGGGAACCGCCCCTCTGAGAGGGACTTGTTGACAATCTCCCTCAAGGCACCTCGTGGCCTGCTTTGATGAGCCAGGAGGGGCACGGATCAAGGCCGCATGTGGTTGGGCACACAGATACAAGCAGTGTATTGACTTCCTCCAGGCTGAGCCGGTCAAAACACTCTAAACCCGAAATCGAAGATGCGCAAGGGGCCTCGAGTTCACTAACTGTTTCAACTGGCGGGGAGGTCATGGCAGAGCGCCAAGACTTTATCCGCGAAATAGCTCACAGATGCCTCAGCCAATATCCAATTCCCTACTATTTTGTCTGCCCTGTGGCAGAGCCGTCAAAGACCGAATCGTTCTAAACAATTGGGCTGGGCATGAACTCACAGATGCAATTGTAGCTGCGTAGAATTCTCTGCAGCCTTGACTGCCATCTCATAGGATCTCATAAACATCCTATAAGATGCTCTTATTGCCTCGTCACGAGTACGGTGCCACCATCTCTCTAGCCATATAAGCGCTTGCTTCATAAGCCACAACCCCTGGGAGTACCAAGGGGCTAGTCTAGAGCGAGCGTGCAGAGGGCGCCTGGGAGCGATCTCATTGATGGCCATGGAAAGTTGGCTATGCCAGTCTTCCACAAGTTCATCCAATGAGCCGCCAGGGGGCATCGGATCCCGCAGAGCCATTTGAAGCCTCACAGGGTCCATTTGGCTCCGTGAACGAGCCGAAATCTGCTCACCACCTATACAGGGTCGGGGTGGGACATTCACATGGGCCTTCAGGGCATAGTGGTCCGACCATGGTACTGCTACTGCAGTAATCCGGTCCACTGCAATCCCCGTCGCAAAGATCAAATCGAGCATGTGCCCGGCCTGATGCGTGGGGAACGACACATATTGGGAGAGTTCTAGCGACACCATGGATGTCACGAAGTCCATTGCCTGACTAGAGGTCGCGTCATTGGCATGGACGTTGAAGTCACCGAAGACCAAAAGCCTAGGGTGCTCCAGCGCCCAGCCTGATACGGCCTCCGGCAGGGATGGCAGGCTACTGGCCGGTGCATTAGGTGGTCGGTACACTAGCCAGATTGCCAAACTCTCCTCGGCCTCCAGCACCAGACCGACACACTCCATGCCCGCAATCTCCATTGAGGGAAGCACCCTGAAGGAGTAAGCCTCCCGCACGAATATCGCCACTCCTCCCCCTGCCCCCTAGTCCGTGATTGGTGAAGGACCGAGAATCCAGGTGGGGCAAGTTGGGAGAGAACTACAGTCTCCCCATCCCGCACCCATGTCTTGGTCACGCACGCCAGGTCTACCTGTTGTTGAGTGACAAAGTCCCAAAGGACTATAGTCTTGTTATTAATAGACCTGGCATTGCACAACGCCAATGATGGAGGGGGGTTACTAATCCTAGTCCCACTGCTGACATCCTTCGGGATGAGTCGCAGGCTGGAGGGGCACCGAGCCCTTTTGTTTCTCAGCGCCCTTCCTTTAACACACTGCCTGGACCCACCGCTGTACCTTCCCCTCCCAAAGAGCACTGGAGTCTGCTGCACTGGCATTGCTGCACCAGCCAGTCCACGCTGTGACACCAGACGGCTGGTGGGCTAACTAAGTGGGCAATCCTCCTTACTGGAGCTGGAGTGAGTGCTATTGTGCCTGGGTATGTTTAGTTCTATGACACACAGCTGACTAGTGTGAAAGGCAGGACAAGTTGCAGGACTGTTTTTGTGATGTGATAGACTGGATTTAAAATATTTCTGAAGGCATCAAAGTCACTTTATATATGAGTAGATTGCTCCTGTCTCTAAAGGCTTACTACTGCTTATCAAAGTAGGGAATGTATTGGGTTTGTATCTGAATGGTGTGGGTTGTATGAAGAACACAAGAAAAAAATACTGAGGAGATCTTTATTTGATCATCCCTATTTTTCCAGTATCATGTCTCATGTGACCTCTTTTCTATTTGATTTTTTTAATGAGATCATGACTAAAGAAATGTTAGTAGGAATGGCAATATGATCCTATATTTTGGCATCTAATCTGAATTGTGAAGATGGACATTCTTCTGGCATGCAGATATGGGGTTTCTGTCTGTACAGTAGTGGTGAGAGCCAGCATGGTGTAGTGTTTAAGAGTGGCAGACTCTAATCTGGAGAGCAGGGTTTGACTCCCCATTCCTCCACATGAAGCCTGCTGGGTGACCTTGGGCCAGTCACAGTTCTCTCAGAACTCCCTTAGCCCCACCTACCTCACAAGGTGCCTGTTGTGGGGAGAGGAAGGGGGTGTAATTATAAATGGCTTTAAAATTCTTAAGGCAGAGAAAGGCAGGGTATAAAAACCTCTTCTTCTACAGTAGAAGAACACATATCCCCTTATGGGCATGTCCTTTTTAGGAAGTCTTTTTGTTTAAGGCTCTAGCTTTTATTGTATTCTGAATGAGTGTATTTGATCTCTTTATTGTGAGCTGCTTTGACTACCATTTGAGAGGAAAATCAGTTTAAAACAAAATAAAACTGAAAGAATGAAAGGAATTTATGCAAAAGTAGGACATATTCCACAGCCCAGGGAAGGTTTCTAGAATGTCTTCCTTCAAGAGAATGTCTTCCTTCAAAAAGTAAACACAAACCTACAGACAAAGATGCTGTGAAAGAAGTTTTTGATACCAGTTTGTGGGTGCTGCTGTACTTCTGCAGATGGCAGAGGCATCGCTTTGCTTTATCTTTGATTTGGATGATAGTTTAAGGCAGCTGCTTACCATTGTTACTCTGGTTACCAAGCCCAAGCATAGAGCTATGAATTCAGAAGAGGTGGAAAATTTCAGCAGAAGTTTTTTTAAAAACCAAAACTCTGTTGACAATATTGTATTTATATGATAAATATAAATGATAAAATATATTTATATATTTTAGGATATTGCACACACATAGAAGCAAGGTGAGCTCTCCTTCTTTGGAGGTTTTCAAACAGAGGCTAGATGGCCATCTGACAGCAATGCTGATTCTGTGAACTTCGGCAGATCATGAGACAGAGGGCAGGAAGGGTTGCTCAGTGCTTAGTTCTCATGGCCTTTTCTTACACGCCCTGGGAAATGCTGATCACCACTTTGGGATCAGGAAACAATTTTCTCCAGGCCAATTTGGCCAGTGATCCTTGAGGCCCCCCATTTCTGGTCATAGAGCCAGGGTTACTGGGAGTGTGGGGGGAGGTATTTGTGAATTTCCTGCAATTGTGCAGGGCATTGGACTAGATGACCCTGGAGGTCCCTTCCAACTCTATGATTCTAAGGTACAGCTGAGATCCATATTGTACAAGTCAGCAGGAACAGACTGGGATGTGCATTTATGTGTTCTGGGATAAACTTATAGAATTGATGTATTTCTTTTGTCTTAGTCATTATTGGAATTTATTTATTTATTGCAGAGCATTGCTGAAGTGTTCCGATGTTTCATTTGTATGGAGAAATTGCGCGATGCCCGCCTGTGTCCACATTGCTCCAAGCTTTGCTGTTTCAGTTGCATTCGGGTAAGCAGAATTGGGGTGTGTTTCCAGCTTTTGTGTATGAATGGATCAAATGATGGTGAGGATATCTGGTGGTGGTGGAAAGAGCCATCAAGTCACAGCTGATTTATGGTGACCACGAGGGGTTTTCAAGGCAAGAGATGTTTTTGCCATTGTCTGCCTCTGCATCACGACCCTGGTATTCCTTGGAAGTCTCCCATCCAAATAGTAACCAGGGCTGGCCCTGCTTAGCTTCTGAGATCTGATGAGATCGGGCTAGCTGGGGCTGTATCTGCCCCTGCTTTATGTGCTGCAGACCTTTTTCTTTTGCTACCAACAGAATATGGAGAAACAGAATGGTTTCCAATTGGCAAAGATGTCAGAGAAGGATATATTTTACCTCTCTGTCTTTCCAGCCTATATGTAGAATATATCATATAAGAAAGTTGGCTTAGACTTAGATGAAGGTGGAGTGAAAATTAGTGGAAGGAACATTAACAATTTGAGATATGCAGATTATACCACATTACTGGCAGAAAATAGTGAAGACTTGAAATGACTACTGATGATGGTTAAAGCAGAAAGTGCCAGAGCAGAATTACAGCTGAACAACAAGAAGAGGAAAGTAATGAATACTGAGGAAGTACACAACTTTAAGGTCGATGAAGAAATTGATTTTGTTAAAGGTTTTCTATTCCTTGGCTCAGTCATCAACCAAAAGGAAGACTGCAACCAAAAAATCAGAAGGAGACTGAGACTGGGGGGGGGGCGGCCATAACGGAACTAGAAGAGATCCTTAAGTGTAAAGATGTACTGCTAGTGATCAAGATAATTCATATTATAGTATTCTCTGTTACTGTGTGTGGGTGTGAAAGTT
Source organism: Gekko gecko (assembly GCA_029375565.1). NCBI lineage: Eukaryota > Metazoa > Chordata > Lepidosauria > Squamata > Gekkonidae > Gekko > Gekko gecko. Next base: position 17,355,218 of record JAPDNY010000016.1, on the reverse strand, counting down.
GGACAATGAAGAAAGCTGACAGGAAGATAGTTGATTAATTTTAAATGTGCAGGTGGAGGAGAGTTTCACAAATACAGCTGAAAAGACAAATGAGTGGATTCTAGATCAATGCAAGCCTGAACTTCCCCTAGAATCTAAAATGACCGAACTGAGGCTATTGTACTTTGGTCACACTATGAGAAAACAAGAGCCACTGAAAAAGACAATAATGCTAGGAAAAGTTTAAGATAGCAGGAAAAGAGGAAGACCCAGTATGGGATGGATTGACTCAAGAAAGGAAGCCATGGCCCTCAGTGTGCAAGACCCGAACCCAGGTTGTGAACAGTAGGACATTTTAGAGTTCAGTAATTCATAGTGTCAGCATAAGTCAGAAGCACCTTGACTGCACATAACATGCACACTAATTTTTATTGTTCTCTGCTAGTCCTGTCTTGTTACTGCTGCATCTAAAAATTAGGTGGAATTAGGTGATGGGGTAGGGCGGGATATAAATTAGAATATGAATAAAAATAAATAAACTAAATGTGTGTACAGTACTCATGTTACTAGCCCACAATTGTTACTTCCCACACTAGCCTGTGTTGATTATTTGTAGTCTAAAAGGTGTGTATGTGGAAGTGGGAATAATATAAAGTGTCCTTGCCCAGTTAGCCTTTAGCGTAGGCCTCTATCCTAAGGAGGTCTGTTCACATTCCTAGTCAGGTCTATTTAAAGGGACTTACTCTGAAGAAAGTGTTCTTAGGATTGCATTGTAGTTACCCACCTACTGAGACCTCAGGAACTTGCATATTTCTTTTTTGAAGAAAGTAAATATATGTGTGTTTGTGTGTAGTTGCATCCCATGCCTAAGTCCAGACACAGAGAGGTCTGTGATGTTATCTTTTAATATTTGTCCATTTCTTCTGTATCTTACAAGCTGTATATCTTTGTTTAACAGCGCTGGCTGACAGAACAAAGAGCCCAGTGCCCTCACTGTCGGTAAGCTATCTGTTACTCTTGGGACATGTAGAAGCACAGAGCTGGAAGGGACCTCAAGGTTCATGTAGTCCAACCCCCTACACGATGCAGGAAGTTCACCTTCCCCCACTCGCCCCCATGACCCCTGTTTATAGTCCAGAGGAATATAAACAAAAAGAACTGTGTACCAGCACAGTATATAAAATACAGATGTTCTTATTTTAAGCACATTAATGCGCACTGTAATACTGTATGCACATAAGGAGTGTACTATACAGATTAATACACAAAATATCTTCTTTGAAGGATGTACGAAAGTGTGAGTATAGTAGTTCCAAGTCACATTATTAGGAACAGCTCCTTTAGGTGTTCAAATAAAGTCCACAAAAATTATTTCACCATACAGATCTTCTTTCTTTCTCTGATGTGAATGCTAGCTTGTTCCAAACAGATTTCCCATATGCTTTCTCAAAGAACAAATCTGAATAAATTTTGTTCCAGGTGGATACTCTGTAAAACAAAAAACAGAAATTACATATCTTTTCATACTGTCATCAAGAACCCATTCTTACAATATAAACAGCGTTACCTGTTACAATTTCAAATGGGACATAGTGGATTGCACTGAAAAGCTGCGTTATCCAACTTTCCTGCAAAAACTCATATAAAGGGACCACCAGGTGTTCTTAATGACAGTTTAAAAAAACATTTGTAACCAAATTTAAAGGAACAGTCATGGCAGGAAATACTTCTAAGTTATTTCTAAGCCAGTGTGTCAGACAAAATATGAAAGATCAAAAGACTGGTTCAGCCCTGTAGGTGCAAGAGTTTTTAGTCTGAAAATCTGCTTAGCTTCATTCTGCAATAAATGCTTCTGGACATTACCCTGAGCTCATATATATATATATATATATATATATGTGTGTGTCTGTGTCTGTGTGTGTGTGTATGAAAGGGCCACAGGAGCCAAGTACTGGTTCATCCTTTTCTGCCTTCCCACTCACAATCTGCCTAAATTCACAGAATCAGCATTGCTGTCAGATGGCCATCCAACCTCTGCTTAGAAACCTCCAAAGAAGGAGAGCCCACTACCTCCAGAGGAAGCCTGTTCCACTAAGGAACCACTCTCTCAGGAATTCCTCCTAATGTTTAGTTGAAAACTCTTTCGATTTAATTTCAATCCATTGGTTCTGGTCTGACTTTCTGGTGCAGCAGAAAACATCTCTGATCCATCCTCTATATGATAGCCCTTCAAATTCTTGAAGATGGCTGTCATATAATTTATCAGTCTTCATCTCTCCAGGCTAAACATACCCAGCTTCTTCAACAATTCCTCATAGGACTTGGTCTCCAGACCCCTCACCATTTTTGTTGCCTTCCTTTGGACACATTCCAGTTTGTCAATGTTCTTCTTAAATTGTGGTGCCCAAAATTGAATACAACACTCCAAGTGAGGTCTAACCAGAGCAGAGTAAAATGATACTTATTGCTTTGTGCGATCTGAACACGTTACTTCTGTTGATGCAGTGCAAAATCGCATTTGTCTTTCAGGTACTGCTTCGTCTTGCTGATTCATGTTCAGTGTATGGTCTACCAAGATCCCTAGATCCTTTTCACATGTACTAATGCCAAGAAAAGTCTCCCCCATCCTATAATTATGCATTTGTTTCTCCTACCTAAATGCAGAACTGTACATTTATCTCTGTTGAAAATAATTTTGTTAGTTTTAGCACAGTTTCCCAGCCCGTCAAGATCATCCTGTATCTTGATTATGTCTTCTACTGAATCTGCTATCCTTCCTAATTTAGTATCATCTGCAGATTTAATGTGCTTTCTTACAGGGTGAGAACCTCCCAAAGCAAGTGCAAAATTATTTGTAACCTCAGTTTGTCTCATAACATGACAATATCAGCATTACACATTGATACTGGAAGCTAGGAGGCAAATTCCAATTGGATCTTTCTCTGTACCTCATTTGTGCCTTCTGTTCCCCCCTTCCCGCTGTAACACTGTACTAAACTGACCCACATTGGGCAAGTGGTGTTTTAGAAGGTTGTTGATCTTATATGGAGTGATAGGTGCCATTTGCTGAATATTTTCTGAAGGGCCAGAATTGTTTCGGGATTGTTGAACAGAATTATTTTAATCTCACTTGCAGGGCCCCACTCCAGCTGCGGGAGCTTGTCAACTGTCGCTGGGCTGAGGAAGTGACCCAGCAGCTCGACACACTTCAGCTGTGCAACCTCAACAAGCAGGAAGAAAATGAAAAGGACAAGTACGTGGGAATAGATTAAGGGTTTTGAAAAGTTCTGACCAACAACTCTGCTTCAATTAGGGAACAAATTTCAGTTCTTTAAATAATCTGCATGGGCAAGAGTGGCTGTGATGCTGGGGCTGGATCAATAGTTGTATTACATATAATGTTAAATGAGATGCCAAAGAGTTTAGGCCTGTAATATAGAGGTTTGACAGTAGCCTGGTGAGCTTTCTGTTGCTTTCGTCATTGATGAAAGTAGCAGCGCAGAGCTCTCACAGCTGCTTCTGCTCTGTTTTTGCTGTCAGGAGCCACTGATCTGTTGATGTTGGTTCATATGCTCTGTGTTGAGTTCCCTGAAGGACGGGAGGAATGAAGTTAGTGTATCCACCCTCTTGATACTCAGGGACTTGCTCTAGTATTGGCTTTTTCAGGCTGCTTCTTGATAACTGTTTCCCTTAGTTTCCTTATGGACAGTATTTAATTCAGGTTTGCAGGAGGAACAGGTGTGCAGTATATGGTGACAGATGGGAAACAAAAGGAAAATGATGTCTAAAGGTATGGAGGACTGCATAAGAACATAAGAGAAGCCAATGTTGAATCAGGCCAGTGGCCCATCTAGTCCAACACTCTGTCACACAGCGGCCACAATATACCAGGTGCCATCAGGAGGTCCAGCAGTGGGGCCAGGACACTAGAAGCCCTCCCACTGCTGCCCCCTCCAGCACCAAGAATAGAGTGCATCACTTGCCCCAGACTGAGAGTTCCCATCTGTATCCTGTGGCTAATAGCCACTGATGGACTTCTGCTCCATATCCTTATTCTAATTCCCAGACTTTTTTTTTCTGTGCGGATACCTATTCCCACCAACAGGGGCCTCACTCTCCCCCAACAGCTTTTCCTACATAGTCAGTAGACTTCCTGGGTTTGTAGAAAAATCCGAAAAGTGAGAAAATCCCTGCAGGGACGGTTGAATTCCCCCAAAACCTTTTGAAATGGCCTCTGCAGGGACCTGACTCCAGGCATCAACGGTGAGAGATTAGAACGTTGGTGGGGGGGGGGAGAGGCTTCTGACTGGCTCTGCCAGTCAAAGGGTGGGGGAAGGGCCCTTTCTTTCCAGGCCTCTTTTGGCCTTGGAGGGAGGGAGCCTTGGGTCCAGGCTGGGGGATTCCTAGAGGTTTTGTGGTGGAGTGCAAGGAGGGCAGGATTTGGGGAAGGGAGAGGCCTCAGCTGGACATCATGCCACAGAATCCACCCTCCAAAGCAGCCATTTTCTCCAGGGAGACAGATCTCCGTTGTTCACAGATCTCTGGAGTTCACCCTCCAGCAGGCCCCACTTGGAGGTTGCCAACCCTAGACCTGGCAGCAGTCTAGGGTTGCCAGGTCCCCCACAGGCACTGGCAGGGGATGGGGGTAGTGGGGTTGCCAGCTCCAGGTCTGGAAACTCCTGGAGATTTGGGGATGGAGCCTGGGGAGGACAGGGACCTCAGTGGGGTACAGTGCCCTAGAGTCCACCCTCCAAAGCATCCATTTTCTCCAGGGGAAGTTATCTCAGTAGTCTGGAGCTGAGCACTAATTCCAGGGGATCCCCAGATCCCACCTGCTGGCATCCCTAGGCAGCACCCTCTGGGTGACTTGATACCACCTAATTTGCATGACTCAACTTGGCCTGGCTGCTTGCTGCTGTTCAGCAGCCACCCTATGAAAGCCAGCAGTGGTGCAGCAGTTAGAGCCTCAGAGTAGGGTCTGCAAGACCCAGGTTCAGATCCCCATATTGCGGTGGAAGCTGACTGGGTGATTTTGGACCAGTCACATACTTTCAGCCTAACCAACCTCACAGGGTTGTTGTGCAGATAAAAAGGAGGTGAGAATAATGTAAACTGCTTTGGTCCCCACTGTGGAGAAAGACTATAATTTTCGTTGGTAGAAGCTGTGGGGGAGGGGGGTGGAGATGAAAAGCTGAAGACAGATAAAGGCAGATAAAGGTTAAGTTGGCTGTTGGGTGGGAAGGAAATAGGGTTGCCAACTCTGGATTGGGAAATTCCTGGACATTTAAGGGGTGGATCCTGGGGATGGTGGGGTTTGAGGAGGGGAGGAACTTCAGACCAGTATAATGCCATAGACTCCACCCTCCAAACCAGCCATTTCTTCCATGAGGACTACCATTGCCAGCCTCTGGGTGAGGGCTGGAGATCACCCAGCGTTACAACTGTTGTCCGGGTGACAGAGATCAGTTCCCCTGGATAAAATGGCTGCTTTGGAGGGTTGAGTCTATGGCTCCACCCCCAGAAGGGAGAAAGAATGTGAGATAGGTAAGGGTAGAGGGGAGGAAGCAAAGGTGTGAGGAATGGGATGACCATCCCGCAAGTTTCTTGCGGGTCTCCACTTGTGTTTATCTAATTCCATGCTTGTATAAATGAATGAAGTATAAATGAAAAATATCAAAAAGAGAATATGAGAAAGTTGCTATAACCTAAAGGCTTCTCCTCCTCATGCTTATATGAATGTCTAGTGTAACTCCTCTTTGTAATTTAGCAAATCAGAAATTCTTCTAAACCTGTCAGTGTCTAACAGAAACAAGCTTCTTGTTGGTGGCAGGCAGTATACTTTAAAAGTAGTTTGAAAAGAACATAGGCTGTTGCAAAAACAGCTTTTAAAGAACTCTTAATCTTTTTCATGTTTTAAAGGTGTGAAAACCATCACGAGAAACTGAGTGTGTTTTGTTGGACATGTAAGAAATGTATCTGCCACCAGTGTGCTCTCTGGGGAGGGATGGTGAGTAGAAAGCCTGTGTATAAGTGTGGAGCCGTCCTGGTTTAAATTCTTACTGCTTCTGCACTGCCAGTTGTGTAATTCTTTCTGTAAAAGGAGTTCTGCAACTGTGGTTTATTGAAATTAATTTTCCTGATGTAGGGTTATGATTTATGGAGGGGCATCTTTCATAGATTGCTTTTATACTATCATTTCAGAAGAACTGGATTTAGGTTTCCTTAAAAGGAGCTAAACTACCTTTTGTCTGTCTGAACTACAAAACATAGTTCTGATGTGACAAGCACCCCAGCCCAAAGTGCATAGAGATTTAATGTTTTCTGTTTTAAATGACTTTGATTACCCCTTGCCAAATTTCATATGTCAATTTTGGTAAATTTTGTGTACCCTTTGAACTCTGTGGGTTACTGGCCAAGCATCGGTTTTTGATGCAGAAGGCCCCAGGCTCACTCTCTGGCACCTCCAGTTTAAAAGATCTTGGGTAGCAGGTGTTGGGCTGTCTCTGCATGGGAGAACCATCACTGGTTATAACTGACAGTACCGAGCTGCATGAACCAATGTCTGACTTGATGTAAGGCAGGGCTCAACAAATCCTGGGTGACAGGTTATCACGACACCTGAAAATTTCACTGTGGCTTGTAATATTTTCAGCAGTGATTTTATTGTCATGTGTCTCTGTGATCCTCAGTAGAAGTGCAACACTTATCATCTTACATCAGAATATGTTTTGTTATCTTAACTTTACATTGTTCAGGTTGGTAGATGTACTCATATCTTGACCATTGCTTTCTGTATTGGTTCCAGTATTTGAAGTAATAATGGATGTATGCGAAATCGAGAAGGTGGTGTTAAAGTTAGAGGTTAGCTTTTTGTTGTGATGATGGGCAGGGTAAAAGGTAAAGGTAAAGGTTCCCTTGCTCGAAAGCCAGTCGAATCCGACTCTAGGGTTGCGGTGCTCATCTCCGTTTCAAAGCCGAAGAGCCAGCGCTGTCCGAAGACATTTCCATGGTCATGTGGCCGGCATGACTAAACACCAAGGTGCACGGAACGCTGTTACCTTCCCACCGAAGTGGTACCTATTTATCTACTTGCAATTTCTTGCTTTCGAACTGCTAGGCTGGCAGGAGCTGGAACTAGAGACAGGAGCTCACCCTGTCATGCGGCACCCGGGTCTCGAACTGCTGAACTACTGACCTTCCAGAGCCTGCAGTTCAGCGTCTTAACCACTTGAGCCACCGCAGCTCCGTGATGGGCAGGGTACCCCATATTTATTTATAGGCCACAACACTTTTGTGATATTTTTAATAAAAATAACAAGAAACAGTGAAGAGTTTAGTGCTATGCTTTGTGGTAGAAAAAAATTTATAGAAAATATGGTTATTACAATACAAAACCTGAAAGCTGAGAAATGAATGTAACCCTTAAATTTTTGGGGCTGGCTTGTAGACCCAAAGAAAATTTGTCAAGGCCTGAAGGCAGTTTGGTATATTAATAAGAAAGTATTTAAAGTTGAGCAGAGCACTCTGACTCTTGAAAGCGGAAGGCATAGAACGTGCATGCTTTGCATTTCTTGTAAAACTTTAAATTTACAGACGTTAAACAACTGTGATAGTGAGAATTCTGAGTGGAAGATTAAATAGGACAATACTCTTTTGAAATAGTTCAGGTTGAAATATCTTCTACTGTAACACGACTTTTTGAATTTAAAAAATAATTAGTTTGTTATAATATTAATAATAATTGTTGTAGCTACAGTTTTTAACCACTTTGTTGAAACAATGTTCCTATGTTTTAAGTTGCTTTAAAGGAAAGTTATTCTTGATGGAGCAAGTTCTGCTTTAACAAGGAAAAAAAGTCCTTTAAGCCTGTGAATTAGGCTGCCTGCATTCATAAGCATGCCTGGGGTATTTAATTTGGTCCTCTTATGGAATAAGAGTTCTAAGTGTCTAAATGTTCTGAGTGTTCAGCCAGTTTCTCTTAATTAGCTAAAAGAACTGTGCTGTGAATCTCATTTTTGGCAAGTGTTGTACTCTAAATCACTTTCTGCCTCAAAGAGACTGGAAGAATACTAATGCATCATACGTTGTTCAGGCAGTACTCTCTGTGAAATAAGTCTAAAGGAAGCATCCTGTTTTGAACTGACGTAATGAAGCTAAAATGTGTGTCTCTTTCTTGTAGCATGGGGGGCATACGTTTAAGCCGTTAGCTGAAATTTATGAACAACATGTCACAAAAGTGAATGAAGAAGTGGCGAAGCTTCGCTGGAGGCTCATGGAGCTGATCAGTTTGGAGCAAGAAGTGGTAAGGGGGGGGTAGCCCTTTCCCATTCATTTTGGACCAATGTATCTTCACTCTTCATAGTAAACTTAACAGTTGACTGCCTGTTGGTGGGGCAGCAAAAGCATTATCCATAGATAATGGGATACGGGGCTTGAGCTTGCCAGGTGTGACAGGTGTGGGGATGAATGAGGATGGAGAAATCGGCATGCTGAGGCCTCTGAGAGTTGATGATATTATGGATTTTAAGTCAGGAAAATTCTCCAGTGTTCTGTTCTCCAGAACTCCATTTGGGACCTGAGAATATCAGCATAATAGATTGATATTGTAACGACTATTGGTCAAACGGGGTTTTAGTATGCCTATAATGGACTACAGACTTAACAAGCAGAAGTGTTCTGCTTGATAGTACCTTTTTCTTTATGTCACCAGAGGGCGCTTTTGAGAATGTGATCATGTATGCTGCCTGGGATTTTTATGTTCTGTCTAGACAGTGTCTCTAATGTTGTGAAGATTAGATGATAGCCTGCCTTTGTTGTGTCTGGAAGATGATCTAGATCCATTTCAGTCTGGATTCAGGCCTGGGTTTGGGAAAGAAACAGACTTTATTTTTATTGCCCCGACTGATAATATTTACCTGGTGGTCAATAGGGACAGTGTGTCCCTGTTAACTGTCCTGATCCTCTCAGCTGTGTCATTCTAAAGGGGCTGGCTGGGTTGGGATTGGGGGGTACCATGTTTTGGTGGTAGGGTTCCCAAATACTTACCGTGTGGGAGCGGGGGGACACATGCTCCCTGATCGGACCAGTCCTCCCTGTAACGCCCCATGCCATTGCCAGGAAGTGACACCGGGCAACGCTCTGGCAATGGGGCTGAAAACTCGATGGTACCATCGAGTTTCCAGCTGCATTGCCAGAGCATCGCCTAGCATCACTTCCTGGCAACGGCATGGTGCGCGCGTCTTTCCTTCCCCCGGGGATGGTCCTGCCAGGATGTGTCCATCCCCCGCCGAAAGACGGTAAGTTCTTGGCAAGCCTATTTGGTGGTGCAGCAGTTACTTGATCAGCCAACTCCAGAAGGTGGTGCTGGGGGAGGGGCAGAGCCTCTGCTTGGCATGGAGAATGTCCCAGGGTCAATCCCCAGCATCTCCTGTTGAAAGGACCAGGTATTTGGTGATATGAAAGACCTCTTCCTGAGACCCTGGAGAGCCACTGCCAGTCTGAGTAGACAGTACTGACTTTGATGGACTATGGGTCTGATTCAGTATAAGGCAGCTTCATGTGTTCATAATTGCTGCTCAGGCCTGCTACATTTATGTTCTGGAGTCCCACAAGGTTCCATGTTGTCCCCCATGCTGTTTATCATTTACTTGAAGCTTCTGGGAGAGACTATTATGGGACTTGGAGTAAAGTGTCACCAATATGGGCACTTTGCTTTTCCTTAACAGCTGAGTTGGGTAGATCTCTGGAAGTCTTGAGCTAGTGCCTGGGGAAGGTAAGGGCGGGGGTGGATGAGGGCCAGTAAAACGGAGTCAGTCCATAAAAAACTGATGTGCTGTTGGTCAATGACAGAGTTGTTCAAGGGGGTTGCACTCCTCCAAAGGAGTATATGGCTTGTGGATGCTACTAGATCCTGGCCTATGGTTGCAGATCAGGTCTCCTCTTGGGCATGTAGCATCTTTTGTGAGCTCTGACTGTTAAGACGCTGTGGCCGTTCCTTGGTTGTTGTTATCAGGGCATGCTCTATTTACATCCAGATTGGATTACTGTAATACATCCTTATGTGGGGCTGCCTTTGAAAACGGTCCAGAAACTTCAGGTGGTTCAAAATGCAGCAGCCAGGCTGCTGTTAGGAGTCACATACAGAGATCTTGTCATCACTGTGCTGAAAAATCTACACCGGCTTCCTGTCTGTTTCTGGACAGAATTCAAAGTGCTGGTTCTTACCTATAAGGCCCTAAATGGTTTGGGACTGAGTTGCTGAAGGGCTACCTCCTCCCATACTGTCCAGCTAAGATCTTCCTCTCTGTGCCTCGGTCTTCAGAGGTAAGGTGAGTGGCAACCAGAGACAGAGCCTTCTCAGTAGGGGTACCTTACTTGTGGAGTGCCCTTCTACCTGAGACTTGCCTAGTGCCTACCGTACACTCTTTAAGTGCTAGAACAAAATGTTTCCTTTCACCGAGGCTTTTAATTAAATAGCTGATCTTTAAAATTGTTTTTATAGGCTGCTTTTAGTATCAACTCTTTTGAGACTCATTTTAAGCTGCTCAGTGTTTTATGCTGTGCCTGGGTTTTTAGATCTGGGCTTTAAAATTGCTTTTTTTACCTGTGAACAACTTTTATGGCATTTTATATTGTTTTAATGTGTAAGCCCCCCTCAAGCAGGTTTTCTGGAGGACAGCATAAAACTTTTTCTGAACAAATAAGAATAAATACATTTAACCGTTTATTGTCATAGGCAGGGCTCTTTTTGTAGCAGGAACTCCTTTGCATATTAGGCGACACACCCCTAATGTAGTCAATCCTCCAAGAGCTTACAGAGCTCTTCTTACAGGGGCTACTGTAAGCTCTTGGAGGACTGGCTATGTTAGGGGTGTGTCACCTAATATGCAAAGGAGTTCCTGCTACAAAAAGAGCCCTGGATAGGTTATCTTTTACTTTAATAAAGGCTACTACCATATAGGGCAAGGGTCTCCAATGTGGTGCCCCCACAGTTCAGGGATCTTCCCTGTGTAACTGAAAGTAAGATGCAGCAGTCATTTTGTGGCTGGCTTCGCCTCCTGTGACATCCATTTTGTGCTGTGCCTGCCACACTGTCTCAGAATTCCAGGTGTGTTTACAGGCTCAGAAAGGTTGGGAACCCCTGATACAGGGCAACCTGTGAGTTTCCCTTGAGGTTATTTCTTATTGAAATGAATACAGGCATTGCTGGCTAGAAGTAAATTAATACTGCATATGTCTTTCAGGAAAGGAATGTAGAAGCTGTGCGCAGTGCAAAAGAAGAGCGTGTTCGAGAAATCAGAAATGCAGTGGAGATGATGATTGCTAGGTTAGACACTCAGCTGAAGAACAAACTTATAACGCTAATGGGTAGGCTTATTATTTTTTGCTTTTTGTTGATTTTTAGATTGGGGGATGTAGACCTAATGAAATTCTCCTTTGGGGATAAAACTAAGCTATAGCTTGGTCATCCCCCAGAAGTTCTGAGACAGCAGCTGTTATAATTTGAAAAGGTGCACTGAGAACAATACAGTCACATTTGTGTAGCTCTGTTGTTAATACTTAGGCCACCTTATGTTATCTTGGTAACTTTTAGCACAACCATGTATTAATATAGCATTTTTTTTCTGTGAACTGTATGTTGGGGCTGAGAAACAGTAGCTTGCAAGCCCACCCAGTTGAACTGAGAGTCATATCAGGGACTTTGAACTCATGGGCTTAACAATCAGGCTGTACAAGATCTCTGATATGCAGCTTTAAGTTCTAGAACTGGGTATGGGCACAATTGAAAAACAAATCAAATAAAACATCGTTGTCAGTGTTACCATATTTAATCAATTTCAGTAATTTAAAAAAAATTCTGATCAGTGGTTGCCATTAATTGGTTTGCATTTTTTTAGGAAATTGTTTTTCTAGCAACAGCTTGTTATATCTCCTGATGGCAGGCAAGTACTGTCTTCGGAGGCATTCCCCATTTTGTTTTGGTTGCAGGATGGAGTGCCTGTTCAAAGATAATACCTTCTATGACATACACTTGCACACCTTGTCTGAAACATGTACTTCAACTTCAGAACCATTGTTCTTTGTGCTGTTCAGAGTTAATTGATCAGTTGCTCCGCTGAATGAAACCAACCCAGTGTTTTTGCTGCAATCTGGTGCACTCTTAGGCACTTCTAGGGGGTTCTCTTGTCTAACTACACACACTTGTAAATTTCACATTTTCCCAACATATTGTTGAGGGAAAGGGGAATAAAGCCTCAAGTATGTTTAAGTCTGAAGAATTCTATCACTAAAAAATCTTCATCTTCTGTTTGCCCGCTAACTAGGGCAAAAGACTTCACTCACTCAAGAAACAGAACTCCTAGAGTCCCTGCTGCAAGAAGTAGAGCACCAGGTAATGGAAACAAATGGTTTTAAGCTAGCTGACGAAGTTTCACCTGCTTGAATCTCTTCGATCCTCCCTGTCATGTGAGATTGGTTTGAAATTAGTTTTGTTGAAATTAGTTATGCATGCAAATTCTGTGAAGAATTTCTTTTCAGAAGTTTAAGATGAGTGAGTCAATTAAAACACATGCACAAAAAAACTAGCATGTGTATGTTTGGCTTGCCAGACTAATACTTTTGTATTCTTCTGTCATCAAACAAATGTGTAGTCAAAAATACTAAAGTATCTTGCCTGGGGAAGTTTGGGCTGCTTTATCTGTCCAGCTACCTTTCCTGCGAGATTGATGCTTATTTGTTTTGTTCATTAATTAAATTATTTTATTAATTAAATAAAATATATCCCACCTTTCAACATGGCTCAAGGAGGCTTAAAAATTGTGATGTTAAGAATACAAAATAAAGCCCTAAGTAACTGCCCTTCCCTCTAAGTTCTTAGTGATTAGGTGTCACTGCGCTAGATAACCCATCTTCAACTTTTGCTATGGTTTCATTTGGAATCTAGCATATGAACTCATATGTTAAAACTGTTTAAACTGTTGCCTGACTTGATTAATGGTGTCTCCCACTTCCTTCATTACAGCTACGCTCATGCAGTAAAAGTGAACTGATACTGAAAAGCTCAGAGATCTTGATGATGTTCCAGCAAGTGCACAGGAAGCCCATGGCCTCTTTTGTCACTACGCCTGTTCCTCCAGACTTCACAAGGTACAGCCTCAGTAGCCTCTACCAGGCCTGCTCCTTCTTGGAGTATGTTGTAACAGAAATTACAGGCCTGGTTTACACAAGCTTCCCAGCAATGTTTGGTACTCTGCATCCACATGTAGAATGTGATGTCTGAAGAGTCCAACAGGTGTAAGTGCTTGTTGTCCCTCTACGTTGGGGGCTGTGGGTCAGATCTGTGTGCACAGTTCCTGGGTAAGTGACACATGACCTGTGTGAAGTGGGTAGATGAGATCATGTTTTAGCCATGGCAGTCGCATGGATATTTATTTATTTATTTGGATTTATATCCCGCCCTCCCCGAAGGCTCAGGGTGACTAACACGAGGCACAAGTGCCAGAACTAAAACAGATAAAAACAGCATAACACAATATAAAACCATATAATACAAACGACAAAGCGTCAATGCTCCATTTATCACAATATGGTGTCGATCTTAATCCAACGGCAACATACCAGTAGCCTGTCATCCCTTCTCCTTCCAGGGTCACCCCGCACCCCGATGGAACCACATAGTGGTGGCAGTGGTGCGATGATGCATAGATAGCAGTGGTGGAATGGTGGTGGCGGTGGCCCCTACTCAAAAGCCTTGTGGAAGAGCTCTGTCTTGCAGGCCCTGTGGAACTGAGCAAGGTCCTGCAGGGCCTGGATCTCCTCCGGGAGCTCCTTCCACCAGGTAGGAGCTGCCACCGAGAATGCCCTGGTTCTGGTGGCAGCAAATTTAATATCCCTGGGGCCTGGAATTTCCAGGAGATGTTGACTCCCTGACTGAAGTGCCCTTGGGGCACTTAGGTAAGCCGGACCCTGGTCATACAGTGCTTTAAAGGTAAGAACCAGCACTTTGAAGCAGATCTGATACACTATTGGCAGCCAATGCAGTGCTTTCAGCACAGGCTAAATGTGATGCCTCCTAGAGAGACCCATCAACAGCCTGGCTGCAGCATTCTGCACTAGCTGCAGCTTCCGGATTTGCGACAAAGGCAGCCCCAAGTAGAGAGTGTTGCAGTAGTCTAGCCTCAAGGTGACCATCGCATGGATCACTGTGGCCAGGTCATCACGGTCAAGGAAGAGGACCAACTGCCAAGCCAGCCGAAGAGGGTAAAAGGCCGATCTGGCAGTGGCTGCCACCTGGGCCTCCATTGTTAAAGAGGAGTCCAGGAGCACACCCAAACTCCTAACCTCTGACGCTGGCACCAAGGCACCCCATCGAAGGTTGGGAGAGGGAGCCCCAACCCTGAACCGATCCGACTCAGGCCCAGGACCTCCGTCTTTGCCGGGTTTAGTTTCAACCGGCTCAGCCTGAGCCACCCAGCCACAGCCTGTAGCACCCGATTAAGGTCATCTGGGGCAGAGTTCGACCGGCTGCCCAACATCAGATCAGCTGGGTGTCATCTGCATATTGATGACACCCGAGCCCACAACTCCGGGCAGTCTGGGCAAGGGGGCACGTGTAGATGTTGAAGATATTGGGATTCAAGTAGGTAGCCATGCTGGTCTGAAGCAACAGAACAAAGTTTGAGTCCAGTGGCACGTTTAATACAAACAAAGTTTTAATCTGGTTATAAGCTTTTGTGTGCATACACAGTTCATCAGATACAGTATATACAATATATAATATTGGGGTGCTATTTTTGCATGCCTGACCTGAGACCTGCTCAGATCTTTCTTTTACCCTATAGGATTGTATCCTGGGAGAGGTCGTGAGCATGCCTCAGGCTATGACATCCCCTCCCCCATGCAGGTAGAAGGGAATAACTGAACTGGACTTGTGCTGCATCTGGTCCTGCCTGACTTAATCTCTATTCTGTTTGACAGCATGATCTGTGGTGGGGGTATTCCAGCATGACAGCCAGCCTAAGAAAATGTAATTAACAATACTGTGGATGACGTTTGAAGCATCCCTGAGTTTTGTGGGTGTATGTTCAGAGTGCCATGACTCGTATACCTGTCCATGCTTCAGTGACGCCTGGAAATTCCACCATGTTAGTGCTGGTCTTACTCATCATTTGCTTTTCTCCCTGTAGTGAGTTAGTACCAGCCTATGATTCGACTACCTTTGTCTTGGAGAATTTCAGGTAGGAATACGATTTAGGTGAGTGTGAGCTTTTTGCTTGTATAGATGTAAACTCAAGGCAAAATGTGAGGAAGGCTTAAGCCCTAGAAATGATAGGCAAGTGCTGCAATTTCGCCCCCAGCACAAATGAATTGGGATGGGCAACATATCTGTATACTAAGGAGCTCCCCACAAAGACACATTACTCCTTGTGCCATTGTTTCTCTGACAGGGGCACACTGAAAAATTGAGCAGAACCAGCTGATCCTGTGCGACCCTCAAGTTAGGCTCATGTCATCAGCTCATTTTTACAAATGTGGAAGATGAATTGGTTCCGTCTGGACCAAACCGACCCCACAGTTCAAAAACCTGTTCCAAAAGCCATTATCAGGCTTTGAAGCTTTTCCATATTGTGTGTTTGCTGGGACTGCGTTTTACTGTAACAGCTGCCCAGCTGGAGTGTACTTTTTAAGCATAAGTGCTTCTCTCTGCACCTGTAGTGGAAGTTCAAGGGCAAAAGTTTTATACCAAAAAAAGAACTTGGCTTTATCTCGATGGCATATTGAAATTCAAAGGGAAGTCCCACTTACAGAATTGTGATATTCGGAGAAAGAAGAGGATGTGGAGGTGCAATTAGGAGAAAGGATAATGTGTCTATGGTTTTGGACAGGTTAGGGAGTTAATGGAAGAAGATTTGGAAGATGAGATGTGATGGATTTCAACAGCATGAAATGGGGTAGTGTCGAATGATGGAAAGGGGTAATTTTATGGTATATGATGGAAGAATAACTCTGGTGAATAACACTTAATTTCACGGTTGGAAATAATGTGCGAAGAGCCAATCATTTCTTAAAGCTCTTCATCTCTGTTTTGTGCTGAGGGCCTTTAATCTCTTCTTTGGATATTTCTTTTCAATTTTCTCTACAGCACTTTGCGCCAGCGGGCAGATCCTGTCTACAGTCCACCTCTTCAAGTTTCTGGGCTATGCTGGAGGCTAAAGGTTTATCCAGTGAGTTTCAGTGATGGTACTAATAGAAAAGTTATTGTTCGTTTTACCTGTGAATTCCTTTCCCAGTGCATTATAATATTTTCTAACTTGCAGTGTTCAGGAGCATTATATTCTTAAAGATGTATATTATGTAAGAAATGCTTCATTCTTAACGAAGGTTGACATTCCCATGAGGATGGGCATCAGACTTTTACTTACATAGGGATGCCATAGATTTGTGGAATACCTACTATAAAGAATCCTTTTTGTATTTTTGAAGCCTGGGAGCAAGAGTCTTTTTGAAAACATTGGTAGCAAGAGGGAGTAACAGAAATGCAATTTCATTTTGCTTAAAAACCTGTCCTAGAATATCTTGATCTACTAGTGTCCATTCTGTAAATTTAGGGCAGGGGAGAGTGCCCCGCCCCGGCACTGCACAATGGCTTACAGGGTAGTTCTACCAATTCTGGTGTGTGTTTGTTTTTTAAATCCCATGCAACTGTGGTGGGGGGAGGAGGGGTTGTGGCATAGAGCTTTGAAGAGACTCAGTGGGCAGGTGGTTTCCAAAACATGCATTGATATTGGCATCCAAGCACTAGTCGTGTGGGTTGGTAGGGGGGAAGCAGGCAGCTGAGAGCTGCCATGGGATCCCAGATGAAGCTTCCTGCTGCCTCTGTTGCCTTTACATTTAGAAGAACACATGCAAGATAGTTGATTAGCACAAGTATTTTGCTACTATTCTCCAAACACTTGGGCCCCTAAAGTTTTGTACCCGTAGTCCCCATCTCCATCAGCAGTCCTGGTAGCAAGAGAATTTTCTGTCAGTTTAAGCTCCCGGCAACCATGCATCAGGCCAAAATCTACTTCGATTTACGCTTTCAATTTGGGGAAACTGTAATATAACACACCTTCGTTTCACAGCCACTGGACACTTTCTAACAGGGTAACTTTTTGTTTTTAAAGGATGGAAATGGAGTTGTTCGAGGCTACTATTTGTCTGTATTTCTTGAGCTTTCTGCTGGATTACCGGAAACATCCAAGTAAGGAAAATGACTAAGTGTTTCTCTTGTGCTCTTTGTATTAATCTCAAGGGTACTGCAATGCTAGGAAGAAGGCTCACAAGGGCTGTTAGAGGTTGGGGCACCTTTCCTACCTGGAAAGGATTTAAAGAAGTTTGGGGCTTTTCATTTTTGGATGGTGGGCAGGGTCGGAGGCATGCTAGAGGCTTCCAAAATAATATGTAGTATAGAGAAAATGGGTAGAACTTGTGTTCCTCACCGCAAATACTGCAACTAGGGCAGGGGTATTATCGAATTAACTTGATGGGCGGTAGGTTTTAGACTGACAAAGGAGAGTTACATCTTCGCATGTTGCATTAACTGGCAGAACTCACTGCCACAGAGTAAGTAATGATTCCAGGTGGGTAGTCATGTTAATCTATAGGAGCAAAATTAAATAAGAGTCTAGTGGAACCTGGCAGGCTAACTGAATTTATTGTATATTTTAATTTATAACAAAGTTCTAAGCTTTTTTTTTGCCTTAGAGATCAGTTCATCAGGTGCCTGAGGTGTTCTATCCCTTATGCCAGGGGTCTGCAACCTTTTTTGAGCCTGTAGGCACTTTTTGAATTCTGATACAAGGTGGTTAATGCAACCACAAAATAGCAATTGCAGGAGGTGGGACCAGTGGCAAAATGGCCACACACAAACAGGAAGTCCAAGTGCAAGCAACAAGAGGAGTAATTTTAAAATATATACTGGGAAAGAGGGAGAGGGAGAGAGAATAAAACCAATACTGTGGTGGTAGCTGCCCAGAAACAGCATTATTTTTATCTGCACAGCCTGCTGGACCAGAGCCCTACGTAGCAAAAACAAGTCTCACTTACTTTCTAAAAATACTGGTCAGGCACCCTGTTGGGAAACCTTGCTTTAGGCAGATGTTTTGATACTAACAACTGCAAAACAGAGGCCCAGCCATTGATAAAATGTGGTTAACCTGAAATTAAATTTAGGAATGTGCAGGGTAAAACTTGTGCTAGTCTATGAATCAGGACTTTTAACCTTTTGAATCCTGATTGAATCTTGTCATTTGAATGCCATTTAGTTTAACCCTTGTAGGTCATTATCAGAATTCAGCTTGGCAAACAGAATATTTGGATTCAGTATATTCAAATTATGCTAAAATGTTTGCCAGCTCTTCACTAAAAATGCTGTGTATTTCATAAAAAAGCATCTTGAGAATCCTGCGGGACCATATTGCAGATCTGACTGCCAGGTGCTCATGGGGTTTGTTCTTTTGTCTTTTTAGGTATGAGTACCGTGTGGAAATGGTCCATCAGTCCACAAATGATTCTTCTAAAAACATTATTCGAGAATTTGCATCTGATTTTGAAGTCGGGGAGTGCTGGGGTTACAACAGGTTCTTTCGGTTGGACTTGCTTGCCAATGAAGGCTATCTGAACAGGCAAAACGACACAGTCATATTGAGGTAAGGGAGCATGTCACTGAACTGAGAACTAGTCTGTTAGTCATGCAGAAGCAATCACAGTAAGCCTGGCTGGGGCAATGAGTATTGCATGCTGTTCTGACCTCTAGCACTCAAGCGGTGCTACGTGGGTAGGTGTGTTACTAGAGAGATTAGGCTTAATTGTTAGAGCAAGTGTCAGATGATTTGAAGATTTCACCTGACTAAATCACCTGCCTTTTAACTAATCTATAAATTAAATGTGGCTGTTGCCTTTACATCTGTGTAGGTGATCTCTCAAGTACTGAATGAATCTATTAAACATGTGCTAGCACTCATGATAAAGAAAGGCCATCTGTAATATTTTTTCTGCTCCTTAGGATGGTAGAATATCATCATGGCCTCAGTAAACAATGTGTGCTCCTTTTCATCCTTATCTGGTTGATTTTATTATTTTTAAAACTGCATGTCTAAGTTTTAGAGATAAACAAGATGAAGGTGGGTAGTGTTGAATTCTCCTACCCAAGGTTCTGCTTTAGCAACATTGGTATGAGCATCCCACCTGCACTGACTTTCAGTTTTTTCAATATTCCAAATTTGTTCAGTCATAATAGTTCAAGGATTTGTATTCTTTTCCGTTCTACATACTTTGGGGAGGGGGTGTCTCCTGAATAAGCAGAGATTCCTGCCATGTCTATGGGTGTCCTAATTTTGCTGCTTTCGTGATTGGCATGAGAACCAGCCACTCTAATATTAGTTATAGTGATTCTTTTTGCATGGGGCTTTTTTGAGTTTTATGAAGTCTGTTTGCCACCTCCCCTCCATTCTTCATGACCACTTCTCTAAAGGTTCCAGGTGCGCTCACCTACCTTCTTCCAGAAATGTCGGGACCAGCACTGGTACATTTCTCAGCTAGAAGCTGCTCAGGCAAGCAATGTCCAACAAATAAATAATCTCAAAGAGGTAAGCAGCAGGGTGGCATGCAAATGCTAGACTTGGGCAATTAAAAGATATTGGTTAACACTACCATTGGCCACACAGATGGCATAGTCTTTGGACTGGCGCGTTGTTGAGGAACAAAACATTATTGCATTTGTCTCTCCCTTTTTTGTCCCTCCAGTATTTACTAGTTGAGTCATGCTTTTCTTCCGAATTAGAATCACATTTTCACTCTTACACCTAAGTATATGAATCACTGGCTACTCTGTTCCTTATACACTGGATCTTTCAGTTACACCCAGCAGAGATCATGCAGATATGCAGTGGTCATCCTGCTGTTTAGATGGTGCTCACAGGAGCCTTTAATTGTTTAATCCATTTCTTGTGATATTTATTTATTTGTTTGTTCCATTTATATTCCACCTTCCCTGCATGGGCAAGCTCAGGGCGGTTTACAACAAATTAAAATGCAATATAATAAATACAATAAAACATAGATGCTTTAAACAATGCAATAGTATAAAATTCAGGCAAACAGTCAAATTTATATATAAAGTGCTGTTGCGTGTAGATGGCAGTAGCGTCTCATAAGGCCATTTCATGATAGTACTGTGTGGCCATACTGGTATCATTAGCTGTTCTTATTCCTATTAACATGAGGCCCTTAACAATTCAGTTGTTGGCAGTTCAGATGTTGTCGGTGTGGTAGTGGCAGCTCCTAATCGAAAGCCTGGTGGAAGAGCTTTTGTATATTCCACCAAACATCCTACATTTGGGAATGACTGTTCTAGAATTATATTAAACTATTACTCCTTTAGCACTGTTTCATGTCTGTTATGTGTTTTCTTTTTTTCTGTTTCAAACATTAAGAGGCTTGCAATTGAGCTGTCCCGTACCCAGAAAGCCCACAGCATGTCTCCTCCGGACACTCATCTCAGCCCACAAAGTGATGACGGCCCAGAAGCAAGACCCAAAAAGTCAGGACCAAACTCAGAATTGCGTCTTGAGACTGTGGCTGCAACAGCAGGTCCTCGAGATGCCAAGGACGAGGAAGAGGAGAAAGGACATTATGAAGATTTTAATGTAAGTGCCCTTCTATTGTGTCCCCAACATTCCTGGCAAGCTTAAGTCTGTTCTATGCATTCAGCAGAATGAGGTGACAGAATGTTGAGGAGACATCATACTAGTGGCAAGGGGGTCAATTCTTTTTAACCTACCTGAGTAAGTGGAAAAACTTAGCACAGCATGGAAAAAGCTAGACTAGAACCTTTGTTCCTGATGTGCCAACTTCTTATTTTCAGGGAGGCTCCCTCCCATGGAGTGGCATCAGAAATGTGACTCCCTCTGTCACATTTCCTTTAGTCAGTAAAGATGGCAAGAGAGTTGGATTGATGCTTGCTTTTTTGGTAGTCATGGAGGCCTGTTGCTTTATGCTGACACCTGACTCTGAGGAAGGAAGCTCCTTCCACTTGCCCTCTGTGTGACCTGTTGAAGGCAGAATCAAAAGTGGCCACAGAAAGAAGCAAGAGGAGTTTTCAGGCTACTTCTGGCAAGAAGATGCAAGTGTCACAGTTGGGAACATCCTCTTTTAGATGGTACACTCTGCATACTATCTGGGATGAATGAAGGTCAGGGTGGATGGCCAGCAGGGCCGGGCTTTCCCTGAAAGTTCACCGCTTCCTCTCTCTTCAGACCTTCCAGAAGATGTTGAAATTTGTGTGATTTCCCCCCCGCCCCCGAAGACTTCTAATGTTATCCTTTAAGCTTATTTTCTTCTACCATCTGATTCTTGCCCTTTATGTGTCTTTTTTTTCCTGTTCAGGGCTGTCTGATTTTAAGATTTATTGCTAATTTTTGTTGGATTTTGCTGTTATGAATTATTTTGGGAGGTTGGTTTATCTCGCTGATGCATTTTTATATGCTTTTGTTTTGTTCAGTGTATTGTTTTGTTTTTATATTAGCCACTTTGAGGGCTGACTTTATTCATCAGAAAGGTGCAATACAAACATTGTTAAATGTTGTAACACAGTAAATCTGCTGAACAACTTAAGCTGAAACTGTAGAATGACTAGGTTTGGAAATGCGTTGTAAGAGAAATTAACACATCAGATGAAACTTCTCAGAAGGCAGGATTATTGTTTGCTGTTTGGCAGCCATTTATTGATGATTATAGCAGTTCAGACCCATTCTTGCATACATCCACTACATAATAATTTCTTGGAAGATACTCTAGTTCATCTTAACACAGTATTACAATGAAGTGGTGTTATGCAGACCTAGTTATACTGTTCTTTCAACTCATGATCAGAAGAGGCTTGGAAAGATTTTTATCATATTCTGTCTTAACTTAATTAGACACAAATATTTAAGGGGGCTGTCCTGGATAATGCCTCCAATACCCATATGCAGTATGAGCATCTCACGCTACAAACGGACAATAGTTTGGAATAAGTTGGCTCCTGGATCTTCCCTTTCTTCTTCCTCTGTTACAGAAGTTACTAGTTCTGGGATTTTTTTGGATTCCAAGTTCCACTCCACTGCATTATACTGCAAAAGTGCAAGGCTGCTCCCCATCAGCAGGGTCTAAGCAAAAAAGTCACTTGCATAGTCCTGCTAATCAGATAAGGGGATTAACTTCCAGATATCCTTATCAGCTAAGGCTGAGCCTTCATTGTATATGATTCAGGCTACTTTTTTTTTTTTTGCATGGCATCTCTAGCATGAACTCTCAGATGGAGATCTGGATGTTGATGTTGCTGGGGAGGATGAGATGAAGCACCTGGATGGCAGCAGTTCCTCTGTTAGCTCAACAGCGACCAGCAACACAGAAGAGAATGATATAGACGAAGAGACCATGTAAGTGACTGCAGGAATCTTTTCTATGTGTTGTTCATCTCCTTGGTGCCTGCGTCCATTGCAAAGGAACGAGGGGCTGCCTTCATATGGAAACGGATTAATATATTTGCCAGGCAGCTTGCAGTGCCAGACCTGCACACCTTCAGCAGGAGAGCTCATCCAGGTGTCTTTGAATCAATTGCTGTTGCAGTCTAAACAACTCTACGGTATTTTGTCTGAGGCAGTTTGAAACGTTTTCTCTCTCTAGTCTATGTAGAATGTGTTTATCTGTATACTTATGCAATGGCATTGGTTCTTATGGTCTGAGGCCTAGTCTTTGCATGCAGGATAATAAATTCTGGAATGGATTGTATTGTTTCACATGGCAGGTGGGTGGATCATATTTTTGAATGCTCCTCTAAAAAAGGTCTCTCCCTGCCTATAGAAAATTAGCACCTCAAGAAGCGAGTTATGGTGGCTTTCTCCCTGCTGTGCTATATTTTAACTTGCAGGATTTTTTTTTTCCTTTTTGGGTTAGCTTTTGAAATGGCATCCTCTGCCTGACTTTGTTGTAGTCCACCTTGACCACCTCAGAGTTTTGCCATCTTATTCTGTTGCTGGTTTTGCTAAACCAAGCCTAAGCTGCTTATTATCAATTGGAAGCTGGGAAGAGGTCAGAAGCTGATAACCAAGAGGTTGGATCACCTTTCTTGTGAGGGAAGGCTAAAGGGGTTGGGCCTTTACAGTTTGGAAAACAGACAAATGAAGAGAGGGCATGATAGAGGTTTATAAAATTATGCTTGGGGGGAAGAATATGGATAGAGAAGTTTTCTCTCTCAAAGTACTAGCACTTGGGGCAGCCAATGAAGTTGCTGGGCAATAGGTTCAGGGCAGATGAAAGGAAATACTTTAGTCAGTGAGTAATTAAGTTATGGAACTCACTGCCAGTGGATGTAGTGATAGCCACAAGCATGGACTCAATGCCCTGTTTGTCTGTCGTCCAGAGGAACTGGCCACTTTATGAAACACGCTGCTGAACTAGATGGACTACTGGTCTGATCCAGGAGGACTCTTCTTACATTCCTAAGTGCTGAATGGACATCCAGGCATGTTTGAATTGGCCAGATTCATACAATAGCAATAAATAAGTTGTATGTCTGTGCAGTTTAGAATCCATGAAGCTATTTGGAATGATAACTTTTAAGATGGGAGCCAAACTGAGCTGGCTGTTTTTGTCCCCCTCCCAAAATCTTGCTCATAAGGTCTGGAGAGAACGATGTGGAATACAGCAACCACATGGAGCTGGAGGAAGGAAACCTCATGGAGGAAGCAGCTTGTGCTACTGCTGGCGCATCAAGTATGTGGGAAGATCATTTTCCTTCGGCACAGATCTTGGTGTTGAGCCTGATATCCCTTGTTCTCCTGGCTCTCAGTGACTCGACAGAGGCAACACAGAGCTGTGTATTCTGCAGGATTTTCTATTTTTGGAACTGCTGCATCATGTACGGTGTAGTGATTATTGCAATGTAGGGCAGTGTTCCCATTGGCTGCAAGACGTAGAATGCTTGCAGCTGGACTCTTTTTTTAAAGCATATCAGTGAAGTACCAGCACTTCCACTATACTCTTTTTAAAATAGTTTGTTCTAAAATATATAAATAAATTAAATAGTCCTAGTTAGTGTCATTTTCAACTGAAGTAACAGCTCCTTTCCTGCATAAGATGTGATACATTTTTGGGGTATACAGTAAATGTATTGTATGGTTTTAACTTGTAATCTGTGAAGGGATGAAGCATGTGAATAAATGAATAGTTTCTTGCTCTCCAAGTTTGACTAATTCAGATGCAGATTCATATTATTATTGGGTCTCAGAAGCGCAGATGACTTGTTTTTAAATTGGTACTTGAAATGCCAGTGCTGGCAAGATCTATTGGGAAATGTTGAAGCAAAGATCTGCCAGTTATTCTATGGGGGAGACATTGATGGGTTTATATTGCAGTTCTCTTAACTGTCTAAACCCTATTGTGGCTCAGATAGCAATCACTGGCATACGACAGGTAAATTATACCTCTGATGGAATTCTTTCTAAGCCAGGAAATTAATTCATATTTAACTAATTAATACCACCCCCTTTACTGGAGCAGAGACAGAGGTATAATATATTCAGAACAAAGTGACTGTGTGTCCTGTTTTTTACTCCTTTTACTATTGCTGTCTGTAAAATCCTTACTCAGTGATAACTAGCCCACCCAAAGGAATCTCCCAATGTTTTAATTATTTGTTCCAATTTGCTTGCTTTGGCAAGGATCTTTACATGGATGCTGGGATCTTTCTCAGGTTGGACTTCAACGGCAAGTCCAGCTAAATACCTCACAGCATGCAAAAAAAAATTTCTATACTTCATACTAATGTTGGGAGTACTCTGCCATCCAGGGTAATACTTGTTAAGGTGTGGTATAGGAGAGGCAAGAGGACAAAAAGCTAAGTGGGAATTTTAAGCTATGTAGGATGTAAGTCCACAGATCCTGTTAACTTGCACAGTTTTACTAGCCTAAAAGAGAATACTCCCCCCCCCCCCGCCCGGAGAAGAAAACTTTGCTGTCTGGCTTTCTGGGCAATTCTTGCTCACTAGAAGCACATGCCTATTTGCAAGCTGGTGGCCAGTGTTTCTGTGGTTCTGCCTGTAGTGTCCTGATGTTATAAAGAACCAGGTAATTGGAATGGAAAGACTCTCTATTACTACCTTGTATGTTGTTACTACGTTACTGCTGCTGTTCCCCAGAACAGTGGTGGGTTGGTGTGTCATCTCTTGTCCTACTTGGAATGCCCCAGTATGGTTTTACAGGATTATTTTGATTCCCTTCCTTCATCCCTTAATTAAATTTGATTAACTAAATGTTGGGTGAAAAGCATTAACCCATATGATCTTATATGTGCCCAGCGTTTCATTTAATGTGGTCTGGTGCATGTGTGTTGCAGCTACTCATGCAGCATTAGGGCACCAGTGCAGTGTCTGCCTGGGGAGGCTTTCCAGTCTGATCCTGGCCTGCTAAAGCTGCACACAAAGTGCCTGAGAGCTCACCTTAAATTAGATGCTGGGCACATGGAAGAATGAACAGGTATGATCACAAATATCATGTTTGGGGTTAGGCCTCCAGAAAAAATTATGGGGTGGGGCAGCGAGATAAAGATTCATTTCTTGATGTATGGTTACTAGAAAATATAGAAAAGATGGTGGGAAAAGGGAGTGGGAACATTATCTTTAAAGGAAAAAAAGTCTGTGATTGCTACTAGATTCAAGGTTAGCACCTTTAAAGCAAGCTAGAGATGGCAGAATCACCTAATGCAGCAGACCAAATCTTCCCTGTTCTTTGTCATGATCAGTTCTAGTATAATACTGGGGCCTGAATACAGAATTCCCCTGTTCCAGTCAGCCAGGTGACTAGGTAGCTGTAGGCAAACAGCAGTCTCACAGGAATGTATAATACTGACCAATTTTACGAAACCCACCAGGGCTACTGATACGTGTCACATGCGTTTAGCTGTCAACAGAAACCTGTATAAAATAAGTCCTCGATACTGTTGTTCTTCCAGGTGGGAGCCATGGCTATCCTACCACAGGTAGCCGCATGTCAAGGCGGGGAGGAAGTGCGCTGGGCTCTTCTTCCAGTACCGGTTTACTTGACATAGACCCCTTGACTTTAATACACTTGTTGGACTTGAAAGACAGAAATGGGTTGGAAAACTTGTGGGGGCTACAGCCACGCCCTCCGGCTTCACTTTTGCAGAACAGAGGTGAGTGGGCAGCTCTAAAAAAACCACCTTCTTCCCTCTGTCTGGGAAATCGTTGCAATGTGTTCACATCTGTAGTTTCTCCTCATTTGTGGTGCTGCTTTAAGAAATCTTTTTTTTCTTGGTGATTATTCTTTCTTTGGTGGCTCTGGGCTGCAGATAAGAACCACCATCTTAAACCTTCTTATGTGGAAGTAATCCCGCAGGAATCAGCAAGGCTTAATCTCACATAATGGGATTAAGGGGCAAATCACCATCATGATCATTGGTGTAATAACCCATAAGAGTTTTGCAAAGACCTCCTGTCCAGTACATTTGGGGCATGTTATGGTGTTAAAGTAATGGGATGTACTTGATGTCTCTCTGAATTGCCTACTAAACCTGTGCATAAAGGAAAAACAGTAAAAATACACTAAGTGTGCTTTCACACACACTAAATAACGCACTTTCAATCCACTTTGCAGCTGGATTTTACTGTGTGAAGTGGCGAAATCCACTTGCAAACTGTTGCTGAAGTAGACTGAAAGTGCATTATTTAGCATGTCTGAAAGCACAGTAACTTTTAGACGGTACATGTCTCTGCCATGTGTGTCCTCCCCCACAAGGAGGGACCAAGGCTAAGAAATGTCTCAGAAATGTCCATTTCTGTGGCCATCTCATTGGCTCTGCATTCTGTGGTACTTGGAAGGCTCAAGTCCCTTTTGCTTAATAAAATTCTGTTTTCCTATACTGATTTTAAAAATTGCTTTGTTCCGGAGCAGTAATTGTATTCTGTGTGGGGGCATGGGAAGCCTCCATGCTCCTTGCCCCTGCAGTGGTTACTGCTGTCACAACTGTTGCCCTTTGTCGGGTCTGTGGAGGAGCACTGTTGCAGAGGAGCATCTTGCCAGGTCCGTGCAGCCCAGCAGCACACCCCGTGATTGAGGCTCAGCTATCATTAAAAACAAAGCCTGTAAAAGGTTGAGGAGGTGGGGGATATAGAGTTTAGCTCTGTCCCTCCCTGGCTGGCTGCAGGCAGAGCTTTCATCTGGACACTTGCCTGCAGCTGTCTTGTCCCTTCCCCTTTGAGCTGGAATGAAGGATGGTTTTCTTGCTGTGACTTAAAGGGAAAAGCTGCAGAATCAGCATGGTTTTGTGTGAAAGAAGAAAAAAATCACTGCAGTTGGGAGGGAAGGTAGAGAAAAAGGTCTGGAGCAGAAGGGGTCTTAGCCTGCTGAAGGAAAAACATGGGAGCCTTGTGGCACTAAAAGACACAGCAAACATTTTTGTAGAATGAGGCTTATTGCCTTGAGGAAGGGGAATCCTACTCTACAAAAGCTTATGTGATAATAAAAAGGTATTCTTTAAAAGAGTGTTATAGATACACTTGTTGTTGTTCAGTCGCACAGTCGAGTCCGACTCTTCGCGACCCCATGGACCAGATCACGCCAGGCCCTCCTGTCTTCCGCTGTCCGCTGAAGTTTGCTCAATTTCATGTTCGTTGCATCGGTGACACTGTCTAACCATCTCATCCTTTGCCGTCCCCTTCTTCTTTGACCTTCAATCTTTCCCAGCATCAGGGTCTTCTCCAGTGAATGCTCCCTTCTCATTTGGTGGCCAAAGTATTTGAGCTTCAGCTTCAGGATCTGGCCTTCCAGGGAACAATCAGGGTTGATTTCTTTTAGGATTGACTGATTTGATCTCCTTGCAGTCCAAGGGACTCTCAAGAGTCTTCTCCAGCACCATAGTTCAAAAGAATCTATTCTTTGGCGTTCGGCCTTCCATATAGTCCAACTCTCGCAGCCATACATTACTACGAGAAATACCATTGCTTTGACCATGTGGACTTTTGTTGGCAAGGTGATGTCTCTGCTTTTTATCATGCTGTTTAGGTTTGCCATCGCTTTCCTCCCAAGGAGCAGGCGTCTTTTAATTTCATGGCTGCAGTCACCATCTGCACAGAACCCCAATTTCTCAAGTGACCCTGAGGGAATGAGCAGATTTAGTCATAGTTTGATTCCTCCTGGTAAGAGGATAACTGTAAACTAAATGCAAAAACAAAAATATGAATCGATGCAGTTGACGAATTCCACAGTGTGATTAAAACAGTGTATATTTTGGTTTAAGAGATTTTGAGTCCAGTGATACCTTTAAGGACGACAAAGGTTTATTCAACGTTTGAGCTTTCATGTGCATGCACACTTCCTCAGATGTCTGGATATATTTTAGTTGGTTAGTGATATGCACCGACTTTGGCTGTAGAGGGTTAAATTAATGGAAGCCAATCAACGTAAGCCGCCCTGAGCCCGTTCACGGGGAGGGCGGAGTATAAATGGAAATAATAAATTAATTAATCCAAACTATTATTGATTTGCACAGCATGTCCCTGGTACTCGGCAGTTCTGTCCTCATATAGCAGCTTGTGGGAAAAGTAGGCCAGTTGGGATTCTTCCAAATGCTGAGGTGTCTGTAGTCAGTCACCATCCTTTATGTACCTGAGGCACAAGGGCGGCATTCCTCAACTCTCGAGAGAGCCGGTGTTTGGGGAGAGACCACTTAACCCTGACTGCATTTGGTAGGTGTGTGAAAGTCCAACATTTACCAAGCTTCGACTGAATATATAACAGTGGGGAAAAGTGACTTTAACTGTACATGTCCTTCAGCTACTCCAGGCTAGTGAAGGTCAGATGCTCCTCTTGTTAGCAAAGAATCGGTAAACTAAATCACATCTGGTAAATAGACTTGGCAGGAGTGACGTATTTGTTCCAGGCCGATTGGCCTATAGCCAGCGATATCTTGTTTCAGGTCACTTTGAAACAACCATTTTGTTGACTTAATAGAGCAGAAGAGAAATGATGATCCATCTGGGACACATGCATGCGCACATCTTCTTTCCACCCTACTGTTCCCTGTAATGATAGGCAGAGAGTGTCAGGAACAGACTTCTGACTGGTGGCTTTTGATTTAGCCTCATGCTGTTGATAAAATAAAAATGGCTGAATAGTTTGAGTCTGGGTTCTTCTAGAAAAACATTTTAAAGACAGATTGGTGTGAGGTGGTGAAGAGAACTTTGCTGCAGTTGTCCTAATCTTCCACAGTTCTTGTGTCTTTATCCCCTTGGTAGCCTTTCTCTCACTGGTATTCTCTCTCTCTCTCTCAAACTTCCATTTGTTTTCTTCTGAAGACAAATCAGTGTAGGAAAGCTGCTTTCCAGTTTGATCTGTTATTGGTGTGATGGGGGAATCCTCTTATTGAAGAGGAATTTCCAGAAGTAGATCTCTTCCAACTCTGCTGTAACGCTGCTTTATTTAAGAATAGACGTCTCACACATTTCTATGTCAGGATAGCCACAAAACTGCTGAAAACATTGGCTAGAACACTGTAAGTCAGTCCCAGCAGTAAACCAATAAAGCACAAGCGGTTAGCTGAAACTTTAAGCCACTTATTATACAAAATGCTATATGGAGGTCTGTTAAGATGTCACTTTATAATTAAAGCTAAATGTGTCGTGCTCCAAATAATTCAAATTCTTTGTCTCATTCTTTTGAAGTGCTCACACTTAACATTACTTGCATAATCCTTTCTTATCTTTACTTCATGTTTTGCAGACTTCTGTATATTTATTTATTTATTGCGTTTATATCCCGCCCATCCCATAAACAGGCTCAGGGCAGGTCACAACAGTTCAATGAATACAATAACATTTAAGACACATTAACACATATAAAATCAATGGTCATGCTTGCCTAGGGAGAATCTGGCCCGCCTGTTGATGTAACTCAGTATGGCTGGTTATCAGTAAGTGGGAGACTGCAACCTTGGGGGGGCCATATGTGGACACCCACTGCCTCAGCCAAAGGCCTGGCAGAACAGCTCCGTCTTGCAGGCCCTGCGGAATTGAATCAGATCCCACAGGGCCGTGATCTCGATAGGGAGCGTGTTCCACCAGTTGGGGGCCAGGGCAGAAAAAGCCCTGGCCCTGGTTGAGGTTAGACGGACATCCTTTGGGCCAGGGATCACCAGTAGATGTTGACTGTCAGAGTGTAATGCTCTCCAAGGCGTATATGGGAAGAGGTGGTCCCTTAGGTGTATTGGTCCCAGGCCGTATAAGGCTTTGAAGGTAATTACCAACATCTTGAAGCAGATCTGGTACTCAACTGGCAACCAATGCAGCTGACAGAGCATGTGTATTAGGGCAATGGGAGCGCAAAGTCTTGGAGTAACTGGACTGGAGTGTGAGGCTCCATCCAGATGTCAGATTGCTGAGCTCATAGATAAGCACAGCTGGTGCCTTTTGTGTAGACTGCTCATGTATCTGCATGGTTCATGCCACAGTGTATAGCGTAGTCGGGACTAACAGAAAAAGAAAGGGGACCAACTGTACGTTTCCTTCCAGGTAATGGGTGTTGAGGGCTGATGTTCTGTTTGCCAACACTGTCACTTGATTGGGGAGGGTGAATAACTACAGGGGAGAAAAATACCATTTAGATGCTGGGGCCTGTGTGTTCTCAAGGGGTGATGTTGGTGAGTGCTGCTGACACCTTTCCTTTTTCCTCTCCATGAAGCGTCTTACTCTCTGAAAGAGCGGGATCAGCGGAGGCACCAGGCCATGTGGCGTGTCTCACCAGACTTGAAGATGCTGAAGAGGTTGAAAAGTCAGATGGCTGAGGTCCGCAGTAAAATGTCAGATGTGAAGAACCAGCTGTCAGAGGTCCGAAGCGGCAACGCCACATCGTCCGATGGGCAGCCTGCCTACTTCTCCGGTGACCAGGGAGCCTTAGCTGCATGTGGGGCGGAGAGCTACAGCAAGCTGCAGGAGCTTGCGCGGGAGGTGCTGATGAAATCATTGCTCTCAGGCTACTGCGTACAGAACTGTAAGTGGGGGTGGGGTTAGCTGTCATTTCTGGAGGAGGGGAACTGTCTAGCTGCCTGAGAATAGAAGCACTCAGCCTTTTAATAGCCTAGACCTGAACGTGTCTCTCCACGGATGAGGTGCTGAAAGAACTGGTAGCATGAAGAAGCCATGTGCTGATTTGGGGAATTGAGTAAAATTCACTCTGCAGAGCTAGTGGCAACATCCCCAGTAAAAGCTGTTTTTAAAATAAAATATACCTGAAGGCCTCCATGTGCGGCTTGCTAGGGTTGATTGGGGAGCTCAGACAGTCTTCTCATCCTGTGTCAAATTAACTTTATGCATAGCATGAACTTTAATCTGCTTTTTACCAAATTGGTGTTCTAAGTGCCAAGATGGAATTGGCATTGCCATACGTACCCATTCAGCCTGAGAAGCCTCTCCTTGGTTCTTACAGGAGACATGGTGACAGCCTTCCTGGGTGGGGAGGGGAGGATCAGAACATGCCTTGATTCCCCCCTCCCGAGTATCCCCCGGGTCCTGATAAAAACAACCCCCGCAGCAAGAAGATTGGGTGACCGGTGCTAGCTATTCCTGCTGCAGGAGCCTGCTGTGAGCCAGCCCCCAGCAGTGGAAAGGACAGCACAGGCAGGTCACCTCAGGCCAGTGGCATAGTGAAAGGGGTATGGAGCTGGTCCATGCACTGATTCCCACTAGAGGAAAACTAGCCTCTGGTGCTCACCCAGCATCTCAAGCCCACCCTCCTGTGAAAAAGTCAAGGCCCCCATTAGAGCAGGGCTTGAATCAGAACTTGCTTTGAGCTGCAAAAGGGGGGAATGTGATGGGCGTGAACAACGGAACCGCTCTGGCACTCCTCCCACGTCACCTCTGCCAGCTTGCCCCAAGTCCCCCTCTCCTCCAGCTGAACAGCAACTGCCTGGCTGTACAACTGCTGACCTGCTGCACAGATTTGGATGAACAGGGCCAGAGCTCCATGGCCAGAGGGGCACAGAAGAGTAGGACTGTGGGCTGGTGACGAGAGGGTACCTGGATGGGAGCCAGATAAGTCGGAAGAGCTGCTAACAGGAATTGGTGGATGAGGTCCAGGTTGAAGCAGGGCCACTGCCCCTCCCTCCCACCACGTGTCTGAATTCTTTGGGATGTGGGAAGAGATGCTGATGGAAGGCCTTTCTTTTTTTCCTTGCATTGCATTTCTCTGCCTTTCACTTCCCCTCTTTCTTCACCTTTTTTTTACCTTTTTTCCTGTCTCTTTTTTTCCTTTTCCACCAATTGCTCCTCTCTCTCCCCTTCAGCCTTGATTTTTCTTTCTCTTTTCCTTGTCAGCCTCTTTTTCTTTACTGACCCTGCATTTTACTCCTTTCATACCGATTCTTTCTTTCCAGAATAGAGAGGTAGATCCCTCTTACACATGTCAGTGCATTGGATGTACAGAGCAGCTTCTCTTGCAGAAAAACAACTTTTACTATGTTTTCCCCCTGTAAATTTCAGCCTCCCACAAGTGAGTGCCGTGCATCAGACACGGCTGAAAGGCAGGCCTTCCCTTTGGGGAGAGTGGGTACCTCTCTTCTGAGGACATTACCAGATGTGTGCTGGGAGTTCCATGTTTGGAGCTTCTGATGTGTTTTTGAAAGCTCATTTTGAGGTATACAGTGGCCCAATTCAGACTGGAACCAGGGTACGTGGGGAGGAGGAGCTTAAGCCTCCACCCCCCCTTCTGCTTTTCCCAACCTGAAATGTCTGCAGGTTGGGGTATGGTTGCAGTCAAGCACCAATCAGGCTCCAGTAACTCCTTGAGTTGTGCACCTCTGGAGTAGACCAAAGCTGCATAACTTGTGACCCACCAAGCCGAGCTCTTCCGAGAAGCCATCTGTTGTGCCCCACTGGATGCTTGACAGCCTTTCCAGATCTCGCTGTTATGAGTAGATTGGAAAATTAAGTTTATCAAGCTGCATTTATCTTGGTGAGTCACAAGACAAGCAGTTTCTTGAATTAGGTAGCTACTCCTTGAGATATGATGGACCAAAATTGGAATAATGAGCACTTGAATTAGTGTGGCAGTCATAGCTGGAGGAGCTTGTCCTGGGGCCCTGAGAAACTTCAGGAGTGCCAAGGACAGATTGTCTTGGAGAGAGCTGACTGCATGTGGACTCCTCTAAGACAGGGGGATGTCCGTTAGTATGTGAGGGCATCCAGTTGAAAATTCTTCCTGGAAACTGTGGTCACAGTTGCTCTTCCTTCAGGGGCATGTGTTTGTGTTGCAGCTACACACAAGAAAAGCCATTCCACCAAAGCTGGTCGAAGTGGGGCAGCAGGCAGCTTGTCTCTGCGAAGAGCCATGGATGGTGGGGATGGGAATCTTCTTCGCTCCAAGGGAGACTGCCAGAGCTCCTCTGAAGGTACAGACAGGGAAGCAGGTTGTCTTGTGGGTTTTTTTCATGCCTTTGGGCCAGACAGCTCTTCTGTAAACCTTCTTAAGATGGACAGTTGTGGAACTGCTTGCATACAAACTCAGAGCTGCCTTCTCCTGCCCCTGAGTATTTCATGTGTCATTTCTGCCAAGCTCTCAGTTGTGAGGAAAGGGCATTCTGTTGCATTGATGATTCCTTCCCTACTTATGGGAGGAATTTTGTGAGTTCTAGCTGTCTTAATACACTGTGGCTCACAGCCTATGCTGGTGATCTGCATGATAAATCTGTTCCTTTAATTTGGATCAATCATGTTACCCTACCCTAGTCCATGCTAGGAGTTAATATAAACAAAATAAACAAGCAAAAAAGAAGAACAAAACAAAACACTAAAGTAAATGACCTCCTTACAGATGCTGGGAATTCTGCTGTCCAGTCGGACAACATTCTGGGGGCAATAACAAGCTTGCCAAGTCACATTTCTTTCCCACCTTCACTTAATGTGATGTCCCAGGGTTCTGCATACCTTTTGTCCATGTACAAGAAGCCAAGTTCCATCCTTGGCATCTCTTACTGACAAAGTCTCTGGTGATCAAGATCCTTTCACCTCTGCTGTTTTGTCCACCATGCTTCCTGCAGTTCTGTGTGCACCTATGTCACTCTATATGAGGGCTACTGGTCTCCAATCATTCTGTTTAGTGATAAATGGGGAGGATCTAGGGCTCAGTGGAGGAGCATCTGCTTGGCATGCTGAAGGTCATAGGTTTAATCTCTGACCCTCCGGTTAACGGTCTGGCAATAGGGGATGTGAAAGACCTTTCTCTGCCTGACACCTTAGAGAGCTGCTGCCAGTCTCAGTGGACAGTACTGACTTTGATGGACCAATGGTCTGATCCACTGTAAGACAGATTTGAGGTGCTCTGTTGCACCCCCCGCTCCGACAGGAAAAAATAATGTGATTTCAAAAGATTCTTATGTCTTCAATGCAGCACCTGAAGAGAAGCCTATGATAGGCCCAGATCCGGTGACTCATAATACATGTCTTTTGCTGGGCGGTCTTGTGTCTTTATCGCTCTACTGTTCCTGCAGACAGTACCCCTCTTGTTGAAGAGGGAAGCTTCCAGTGGTAGAATTCCAATGTTCCCTTTCACTGGGTTTATAATTAGCTGCCTCTCAATGTGCGCAGAGATTACTGTGGCCTGTGTAAGGCTCATATATTAAATTTTCCCTGCTACTTTTGACAGGTCTTTATTGATCCTTTTCAAAGCAACCTGCCTGAATCCCCCCCTTTGTTTTACTAAGATTGTCAGCTCTGTCCAGCTTCCACTGCTGTGTTTCCTGGCATTTTTACATATCTATATGTGACACTGTAAACAAAACTGTTGTTTTGCTGTGTCTTTTACCCTTCATGGGATGCCCAGACTTAGTTTTCTTTCTTTCTGAGACACACCTAATATGCATCATGCATGTAGTCTCAGCAGGGTCCTTTCTCTCACAGCATTTCTTTTGTCTATGATCTTCTAGAAGGAGTGCCATCTCCGATGACTCCTTCACTATGTGTGGGAACCTTTCCCAGTAACTGCTGGTGTTCTGCAATATTGATTGTCTTGACATTACCTACCTTGACATGATGGGCATAGTCACTGTGTCTCTGGTTTTAGTCCAAACGCTTCACAGAGTTAAAGGAGGCACTGTCATCACGTTTCAACTGATTAGCAGACACCAGTTCCCTGGTATTCTGATTGGAGGTCTGGGCTACCTGGCATGACCCCACAGGATGACATTCTAGGCCCTGGCCTTTGTGCTTTATTCCTGACAATAACCCTGTTGTTGAGGAATGCACTTCTAATCCCTGACAAAGACAACCTGCTTTTATACCTTTTTCTTTCTGCCTATATTGCTGCACAGATTGCTCTGCAGACTACACAAGTTTTTTTCCTTGTGGCGCATTGTGTCCATCCTTTCTTTAGCCACAACATACCTCATTTTACTGCCTTCATTACCATTGTGCAGATCTGCTTACTCTCACTCCTGCTGAGACAGGAGACTCTCTACAGAAACTGCAGTAAGGTTTGGACCCTGTTTCTTGTGCTGTTGAATGTTTTTGGCAACTGATTTGGACCAAAAAAACAACAACAAACCAATCTTTTCTTTGTTGGGTTACTAAGCATGCTACAAAAAAGGGCCGCTTCAGCTCTGGCTCCTACGAGCCTTCGATCCCCTCCGGAGGCCTTGGCACACGATTCTGTCAATCCCACAAACCGTCCTCGCCTCCCTCGAGTGGTGGGCTCAACCTGTCCACCTCCTTTCCGGGATGCCATTTCGTCCTCCTCTTCCCAACTTGCTGTTGACCACGGACGCTTCCCTCTCGGGTTGGGGAGCCCGGAGCGGAACGCTTACTGTTCAAGGGTCTTGGTCTGCTCGAGAGGCAGCTCGCCACATAAATTACCTGGAGTTGCAAGCAATTTACCTGGCCCTCCGGTCTTTTCTTCTGACCCTCCGAGGCCGTGTCGTCCAAGTGGCTTCCGACAGCACCACGGCTGTTTATTATGTCAACAAACAGGGCGGCACTGCCTCTGTTCGTCTCTGCACCTTGGCAATAGACCTCTGGTCCTGGTGCCTCCGCCACTCCATCACGCTCTCGGCGATCCATATTCCCGGGGATCAGAATGTCGATGCGGACCGGTTGAGTCGTTCTGCCTCATCGGACAACGAATGGTCCATTCCCCTCCGGTATCTTCGGCCTTTGTTTCGGGAGTTCGGTCACCCATCTGTCGACGGCTTCGCGTCCGTCGACAATGCTCGATGTCGCCTGTTTTTCAGCAGGGGTTCCCCATCTGCTCGGTCGCTCAGGGATGCCTTTCTCCACAAATGGAACAGAACCCTGTTTTATCTGTTTCCTCCGTTCCCTCTCATCTCTCGGGTCGTGCAGAAGATTCGTGCAGACCGCACCTCCTGCATTCTGATCACTCCGTGGTGGCCACGCCAGGTCTGGTTCCCGCACCTGCTTCAACTCTCCTGTCGTTCCTTCCGTCCCCTCCCTGTCGTCCCAGATCTCCTTTCTCGGGCCCGAGGGAGAATCATCCATCCCAATCCGGGATTTTTCAAATTAACGGCCTGGAAGATCCAGCCCTAGACTTCCCGCCTCAGGTCTCTGAAATCCTCCTGAATGCTAGGAAGCCTTCTACTCGACGTTCCTATCGGTTCAAGTGGAACAGATTCCAATCCTATGCTACTGATCACT
Source organism: Gekko gecko (assembly GCA_029375565.1). Taxonomy (NCBI): domain Eukaryota; kingdom Metazoa; phylum Chordata; class Lepidosauria; order Squamata; family Gekkonidae; genus Gekko; species Gekko gecko. Next base: position 17,318,508 of record JAPDNY010000016.1, on the reverse strand, counting down.
CCTTCGATCCAATTCGATCATCTCTCCATGAGATCTTCGCCTACATCGTGCATTTGACGGATGCGGGCCTGGCATACTCGTCCTTGAGGGTTCATTTGGCGGCGATCTCCGCCTACCACCCCCTCATCCAAGGCTCGTCAGTGTTCTCCCACCGTCTCACCAAGACGTTCCTCAAGGGTCTTCTTCGCATGTGCCCGCCTAGGAAACCGTTGGTGCCTTCCTGGAGCTTGTCTCTAGTCCTTTCTCAACTCATGGCTAAACCGTTCGAGCCGATGGCTACCGCCGACCTCAGGTTAGTGTCCTGGAAGACGGCCTTTCTCGTAGCCATTACCACTGCACGCAGAGTAGGGGAACTAGCTGCCTTTAGGGCCGATCCCCCCTACACCGTTTTTCATAGGGAGAAGGTGGTCCTTAGAACAGATCCTTCCTTCCTCCCTAAAGTCATCTCTGCCTTTCACCTCTCTCAGTCGTCTGTTCTGCCTACATTCTTCCCGAACCCGACTGATGCCTCTCAGAGAGCCCTGCACTGTTTAGATGTGCGCAGAGCGCTCTCTTTCTATCTACACAGGACGCAGCCCATACGTAAATCTCCTCAGCTGTTCCTGGCTTATGGCCCCCCTCACGCGGGGGAACCCATTTCTTCTCAACGTCTCTCTAAGTGGGTGACTTCCACCATAGCCCTTTGCTATGAGCTGGCACGTCAACCCATTCCTACCTGTCTCACTGCCCATTCCACACGGGCGGTGTCGACGTCCACCGCTTTCCTGGCCGGTGTCCCGTTGGAAGACGTCTGTGCGGCTGCTACGTGGTCCTCGGCATCGACCTTCGTGACCCACTACGCACTCGACGTCCGAGCTCGGCGGGATGCTGCCTTTGGTCAGACGGTACTGCGATCTCTCTTCGCTTGACCCTGCTGGACCCTCAGGTAGGACCCGTGGGTGATTTTGTTTGATGGTGATGCTGTATCTTAACCATTATTTTTGTGTCCTTTGCAGCTGCCAGCTCCCTCCTCCAACTGGTTCAGCTCTTGTAATCACCCATGTGTGGGACTGCACAGAGACCACGACGAAGATAAACAGGTTGCTTACCTGTAACTGATGATCTTCGAGTGGTCATCTGTGCAGTACCACAATCCCACCCAGCCTTCCCCGCTGCTGGCATCTCCAGATGTCCTGTTTTGGATTCTTTGGCCTTGACAGTGGCGGTCGAAGGAACTGAGTGGGAGGCGGCTCTCTCTCCCGCTCTGGGCATGCGCAGTGCATGTCTCCTCCCCCAGAGCGGGGGGAGAGCCCGCCAAAAGCTGAGGAAAAGCTCTAGAAGTTTCTCCGAACGAGGTCGTGCGCAGGCGTCCAACCCATGTGTGGTACTGCACAGATGACCACTCGAAGATCATCAGTTACAGGTAAGCAACCTGTTTATCTTTTTGCCCCTAGGAGGCAATCAACCAACAGAATACATACAACAGTACTTGGAAGGCATTCACTCGATGGTGTAGGTGAAAGAGAGTCAGTGCCCTAAAACCACAACTCAAGTCACTTCTAGACTTCCTTGAAGAAGGCATTGGCAGAGGTTTGAGAGCTGCAAAGTTCAGACGGCGAGTTGTAGTGCTGTCTACAGTGTTACCTCACGGCGTCAGTCTCTTAAGACATCCACATATACATCACCTCATCATGGGAGCAACTTGAAAAGATCCTCCACAGATGCATAGATTTCCAACCTGGAAATTACATACCATGCTTTCATCCCTCACCAAACCATCCTTTGAGCCAATTCGAGAGATTCCATTGAAGTGGCTGAGAATGAAAACTCTATTCCTGGTGGCCATCACTTTTATGAGAAGGGTGTCAGAGCTTGGAGCACTTTCCATCAGCAGGTCTCTCAAGGCTTGTATCATTGAAGCATACAAGATCCACAAGCTGGACGTGCCACAAGGAACCACAGCTCATTCAACCAGTGCAGCATTTACTAGACACGCCATGGTAGAAGTATACAAGGCAGTGACATGATCATCCATCTTTACATTTATAAGCACTATAAGATAAACACCTACAGTTTGGCTGATGCTGCCTTTGGCAGAAGAGTTCTTTAACAGAAGACGATGACCCACCCAGGACATGAGGACACTGCTGTGGAAGGTCCCACCAAGATGTTCTCCGCCTCAAAGGGAGAACAGACCATTGGATACTTACTGTGAAGGGTCCTTCTCTGAGGAAAAGGAAGACGTCTTGTCCCTCCCAAGTCATCGTCAATCAGTCAGTCAGTCAACCAATCAAGCAAGTAGCTGCAGGATTCCTTCCTGTCTTAACTGTTCCACACTTAACTGTTCTTACTTGTCTTACATTAATGTTATACGTTAACTGCTCTGTCCAATTGTAGAGTATAGAGTAGCTTAACTGCTTTTGGAGTTGCCAGAACTGAAGGGCGGGTGACTCTGATGGCAGACAGGAAGGAGGGAGGAAAGGTGTTCCTGCCTCCCTGAGTGGATGGTAAGAATCACCCATCAAGATGTCTTCCTTTTCCTCAGAGGAGAAGGACCCTTCATGGTAAGTATCCAATGGTCCTTCTGGGGCACTTGTATCTACCTGTACTTCTGTGATTTCCTCGTATGCTCCGTTCAGGAATGGGGAAAAGGTTATCAAGGAAATGATGCCATTCCTTCTCAAGGTTTCCAAGTATACCTGAAAAATTCTCTGGTCCCATCCTGGAATCTGATATATCTGGGAGGTCCCATTCATCATTTGTCTGGTTTTCCTACCAACATGGAACTGCAGGTTGTTGTTAGAGGGATTCTACACAGGACATCTGCAGACCTCGTGAAACACATTTGAGGTTTAAACATCTCCCCTCCCACTATCATGGGAAGGAATCCACTGCAGGCCCTTATCTGACATCATTAGGTACTAGTCCCACTCAAAGTCAGAATTTTTTTCCAACTGTGCCTTGATTTACCTAACCAATCCCTATCTTTCCCTGGATACCTTGTCTTTATAACGGATGCAAGCCTTTCAGGATGGAGAACACTCTGGGGACCAAATGGTCCAGAGATGATGGACTAAGTAAATTAAGAGCCTAGAAGGTTAAATGAATCCAAATCAGTGAGCCCGATATTTAAATAAATAAATATAGAATATCATCAGTTATAACAAAGAACAAGTATTTCCTACAAGATATTAAAAAAAAAAAAAATCGAACCCAGTTACAGGCCCTAATAGAGCCTCAATTTAGATTTAAAACATACAGTACTCTCAAAGACCTTATATGACCCTGACCAGATGCTTTTCGGCCTTATGGCTTTCTTCAGTAGTCAAGTGTAACAATTACACAATGGCTCCACATATTGCAGAAATAGTACAATAATAAATTAATATAGGATCAAGTTCGAATTGTGTTTTAATCAATATCTGTGGCTTTAGGCAGAGATATGTTTAGGAGGCTTCATTTGAAATCACCTTCTGCCCAAGTCAGGTACACATATCCTGAATGGTAGTTCAATCGTGTGCCTTCCTAATCTTGGCCCAAGGAACTCAATCCAAAGTGCAATATGGAACCATTGTGGCATAATAATGTCTAGTCTCCTTCAGAGATGATGGACAACAGAAGAAGCTGCACACAGTGTAACCTGGCTTGAGATCAGGGCAGTACATCCTGCCAAACACTTTCAGTCATGACCTGGCAGGAGAATTTGTCCTGGTCTGAATGGGTGAAATCCTGTGCTGCTGGGAGGAACAAAGTTTTTGCTCCGTGTACAAAGAGTACACTGCTTTCCTCCAACTGGACAAAGACCAGGCTGGCATCTCAAACAGCACTACATGTCTAGGACAGACTACTTAAGCTGCCAAGAGCTCAAGTCCTCAGCCCCAGGGCAATACAGAGAAGGCCTGGTATCCCTTCTTGAATCTCTTTACGTTGCCCATAAAACTGCAGAGATCCCCCCCCCAATCCCTCAGGTGGAGCAGACATTCTTACTTAGGATTGGCTATCAGGCTTTCTGGAGTTTTCGGGAAGATCAGTGCATCACTGGTAGCATGCTGTCCATGTAGGCCCTGATTTTTGGACACCAGCCTATAAATCATTCAGCCGCCACGGCTCTTTCCACCTGCCCACAAATGTTTAAATGAATCCTGTTTCTCTGGCTTGCCTCTGATTGGAAGGCTGAGCAGAGACTGCCAAGATTGAAGCAGTTACCCTGAGCAGGTCACTGATACCATCTTAACCTTACGAAGGATGGCCGCAGACTGTGTTCAGGAAACATCCGGGGGGGGGGGCGGTCTTTGTCATTGTAAGCACGTCTCATGCCAGCTGCTGGCACCAGAGAAATCTGAGCCTTTCTGCAGTCTAGCCTGGATCCTGGGTCTGTGGTCTGTGGCCAGGCACCTTTTAAAGTACTGGGTTTCAGCTTGGTCATCAGTCCTGGCCTAAAAAGGGATCAAGATCTCTGTCAGCAGATCCAGGCTAAAGTGCTTCCTTCAGTACACATCTCTTCTCTGGGAAAAGGAATGGCACAGGCTGAGTGTTGGTAGGTCTCAGAATCTACATCGGATGCGTAGCTCGCTTCTGAAGAACAGACACCTTTTTTCCTTTCCAACTTAAATGGGGGAAAAGTAACACTGGCAAGTTGGCTCAAGGTGTGAATCTCACTAACCTACGAAGTCCAGCTCATTGCCGTCCCCTCCTGACTTAGCAGTACATTCTCCAAGGAGAGCTGCAGCTTTGGTTGCATTCAGCACCCAGGCCCCTCTGGAGGTAATCTGTGGAGTGGCCTCAGTGGGGCAGGACCGTATGCTGAACTTCTGTAACTCTTTTGGCACGGGATTGAAAAGGAGAGTGCTTCACGCCATTTTCCTGAAGGTCACTGGGCGGCCCATCTGCACATGCGAGGTGTGCATGCAGCCCTCCCACATCCCAGCCTGGATTCCCTGCTCCACTGACAGAGAAGGGGCCATTGGAACTTAGATGAGTTCCCTTTGGTGGATGAGTGGCATTCAGCCCTGCCTGGGGTACTTTTGCTACAAGGCTGCTGATGGAACGACAGTCTTAAATTATTTGTTCGTGTCCCCTTTGTTTGCTACCGTACTTTCACGTGCAGACCTCCAGTTGTATGATAAGGTGGCAATTTTGTTTTCTGGGGTAGTTCTTTCACACACTTTCCCTTTCCTCCAGTGGGTTATTAATTGGCTTGGGGCAGCCTAAATAGCCCAGACTGCCCTGACTCCTGAGCTCTTCAGAGCTTGGAAGCTCAGCGGGGTTGGCCATGGTCTGTACTTGAATGGGAGACCACCCGGGAAGACTTGGGTCTGCTGTGCAGAGGAAGGCAACGGCAAACCACCTCTGCTCATCTCTTGCATTGAAAACCCCACGGGGTTGCCATAAGTTAATTGCAACTTGCTGCCTTATTATTATTACTGTGAATTGTCACTGTGAGATATTTGACTGGGGGATGGTGTTCTGTAATTTGGGATCTAGGAACTGCAGAGGTATCTTCACAGGCTCCTTGCTGTTCTAAGCAACACTGTTTTCTGGAACTGAGTTGGTGTTGTTTGCTCAATGCCCAAAATGTCCAGGTGTTTCTTGAGACTTCGAGGCACTGCTCCAAGAGCTCCAGTGACAACTGGCACCATGGTCACCTTCTTCCAGAGGTGCTCGAACTCTTTTCATGGGTCTTGGTATTTCATGATTATGTTCTTTCTTTTCTATTCTGCTGTCTCCTAGAACGGCAACGTCAGTGATCCAAACCCCATTTCTCATTTTTTTTTCTACAGTTCTGATATCTGGGGTGCTATGCTCCAGGTGTTTATCTATTTGTAAGTCCCAAATAATCTTTGTTTCCTCATTCTCCATGACCTTGTCTGGTTTGTGCTCCCATGAATTTCTGACCAATGGTAAGCCATACTTCTTGCAAAAATTCCAGTGCAACAGAGCTGCAACTCTATCGTGACATTCTTTATAGTCAGTTTGAGCAGTTTTACTGCAGGCACTGTCCATGTGGTCGACTGTTTCATCCTTCATCTGGCAAAGCTGACATTCTGAATCTTGGCTTCCGTACTGTTTGTTTCAAGAGCCTGCTCTTGCGCAGCTAGAATGAGTCCTTCTGTTTCTATTTTGGAGCCACTTCCAATTCAACTTTATTCTCTTTGTCTTTCAAATATTGCCCATGCAAGTGCTTTTATCCTTATCTATATCTATATTTATATAATTTTATTATTAACTTCACTTATTTATTTAGCATGGTCCTGCCTGCAGGGCAAATGGCAAGTGGTGCCCAGCTTCCATTTATCCTCCAAAGAGAAACTTTCACACTTAAGTTCCAGTTGAGTCAGGAGGCGGGGCCTATCTTTAGATTCCTGACCCCACTGGTGGCAGGCATCCTCCTCTAGCTTATATTTGCATTTGCTTTTCTCCATGGTAGAGTCTTAACTAACGTGCCTGAAGGCAAATGCAGATGTCTGTTTCGGGGGGCGGGGGCGCAGCATGTTGTTGACCATGATTGCTCTAGAGAGCCAAGGTTGTGGCAGGGGTTGCCCTTGAAATGAAGCAGGTTGACCTACATGCTGCTTTTTGAAAAGTCCTCTTTATCTGAAAACGCTCCCAATAAGAGCTGTGTTGGATCAGATGAAGGCCCATCTGGTCCAGCAACCTGTTTCCAGCATCTGGGACTGTGGTAGAGGATGATGAATGTGAAGGTTTTATGTGGTGGCTTTGGCCAATAGCTCTTCGTAAGAGCTACTGTGACAGAACGATGTCCTTGCCCAAGAGCGCTCTCTGAGGCCGAGGGCTGCTTGCCGTATTGTTAGAAACTGGCCGTTGCAGCGTGGGCAGCTGCTTGACAGACCTTTCCTCTCCCTTGCCATGTGTTGTCTAGGGAGCGTGAAGCCCGGCAGCCGACATGGCTCCCCCAGGTGCCTGACTAGCAGCTGTGCCTCAGAGCCGGCCCCGGCAAAGCCTGAAGACAGGCATTGGGAAGCCTCTGATTCTGATGCCAGTGCTTCTGGCTCAAATGGCATTGCACCGGTGGAGAAAGCAAGGAAAATCGTAGCGCTGGGGTAAGTACGTGTGGAGTTGTTGTTTGGTACAGCTTGAAGGGGAAGGCTGCATTCAGGGCTCACCTTCAGTTGCTTGTAGAGCAGCCCTTTGCCCATCGGCTCATCAGTAGCCGTTCTATTTACTTTCCTTGCCTTTCGTTCTTAGCAGCCCTCAGTTGTGTTGTGTAAGAAACTGGTATCTGCAGAACTTTGTAGCTGCACATTATTGAAGCCAGCAATTCTGGCAAAGGTTTTTAAAGACTGTCACTAGTTGCCTTGATCTAAAGAAATATTCAGAAATGCAAAGCCACACAATGCCACTTACTGAGACCAAGGAAAATAACAGGCGATAAAGTGCAAGTTTCTGCGTCCTCTCGAACTCTGCGTCTGCTTGGCAAAAGAGAGAGGGTGGGTGGGAGGCAGGAAGAGCTGTGTCAGGCTGTGGAGAAATACATTTTCTCCCGGAGGGAGGTTGGCAAGCAACAAGCCTCCACTTGGGGTTTTAAAAGGGGTTTTTCCCCCCTACAGGCTGGGAAGGAGGAAGTCTGTCAGTGGCTTTCCAGGCCTGCCTCTAAAGAAACGCTAATAGGGCTAGCTAGGGACAATGGGAGGCTCAAACTTCCCCCTTCTCCACCCTCCCCTCTTCAGGCAGTACATCTAGATGTAAAATGCAAGATACTCTTCGGCTTCCTGGAACCAGCAGAAAAAGAAGTCTTGACCTGGGCTGACCAGGGTCTAGTGGGTGGAGACAGAGCGTTAATAAAAAATCCCCTTGCAAGAGGAAGTTGGTCCCTTTTCCTTGGGGTGCTTTTGTGCTTGGAAGGGCCCTGGTCCTCTCAGAGGGAAGTCACTATATTGATCAGATGGTGGTGGTAGCAACTACTGGCGAGTAAGAGGAAAAGCCCCTCCAGGGAGTTTGGAACCCCCAAGGAGTCAGGGTGGAACAGGGCCTGCAGGCCATTGTAGGCACATTCTGCCACACAGGCCCTTAACTGAAGGCTTTTTAATGCCAGGCAGACTTGAATAGATTAGGTGCAGCGACTGTAAAGTCACACCATAGGCTGCTAGGAAGGAGGCGGAAGAGAGGTCTGCCTGCAGTTGAAACTGTTAAAAAAAAAGTCGATCTTGCACTTAAGAGGCTGAGATTGTTCTCCTGCAGAACTGGAAGTAATTTTTGTATTTTATGGTGGCTGAAATTTTGCCACTTGGGAATTCAGAAGTGTGGAGGGTGAGAAGTTGTGCAGATTTTCTTGCTTTGCCCATTTTAGTTTGTGGCCTCCAGGCCTTATTCACTGTGGCCTAAGGCAGTGAGGTAGTTCAGTGTGACAAGGGGAATGGTTCGGGAGAATCCACTTTCTAGGCTTTGTAACCTTGGAGTTCTTAAGCAGTGGTGGCCAGGGGTCCTGATTTGACACTTGGATGCTTGGAGGGAATAATCTGCCTCCTCTTCCGCTCGCTCTCTCCTTTTAAAGGTCCAATTCAAATAGATGTCGTCTGGAAGGAACTGAGTCAGCTGATTTGGAAAACAACACTGAAACCGGAGAGCTGCTGCCTGGGCTTTCTGTAGGCACCTTGGCAGGCCCAGAAGAAGGTAAGCCCAAGGCCAGTCTGCTAGAGAAGGGCCCAGAAGCCAAACATGCATGTGGGCATCCTGAATTCTGAGACCTGGAGTGTTCAGGTCCAGTGTCTCGATGATCTGGCCCCTTGTCATTTGTCTAGGTCACTGGAAAGCTAAGAGGAGCCAAAGGCTGTCAGTGCAGATGCAGCCTCTGAATGGACTTCTGTCTTTGTCATTCAAGGCACATCTTGCCAGTTCTAAAGGCTCCACTGTACTAGATGGCTGAGCCTAAAGGTTTTTGGCAGTCCTTGTAATTAAAGCGGGGGGGGCGGGACAATCACTTCTGTTCATGCTTTGCATTGGGAAGATCCCCAGTTCAGTCCCTGGCATCCTCAGTTTAGGTGCGGGTATTATAGGGTTGGGGAGAGCCCTGAGACATTGGAGAGCCATGTCCACCACTGATCAGTATGCGTAACACTAAGCTGGGTGCATCAAGTTTCTGAGGCTGGTTACGTGTGTGAATCTTTTATAAGTTGCACAACTCAGTGCAATGCATACAGTCATACACGCACGCACACACACACTGCTGGAGAGCTGGGAGAAAACTGTAGCTTAGCCACGAATTTGGGAAGTATCCCCCACCTCTCATCTGGGAAAAGGGTCCATGTTACAGAGAAGCTGGCTGAGCACAGACTGAATAAAAGGTTGGCTCATGTCCCGAGGCTGTGACTTTCTCCCCTCTTAGCACAGCATGGCCTGAAGCCGGCTTAGCAGTGATGGCATGTTTGCTTTTGCTTACAAGAAGCCACGTTCGGGTGCTTCAGAACACTAGTGGATCCCCTCCTGGGACCGAGAGTTGACTATTCATTCAGGAGGTTGTTTGTTTTTTTAAAAACCCTTCTTGCAGAACTTTGCCTCCCAACCCTGCAACACAGTTGAATTTCAGCATGTGAGGAATTGCTGTTTGGAGCGGGCGTTGAAAAGCCCGCCTCCCTCGTTATCTGCAGCGGGCAGCCCTGTGTGGGTGTTGCAGAAAGGGGTCTCTGCCTTCGGCTGAAAATGCCTTCTGAGTCATTATGCTTAAAGCATCATTAGCTCTTGCAGCTTGGCTGCTGTAGGAGGAGGGGGCGGGGGATATACTTAATTTTTAAGAAGTTGTATTGTAGAAAACCCTCAGAGACAAAGATTGCTGCTTTATTTCTTTCTGGATAAGGAAACAACTGGAAGTAACAAAATCATTTTAGTTTGGGATTTTTGGTAGCCATAGAGACAGAGAGCGCTGGTGGCTCTCTGCTTAATAAGCAAGGACAAAGGAACTGGGAGTCTGGTAACTCAGGATGCTACTTGTGCTGGAGAACCCTAACTTTAACCTTTAGGGTCTTGCGAATTGAGGAGAATCCTCTTTAAAGGAGATCCTCGATAGAAGCCCTGCCGTGCTCTTCTGTGTCTGCAAAATATTTCTCAGTTGCTGTGGCAAAAACAATTCCAGGTGTGACTGGGAATGCTGTCTGGAGCAGCAGGGCTCTACTTTGAGAAGCTGGCCATTGTAAATCTGCTTAAAGGCTGGAACTTTTCCTCCCAGTGCTATTCAACTTTGATGTCTTTGTGAGGAGTGGCTTGCTGATGTACAGCTGACTGGTGAACTGGCTGGCTGGCTACCAGTAATGGAAAACAGCTTAAATGGCAGAAGCAAGACCCCTCATCAAATTGATTTAAGAGTGAAAATACAAATTAAATTGATGGTCTTCAACATAAAATTTTCAGCTGAATCCGTGTGGCTTAACAGCGCTGTCTGATAATATTCCCTCAGGTGGTTTCCTGAATTCCCCCCTCCCGACCCCGAAATGTATTGAGAATGGGGTTGTAAGGAATGCTCCCTCTAAGCCAGGGATCCTCAAACTTTTTAAACAGGGGGCCAGTTCACTGTCCCTCAGACCGTTGGAGGGCCGCCACGTTCGCCCCTCCCCCCACCAGCCTGCTCGCCCCGCCGCCGCGTTCGCCCCTCCCCCCATGACCAGCCTGCTCGCCCCGCCACCGCGTTCGCCCCCTCCTCCCCACCAGCCTGCTTGCCCCGCTGCCGCGTTCGCCCCCTCCCCCACCAGCCTGCTTGCCCCTTCCTCCTCCTCAGCTCCTGGGCGCTCTTGCCGCCCAGGGCTGCTGGAGGAAGAAAGAGGCCGCAGGGGGGACGGCTTTGGGGGGCGGGGGCGGCAATTTGCCGCCCTAGTGAGCGAGCCAGCAGTGCCTCTCCCAATGGGGTTACTCGGGAGGAGGAGCCCGGCAGGTGGGCGGGGGCGCTGCTGCTGCGCTCCCGAGGAGGAGGCAGCTCCGGGCGGGGGGGGGGTCGGGCATAAACACTCGGCGGGCCGCATAAATGTCCTCGGCGGGCCGCATGTGGCCCGCGGGCCGTAGTTTGAGGACCCCTGCTCTAAGCTGTGGGAGCCTTGTAGGCAGAAATTCTACTTTGTGAGCTACTGGCATTAAAGTTGTAAGCAAGCAATTTGGCTACTGCATAAATTAGTTTCCTCTGGAGCCATCCTTCGTGAGCTAAGGCAAAAATGTGTGAGCTGAAGGCTAAAAAACTGTGAGCTAGCTCACACTAACTCAGCTTAGAGGGAACACTAGTTGTAAATAGTGTGATGTTTAAAGTGGCCAAGGAGACATATAGCCAGTGGTGCACAGATTGTGGTTAACCACTGTTTTCTATTAGTAGCTGTCAGTTCTAATCTAAACCTGTAAAACCTGTAACACTAAGATAGTTCCTAGATTAACTGGACCTTAATTTAACCCTTAATAAGGGAACCACATTTTATATACTTTTAATTTTCTTTTTAAGATACAGCTTAGACTCATTATACAAAGTTACAGTATTCCCTTTCAGTGTTATTGTGAGGATAAAACGGGGAAGGGGAGAACAGCATATGCTATCCTGAGTTCCTTGGACAAAGGGCAAGGTTAAAAAAAACATTAAAGAGTGATAGAAATCCCTTTACAGAGAGACAAGTATAGCATATTAAATTAAGAGCATTAATTTCCCTCCTGGAAGAAATATGAGAATTTCACTCTGAGTTGTCTTCTGGTTTTATTTACTGTCGCTGAAACTGGCTCTGTGGAAAGCTTTTTTTTTTTTTTAAGTAGGCAACTAGCAGCAGTTCTGATCTCACTTCCAGAAACTCCTTTACTAGGTAGCACAAAAGCAGGAACCAGCTGTCTGTGCTGCTCAAGAGTCCTTGTGCTTACGGGGGGCTGTCTGGGACCCTGAGAGATGGATCTCCTAATAAATCCATGCGGCTCTGTCTGGAACCGATTAGAGGGCACTCACTGACTGAGACACTTAAGTATAAATAAGATTTGTTGGCCAGGTAAAGATTATCTGATGCTGCAAAACCACTGTGCAGTGCACTCCTGTGCATGATTTTGTTTTGTGTTTTTGCTATTGAGTCACAGAAATGGGAAATAAGGCAGCAAAACAGGACATTGTCTGTTCACTAGATGGAGCAGGACAGTCAGTGAAGGGTGACTCCTCCCATCCATCACCTGAAATGTCACGTCTTCAGCTTCATTAGTACTGTAGATGATAGGACATGTCCCAGGGAAAACAGCTGTGTGAACTCCAAAAATGCAGCTCACCAGTGTGCTCCTTTGCTTAACGAGTTGAGTCTAAACCCATGGGTTTTACTATAATTGGCATAAAATGGGCAGGCAGTAGAGAGGCCCTTCTCAGTCATGGCACTAGAACTCTGGAACTCTCTCCTCGGGGTGATCTGCCTGTCTCCCTGTTGGCTGTCTTACGCCAGTGGGTAAAGTCTTTGTTTAATTAGCTGTTGTAGATTTTCTGGGCTGTATGGCCGTGGTCTTGGCATTGTAGGACCTGACGTTTTGTCAGCAGCTGTGACTGGCATCCTCAGAGGTATAGCACAGAAAGATGGAGTACTCTCTGTGTCAAGGTGAGAAGAAAAATGGTTTTCATACAGCCCGGAAAATCTACAACAACTAATGAACTCCGGCAGTGAAAGCCTTCGACAACCTATCTTTGTTTAATTCTTGATTTTATGTCTTTGGATGCACTTCAGCTCTTTTGTTTTAATTCTGTGGGGGGGGTGTTGGGTTAGTAGTGGTTTTAAATCATTTTAAGATGTGATTTTATTATGCACACTTTATTCTTAGCCACCTTGATACCCTTGTGTGGGCAGAAAGGTTGGATATGCATGTGTTAAACAAATAAATGGAGGCCAGGAAAAACCCGTGACCCTGAGGAGTAACTAGCTTGCCTAAAGAGGAGAGCCCCCGCACCCTCATCCTCAAGCACAGACAAACCATGAACAAGTAAGATTTTGTCAGAGGTTGTCAGAGAGCAGGCAAGTAAGGAAGCTAGGTGGGGCTTCCTTCCACTGCTTGGAGGGAATGCAGGGCTTTAACACCTTTTGTGCAGGACACCTCTCATGACCACACAAGGTAGTGTTCTTTGAGGCTTGTCATCTCTTGGGGCCCTACATGCTCTGTTCTCCTGCATGTAGCTGGGCTTTGCCCGAAGCACGTCCTTCACCTCCTGCCCGGCATGAGCAGCGACAGTGACATTGAATGTGACACGGAAAACGAGGAGCAGGAGGATGTGGAAGCTGCCAGTGCCTCCTCAGATGTCTTCAATCAGGCTTTCCGGGCCCCGGCCTCCGGTGAAGGTAAGAAGGCTCCTTTGCAGAGACCACAAGGAATACCCCGCCTGGGCTGGCTTCTCTCTGCACTGCTTCGTCTGCTCCTTATTTCCCCACCACCAGGGCAGTTCCTCATGAGCATGGTTTATACATATGGATGGACTTCTGTGTGTTGTGTGGGCTTTTTAAACATGATCTCAGGTCACGAGACTTAGCAGCCCAGGGCTTGCAAGCCTTGTTATGGCAAAGAAACACACAGGCTGATATTTATCACCTCCCTTCTTTCACCAGAAGGGCCACATTATACTTTCTAGAAGAGTAGTAGAGTCTCTTGGAGCCATAAAAGCAGGAGTCTCTTCAAGACTAACATTGCTCTCGCCAGAGCTTGCCTGAGCTGGAGCCCAAGTGGATTCTACTCCACCACGGCTCCTGCTAGAATGAGGCCCTGTTTGTCTTGAAGGCGCCACGGGGTTCTTGCTAGTATAACTAGGCAGTCTGAATCAGCACAAGAGAACTGTGTGTGGGGTTGGTGGCTGCCGCTTGCTTTATCTTCACACATGCATACGTGTGAACATGCAAGTAGGGGAAGCAGGCGTACTCATATTGTAGGGCTTTTGGGACCTGAGTAGAGTGGGGGTTTGTGGTCCCCCTCGCCATGTTTGGGAAGCCAGTGTGAGTAAAGCTGCCGGTGGGCATATCCCAAACTGAAAGTCAGCCTCTGCTTTGTATTTCTTAAAAATTCTCTTTCACTGTGTTGCTTTCTCGTATCTGCTTGTATTTCAGCCTTAGAGCTGTGTTCTGTTTTTACTGAGGGGGATGAAGTAGGCTCTGATGACCTCCCGTTTGCTACTGGAAAAGACTGCACAAGGTAATTGGCTCCTTAACTATCAGTAAGTCGCATTCAGTACAGTACCGGAAGGCTCCCCGTGAAAGGACACTGCAGCATCTCTCAGTACAGCCATCCACGAACCAAGCCCTGCCTGAGGGGAACTGCCTTTGATATCAGCATCTTGCTACTTGATGAACCTCTTGTAATAGCGGGAGATTATGCCCCTTCCCAAAAGCAGATTGACTTTGTGCTTTATCACTGCAATACTGATCAGCCCTGACAACAAATGGTTGTCAGTGTTGTCAGGTCCCGTTTGGCTGGACCCTGGGAGCTTCCTAAGGTGCAAGGCATGCAGGCACATCCTTGTACTCCTGTTGCATTGTGGCTTTTTGCTGCCTTGGGCTGGTGATAAAGAGCTCCCTGTGACCCTCTCTCTCTCTGCCAGGTAGAGCATCTACTGGGAGGGGCTGCCTGAAGCTGGATTGGCACACATCTGCCTGTCTCCCTTGGAGAGGGCACAACCCAGCCCAGGGGCTGTTTCCGGTAACATCTTGTGCACGCATCTCCTTTTTTCCTCTCCTTTTGCGCTGAGGATCTTCTTGTACTGCTTTTCTCAACCTGCTCGGTTGCTGGTGCTGCCACAATAACCTACGTTCTGTGTGCCTCCTAGTGGTGCTGGAACTACAGCTGTGTTCCATTTTACTACAGAAGTAGTTGGGGGCGGTGGAAGATGGGAGTCTCTCCCTGCCCTATGGTTAAATGGCATGAATTGACACTAATAGAGCTGTTCTGCTGGCGAGGCCTAAAGCTACTTTAATGGGAGAGGCCTCTGTACTTCTCTGCCTGCTCCCATCCCTGTTTTGGCCAGTTGGGAACACTTGTTGCCAAACTCTGTGCCACTGTGCATTGTGCACTTCAGCTGCTAAAGATGATGCGAGCCTGTGCTGAATTGGCTGTTCCCTTAAAAAGCATGAATTGCTGTATAAATGTTGTGTGTGTCCTTATGTCTTACTGAATGTTGTACTGAACAAAGTATTCTTAAGTGATGTCTAAAGTGCTGTAAAAATTCATATAGTTGAGTTGTCTGCCCTGTTTTTAATTAATAAAATGAACCTGGAAATGACTCTACTTGTGTAATTTAATATGTCTGTGTTGAGGAACTGTATGCAGTGACCTGTCACCCCCACAGCCGTCTTCCCCTGTGTGCTGGTCTCGCCTTCCTTTTTCACTTCCTGAGATGCTGTCTTCCTTTCTGTTGTGTGTCAGGGACAACCAGGCTGTAGCTATCGCGGGGCCCACAGGGCCCCCTCCCCAAGCCTTCCCCTGATCGCACTCCCGGTGGGCAGACTGAGGGCAGCTGGCAGGCTCTCCTCTGGAGCACGCCCTGCTCCTTCCCGTCCCAAGGAACCTCCGAGCTTCCCACAGTGAGTTTTGGGCTGGCACTCCTGGTAGGTGCCGGTCCCTGCGCCGGAAGGCTCCTGCTGCTGTCGTATCCACCACCCACAAAAGACAGGTTCTCTTCCCCACCCCCAGGACCAAGGCTATCCCAGCCCCGCCTCCTGTCCTGGAGCAGGATAAGCAGCGGCCACTCGTTACCACCATTGTCGGGGTGGTGGTGGTGTCCTTATTATTGTCACTTTAAGCAGTACATCTTGTGTGCAGGTGCTTCCTCCCCCCCACCCCCCCAGGCTGAATCTCTTTTGCCGGGGCGTGTGTGTGTGCTGTTGCGCCCCACAACCCTTCACTACCCGAAGGAGTCTCAAGCGGCTTACCCTCTCCTTTCCCTTCCCCAGCAGCAAAGCTGCCAAGGAAGGGAGTAGCGTGGTGGCAGATACCCGTGGCACAGGGACAGCCACAGGGCTTGAGACTATGAGGTGCAGAGAATGGCCCGCCCTGGGTTTCCCTTTCCACTCTTCTTACTCCTCAAGAGTAAGAGGAATGACATGGGAAACCTGGAAGTGACATAAGTACCTCGAGGCTGGGGCCCCCCATCAAAAATGTCCTAGCTACGGGGCTGGGAACAGCTTTCTCTTGAGTATGTTGTTTGTACCAGCTCATGCCGAGAGCAAATTGCTTTTGGTTCCAGTTTAAAAACAGTTGTTACCTTCAAGTAAATACACACCAATAAGATTTAACAGTTGCTGTTTTTATTAAGATACTGGTAGAAGTTGAACATAGTCCTTACCTTTTTGTGAACAGCTTTAATAAATAAAATATGGCTAATACATCATTCTAACTGAACTTGTGAGCTACAGGAAAAATTGTCCCAATAGGTCTTAGCACAGTAGTATTAAGTCACTTCTGTAGTAAACTGACCCACTTCATTAATTTCATGATAGAGTAAGTATCTTTCATCAGGAGCCCAATAATACACTTGGCATTTTAATGTTTTAGTAATAAGCTGAATCTCTGGTTTCCTGCTACACCTAGCTAATCTTGTTTGACTCATCCTTATTTTCTAGAAGAAAATATGCAGCAGCCAAGGGGGTTAAGTAAAACAAACTTGTTAGGTGTTTATCATTCAGTTGAAGCTTCCTTGGGATGTATTTTTGTGACACTTCAGGGTTAATACTGGTAGTTACAGAAACTCGTTGGTATGACTACTCTGTCACTTGGGTTCCTTGAAGATGTGCAGGATTTTTTGAGCAGTTATGTGCAGAGAGGCTTAACTTAAACACAGCCAAAGCCCTGGCATCCTGACTCCGGTCTGCCTTTGCAAGTGAGCTAGTTCTTTGGGGAGAAGGTGCTCAGCTTCTCCCCTGCTACCACAGAATTTTGGCAGGGCAAAAGGGCTACTTGGAATGCAGCTCTCACATTATGTAATGCTGAACTTCCTCTGCATAGTTTTCCTGGCTTAACAGAATGTTCCAGTATTGTGGCTCTGTCTGGCAGTAGAATACTTAAAGCACAAGGCCGGGAGGGCACCAGTGCTTTCCAGGTAGGTTGAAGGTTTTGCAGGCAGACCCCGAGGAGGAGGAAGAGACCTCCCTCCCATGTGTGTCTCCTGTCTTGTCATTTTGAACCAAGAGCTGCAAGTATCAGGCAACTTTTCCTCCCTTGTTCGGTTGTACAACTGGGAAATTGTTTAGTAAGGGAGCTGCAGAGCTCTGGTCCAGCCTACATGAAAGGACCGAAGGAGAACAATGCCTAAACTGCAGAGACTATGGATGGGGAAGAGGGAAATAACATGCCTCCCAGGGTTGTAAACTCACAAGGACAATTGATGGCACTTCTAAGTATAAATATTTTAGTGCAACTGGACTAGATCAATGGCTTCCTCCGCTGCTGCTGCTGCTCCCTTTCCTGCCGTAGTGCTCAGAATTTGTACATCAGAGGGGGACTGCAGGAATCCCCGCAAAACTCACAGTGAATAAACTCAAGCAGACTTTGAACTGCCATGAGTCTCCTGCCACCGTTAGACTACTTAACCTTGCTTGCTCTACCACCTTCCGACCCAACTCAGCTAATGTGGGCTGTGTAAACTCCAGGGATTCTTCAGCTCTTTATTGGAAAGGTTCTTGTTACGCAAATGTCACCAACTACTGAAATACACAGATTTACAAAACACTTCAGACAACCAACATTAACAATAAATACAATTAGATTCCTATACTTTTTTGTACATTATCACCAGCTAGAGGATCAAAGTACAAGATACAGAACAGTGAGATACCATTTTCAGTTAAAAAGAGGAAAGGGACTTATTGCTTACGTCAGCAAGCAGCAAATAAGGGCACAGGAGTCTGAACTGAAGAGAACTACTTCCTATCACTAGTGGCATTAAGAGAAAAAACACTGTCACAAAGCACTGCTTTTTTTTTTGCCTAGTGTGTAAAGTTGAGCAGCATATATTGGACCAACAACTAATTTTAAGTACATATTCTACCATGGTTAAAGGGTTTGCTTCACAAATGGCTCCTACATACTCTATACCACTAATAAAATGAAGGAATGAACACTTGCTGTTTGAAACTATCTTGTACCAGGCCACACTAAGAATGGATGGCAGCTTCCCTCCCTCCTGGAGGGATCAACAGGATGAGCAGCAGTTAACCTATGTATGAGTCCACAGAGAGGGGGGGGGTTCACTTTTTTCTTAACACAAAAGCATACTTTGAGGCTACAACTTCTCAATTATGCCTGCACTGAGGGAAGAAGTCTGACATCCGCAACATGTTTTGAATGTCTGACACACACCTCTGTGGAAAAGAACTAAGTGCAGCTGTATGAAAACAACTGTCAGGTAGCAGAGACTTGAGTCATACCTTCTCTAATGGGAAGGTTTTTTTAGAAGGTGGCAGCAGTGATGCCCTGATGTTGCACAGGCTGCTCTTCTGCCACTCCTCCAGGGTCCCTGATTGATCACACAGGGCACCGACGTCTCACAGAGGATGACAAATGGAACACGAAGTAGGCCCTTAAATTTCTCCCCAAGACAAAAGACGTCTTGAGATCTTCAACTTGCTTTAAAGCTTTCCTCTACAGTTTCATTAAGTCTCTTCAAGGAAGTCAACCAATGAAACACTACAACTCTATCCTTAGGAAATTCCTCTGGACTGACTGCATTTCTAGCCTGTAGGGAAACTGTTGGTGTTGTGCAGCTGCATTAATGACAACACAGACTAGTTAGCAATACTGTCAGACTCAAATCTAAAGCACCCTCCTTGGGGCTTATGTGGGATATCCAGAGCTGTGCAAATGAAATGCCTCACTGTTGGGATCATTCTATCAAATGTTACTGGCCAAGAGGCCATTTCTAACATGCCATCTGCCTTGGATTTATTTCTGCATTCTAAGTTTGGTATTTAGTGCTAAAATTACTGCATTTTCCCTCTTTAGTTCGTGCTTTTGCCCATCAGGAGGTAATCCGCTCCACAACTGATTTCAGACTTTTAATTTTTCAGCTGCTGCAACAGCAGATTCCCTTAACCATCTCCTTACTCCCAGTTGCATCGTGGCATTCCTAAAAGCTTCACCCCCATATTAGTCTTAGTCTCCCCTTAAAAAACACCAAGAAATGCCCCAACATCTGAGCCAAAGACAACACCAGCATTTCTGCTTTCTCCTCCTACTTCCTTTAGATGCCCTGGAGTGAACTGGGAAAGCAGAACTGCCAGCCAGCTTTTGGTTCTGTAAGTTTATAGATGGCATGTTTGTAGCTGGAGTAGCTCTAGATTGGTTTGACACCTGAGTTTGTTTGTTTTTAAAGGATTAGTGAGAAGTTATTATTGGAAAATACTGACCATGATGCTATTAGATGCACATTATTTAACATTACTTTTTTAGTTTAAAAGTAACGTCATTAAGCACCCCCCAAAAAAAATTCCTCCCAAGCTACTGAAATGCCAATATAATTTTGACTCCAGCCACAGAAAATAGTCACTATAATAACCTACAGAGAAGTTTAGTTTGCCTTCATTTTTAATGTTAAAAGATTGGGGGGGGGGATCACTGAAGTCTGAATTCATACCTTGATCGGAGTCTTATTAGATATTTAGCAGGGGATGGGCAGGATGTAGTGCTAGAGTACCTGTTAAACCCCCCATATGGCTTTTTGAAACATACCTGCAAAGCATCTTGCTGGCTATACATTTTGCTCTGTTAACCTTAAACCCCAAAGGGTTGAACCCTTTGCAACCCAGACTAGTGACGTCTTCCTGCCCACTCCCCCAACACACTTGCAAAAACTGGCAGGTTTAAAACAGGAACTTTCTGAAAATATTGCTCCACAGACTGTTCTCAAACAGGTTTCACCTTTCTTTTGCTGTCTTTTATAAATACTACCTTCCTATCTAGTCCAGGTGAGTCACTGACTGTACCTAGTTCCCATGAGCAAATGAAGCTTTAGATACGTGTATGTCTGTGACATTGCTGAGAGAGAGAGAGAGAGAGAGAGAGAGAGAGAGAGAGAGAGAGAGAGAGAGAGGGATACAGAGAGAGAGAGAGAGAGAGAGACTGGCATGCCAGCTGCTATTTTTTGAGACTGAAACACTGTTTTATTCCTAGATCTATTTACACAAGTGGAGCGCCCACTCTTTGTTTTTTAATTCTCATTCTGTGAACGTCTAACCTAACTATTTAAAGAGAACAGGGGAACACAGAGGAGCACATTATTTTTTACAGCTCCAGAGAAGCCCGGGGTCTGGTATACAGTAGCTCAGGAGAATCCCCTCATCGTGACTCTGGTAACAGCTAGAGAAGCCTTGCCAGAAACGGCTTTTTAGTGACTTATTCCTGTGGCCGTTAACACTGCTAGGTGAGTGCAAAGCAAAGCACTCCTGGGGGGAAAGTGGTCGGTGCTCAAAGAAAAGCGTGTGGAGCTTTGGCTTGAGTCTGGCTAGCCGCTGCCACCGCTTGGTGTCACAGAGGCGGAAATGAGAGAAAATGGAGGCTCTCCGGGCCCCAGATTTGAACGGCTCGCCCTCCAGCCTCACACAGATGGGAGTCTCACTCACCATGTTGTATTCATGTGGGCTCGCAGACCCAAAACTAAGGAAAGAGATCTGCCCTGGGAGACTGCCGTGTCCACATGTAGGAGGTGCCGCGTCAGGCAGCGTCTCATTCTCTGCTGACAAACCACTAGCCAAGGTTGCTCTCTTTGGTACACCGGCATTAAACCCTTGATCTGGGGACAGGCGTTTGGCACTCTGAAGTTTGCTAGCTTCTGTTTTCCTTAAGTCTATATACCCTTGGTCTTCCGACAAGTCAATCCCGGAGCCTGTATTCAAGGTCGTTCTGTCCGTGAAAGAATCCACTCTCCCGTCATACCCTAGGTCTGCGGGGGCCGAGACCTGGTGCTGGGGCCACTGCCTCTTGCAGTCCCCGTGGTTTTCTTTGTCGTCGCCGTTATCCTCCTGCCCGCCTTGGAAAGAGTTTTCTGTCCACTCTGACTCCTCGCTAACACTGACTGCTGCACTCATGTCCCTGAGAAAGACCACGATGACAGTGATGTTGTCACTGGAGCCAGCATCTCGAGCCGAAGCCACCAACTTATGGGCCACCATGCTGCTGTCCCCATTGTTCTCCTTCAGGTGGTCAGCCACCACCTTCACGGCTTCATCAGGGTTCACCGTGTCATAGAAACCGTCGCAGGCTAAAATGAGGTAGTCTTCCGAGCCGTCCAGAACCGTGGAAGCAGAATCTGCATCCCCACAGATATATGGCTTATGTTCTGCATCACCTGGAGCAGATGGATAAAACATATTCAGGGAAAGTTTAGGCCTCTGGCAAGGATGAGAAATCGGTGACCTTTCTTTGAAGCAGCGGGACTGCTGGAGTGCAGCAGATTTATAAGCAAGGACAAGTATGGCTGAGGGTAGGGGTAAGGACTTCAACCACTATCACAAGCTCCCTCACGCAAGTCTCAAGTTCCTCAGCTTTCAATTAAATCTGAAAGTTTGTAGCTCACAGCTTCTGTGAAAATGTCCTGGCGGAGGTGGCAGGGATACAAACTTCAAAGCCCTACTCAAAACTGTTTGAGATCCCAAAGCGTTTAGCCTTCTCTTAGAGTTTGCTCCATGCAAATCCTAAGCAGAGTCACGCCCTTCTATGTCCACTGTGTTAGAAGAGGGCAACTCTGTTTCTGATTGCAGAGTTAGTGACCAGCTTGCAATTTTGAACCGTCTGGGGATCAGGTCCCAAGCTTCTGGAACTCAAGAGGCTCACAACTAGATTTGTACTGCACTGGAAATGCAAGAGGCAAAATGTACATTGCAGGGGACTGAAGCTGCAAGTCAGACTGTTCATAAAAGGAAAGGATGCTGGGGCTGTCTCGAGAAAAGACAAGGAAAAGCGTATTTATGTGGGTGCAGGATGCACATTCTGCTTGCCAATGACAATTGCTTCAGCAGCAATCAAACCACTGGATCTCTCCAAAGCTCCAGCTTCCTACATTCTGGGCTGGTGCTGTAGTTCACAAACTCAGGTAATGTGTTCTGAAGAAAACCTACTATCACTTCCAGGCAACTCTGCCATGCTCACAACAGGAAGAGTTGTCAGCCACTGGGAGTTTAGTAGAGGGCCCTGGATCCAGGAGGGGAACAAACTCAAACATTTCGGCTCAATGAACATCTCATCTATCAGTGTTATACTTAAGGGGATTTCATTGACAAGTTACTGGTTTCACTGCCACACCACACAGACTGGCCATTTTCAGGAAGTCTTTGCCCTAAAATGTCTGGCTGGGATTGGTCCCAGCCAGTTAGACCCCATGTATGACCAACTGGAATTCAAACTAACAAGCCGGGGGGGATAGGGAAGGGAAAATAAAATGGGCTAGATTTCAATTTCCTACCAATAGCTCTGGAGACAGACAGACTCCCATTGACTCGCCAAGCCCCGAACCAGACCACACAGCCTCCAAGGGCCTCAATGCGTTTCTTCTCATCCTAAACCACAAGGTAACACAAAAGCTGATCAGAGTCCTTGGTGCTACTCGGAATTTTCCTGAAGATTTTGATGTTCTCATGCAGGGATGGACTCCACGTTTTGGAAGGCCCTGGGTAATATGCACTGTAGTTTCCTGCTGCTAAGTAAACCCTCATCTTCCTGCTCTCTATCTGTTCCCACCATTATGTGTGTATGCAGACACACTACCAGTTGATTGGTGTTGGGAGGACCAATGGAACCAGGGATACCCGCTGCTCCCCTCCCTTTTCCAGACACCCCTCTCAGTAAGAAGTGAGATATCAGCCAAAAGGCTCCCACAACACCTCTGTGGCCATCTTCCATCTACGGACCCTGTGCCAAGCCATGGGTTTTGGCAAGCTGCCCAATCACACTAACCCCCAATGCAGTCTATGCTCTCTGGCACGAAGAAACTTCTTGTAACAACCATTTTATCTCCATAAGGGATTTCCCCCCAAAATAGCAACAGTTGTTTTGCCTATGCTAGCAACTACAGGGTGTATCTAGTGCCTGACTGACAGAGCTCTAGTCAAAAATGGTTCTGGTCAAAAATGGTTCCAGGTAGTCAGCCGCGTTGGTCTGTCTGTAGCAGTAGAACAAATTTAGAGTCCAGTGCCACCTTTAAGACCAACAAAAGTTTATTCAAGGTATGAGCTTTCGTGTGCACGCACACGTTATTAAATACATTAGAATGGCAGTCAAGGTCCAGACTTATAGCCAGAGAATGAACAGCAAATTAACATGCAACATGATGATGATGAAGATATGCAAAATGACACTAAAAAACAAGTTAAGGTTCTAAGGTCAACAGTTGTAAAGCAATATGTCAAACCACCAGATAAATGTCTTAAAGGTGTCTTTTCTAATTGTGGGAAGTGTCTGGGAATCTTCATTCTCTCCTGTCAGGCGTGGAGGGCACGTAACCCTACATCCCCCTCCAAAAAATGCTGCTGTGTCACAGACATCCTAATATCCCTTGCATACATTCAATATTCTAATATGCTATTCTGAAAAAGAAATACACTAACATACATTAAAATACAGAGGATTTATAGTCCTTTTTGCTGAGAATACATATGTGAGGACTGAATGAGTTAGCATATGTAATGAGATAAAAATCCAATATCCCTGTTGAGTCCTGGGGAGGTTTTTGTTCCAAGTGTTGTAATAACTTGTAATTCAGCAATCTCCCTTTCCATTCTGTTTCTGAAGTTCCTTTAAGAAAACAGCTACTTTGAGGTCACCCACTGAATGTCCTGGAAGGTTGAAGTGTTTTCCTACAGGTTTCTCAATCTTGTGATTCTTGATGTCAGATTTGTGTATGGACCCTTTCTGATGGTCACAATACCACACTGGATCTTTACTTAGAATGCTTTCGCCACAGAGTAGAAACCGATGTGATCAACAAACGACATCATGTACAGCAGAATCTCAACCATGCTGAAAGGAAGGCCGTAGACAGTCTCAGGAACAATCCGGATATTACAATTAAAGACACAAACAAAGGGGGAGCCATTGTCATCATGAATAGATCAGACTACATCCAAGAGGCTCAAAGACAACTCTCAAAGACTGCTTTTACAGACAACTGGACTCAGACCCCACACAGGAATACAAAAAAGAACAATATAAGATTAAGGAATTACCACTGCACATTTGGGAACTTGTCCTTTCAAACACACCTCCAGAACCTCAACCAGGTACCTTTTATCTTCTACCCAAAGTACACAAGCCAGGGTGCCCCATTGTCTCAGGCATAGGCACTATCACCGTGGGGGTATCTGGATATATGGACTCTGTGCTAAGATCCTATGCCACAAACACTTCAGCCTTCCAGGACATTCAGTGGGTGACCTCAAAGTAGCTGTTTTATTACAAAGGAACTTCAGAAACAGAATGGAAAGGGAAACTGCTGAAAAACAGGTTGCTTACCTGTAACTGATGATCTTCGAGTGGTCATCTGTGCAGTACCACACATGGGTTGGGCGCCTGCGCACGACCTCGATCGGAGAAACTTCTAGAGCTTTACCTCAGAAGAGCTTTTGGCGGGCTCTCCTCCCGCCCCGGGGGAGGAGACATGCACTGCGCATGCCCAGAGCGGGAGAGAGAGCCGCCTCCCACTCAGTTCCTTCGACCGCCACTGTCAAGGCCAAAGAATCCAAAGAAGGAAATCTGGAGATGCCAGCAGCGGGGAAGGCTGGGTGGGATTGTGGTACTGCACAGATGACCACTCGAAGATCATCAGTTACAGGTAAGCAACCTGTTTATCTTCGTCGTGGTCTCTGTGCAGTCCCACACATGGGTGATTACAAGAGCTGAACCAGTTGGAGGAGGGAGCTGGCAGCTGCAAAGGACACAAAAATACTGGTTAAGACACAGCATCACCATCAAAACAAATCACCCACGGGTCCTACCTGAGGGTGTACCAGGATCAAGCGAAGAGAGATCGCAGCACCGTCTGACCAAAGGCAGCATCCCGCCGAGCTCGGACGTCGAGTGCGTAGTGGGTCACGAAGGTCGATGCCGAGGACCACGTAGCAGCCGCACAGACGTCTTCCAACGGGACACCGGCCAGGAAAGCGGTGGACGTCGACACCGCCCGTGTGGAATGGGCAGTGAGACAGGTAGGAACGGGTTGACGCGCCAGCTCATAGCAAAGGGCTATGGTGGAAGTCACCCACTTAGAGAGACGTTGAGAAGAAATGGGTTCCCCCGCGTGAGGGGGGCCATAAGCCAGGAACAGCCGAGGAGATTTACGTATGGGCTGCGTCCTGTGTAGATAGAAAGAGAGCACTCTGCGCACATCTAGACAGTGCAGGGCTCTCTGAGAGGCATCAGTCGGGTTCGGGAAGAATGTAGGCAGAACAGACGACTGAGAGAGGTGAAAGGCAGAGATGACTTTAGGGAGGAAGGAAGGATCTGTTCTAAGGACCACCTTCTCCCTATGAAAAACGGTGTAGGGGGGATCGGCCCTGAAGGCAGCTAGTTCCCCTACTCTGCGTGCAGTGGTAATGGCTACGAGAAAGGCCGTCTTCCAGGACACTAACCTGAGGTCGGCGGTAGCCATCGGCTCGAACGGTTTAGCCATGAGTTGAGAAAGGACTAGAGACAAGCTCCAGGAAGGCACCAACGGTTTCCTAGGCGGGCACATGCGAAGAAGACCCTTGAGGAACGTCTTGGTGAGACGGTGGGAGAACACTGACGAGCCTTGTATGAGGGGGTGGTAGGCGGAGATCGCCGCCAAATGAACCCTCAAGGACGAGTATGCCAGGCCCGCATCCGTCAAATGCACGATGTAGGCGAAGATCTCACGGAGAGATGATCGAATCAGATCGAAGGAGTGATCAGTAGCATAGGATTGGAATCTGTTCCACTTGAACCGATAGGAACGTCGAGTAGAAGGCTTCCTAGCATTCAGGAGGATTTCAGAGACCTGAGGCGGGAAGTCTAGGGCTGGATCTTCCAGGCCGTTAATTTGAAAAATCCCGGATTGGGATGGATGATTCTCCCTCGGGCCCGAGAAAGGAGATCTGGGACGACAGGGAGGGGACGGAAGGAACGACAGGAGAGTTGAAGCAGGTGCGGGAACCAGACCTGGCGCGGCCACCACGGAGTGATCAGAATGCAGGAGGTGCGGTCTGCACGAATCTTCTGCACGACCCGAGAGATGAGAGGGAACGGAGGAAACAGATAAAACAGGGTTCCGTTCCATTTGTGGAGAAAGGCATCCCCGAGCGACCGAGCAGACGGGGGACCCCTGCTGAAAAACAGGCGACATCGAGCATTGTCGACGGACGCGAAGCCGTCGACAGATGGGTGACCGAACTCCCGAAACAGAGGCCGAAGATACCGGAGGGGAATGGACCATTCGTTGTCCGATGAGGCAGAACGACTCAACCGGTCCGCATCGACATTCTGATCCCCGGGAATATGGATCGCCGAGAGCGTGATGGAGTGGCGGAGGCACCAGGACCAGAGGTCTATCGCCAAGGTGCAGAGACGAACAGAGGCAGTGCCGCCCTGTTTGTTGACATAATAAACAGCCGTGGTGCTGTCGGAAGCCACTTGGACAACACGGCCTCGGAGGGTCGGAAGAAAAGACCGGAGGGCCAGGTAAATTGCTTGCAGCTCCAGGTAATTTATGTGGCGAGTTGCATCTCGAGCAGACCAAGCCCCTTGTACAGTAAGCGCTCCACACTGGGCTCCCCAACCCCAGAGGGAAGCGTCTGTGGTCAACAGCAACTTGGGAGGAGGAGGACGAAATGGCATCCCGGAAAGGAGGTGGACAGGTTGAGCCCACCACTCGAGGGAGGCGAGGACGGTTTGTGGGATCGACAGAATCGTGTGCCAAGGCCTCCGGAGGGGATCGAAGGCTCGTAGGAGCCAGAGCTGAAGCGGCCGCATCGTCAACCGGGCGTTGCGGACAACGAACACCGTAGAGGCAAAGTGACCCAGAAGCCTCATGACCGAACGGGCGGATTGTTGGGGACACGTCTGAAAGGCGGACACCATCGCCCGAATGTCGGAAGCCCTGGACTCCGGAAGGAAAGCCGCTTCGAGGTTGGTGTCGAGTCGAGCCCCGAGGAATCGAAGGATTTGGAGGGGCTGAAGGGAGGACTTGGCGTGGTTGACGCAAAGGCCAAGAGCACGGAGGAGGGAGAGAGTCTCCCGAGTGTCGTGGAGCAATTGAGTTGGCGTTGGAGCTACGAGAAGCCAGTCGTCGATGTAAGGATAAAGAGTGACTCCCCGTCGGTGGAGTTCGGCTACCACCACAGCCATCAGCTTGGTGAACACCCGTGGAGCTGTAGAAAGGCCGAAGGGAAGCACCCTGTACTGGTAGTGGGCATCTCCAACGGCGAAGCGGAGAAACCGCCGATGTTGGGGACGGATCGTGACATGGAAGTATGCGTCTTGAAGATCGACTGACGCGAGCCACGCTGCCCGTGGAATGAGAGGGAGGATCGACTGCAGAGTGACCATTCTGAATTTTTGATACCGAATGTAACGGTTGAGATCCCGAAGGTCCATAATTGGTCTGAAGCCGCCGTCCCTCTTGGGGACCAGGAAATACTTCGAGTAGAAGCCGAGAGTTCGTTGCGCCTCCGGGACGACCTCGATGGCCCCCTTGGCAAGGAGAGCAGAAACCTCGAGATCGAGGAGGGGGTCTGGAGGCGTGACGACAAAGTGTGGGAGGATCGGAGGCGAAACGAACTCTATGGCGTACCCGACCCGCAGGATGGTGAGGACCCAAGAGTCGGTTGAAATTTCTTCCCAGGCTGGTAGAAAGGGGAAGAGGCGGGTATGGACGGAAGGAGTGAACGACATTGGAGAGAGACGGTGGGGACAGTCAAACAGACTGCTTAGGCTGCGGCGGCTTTTTGGTGGGTTGGGAACGGTGTTTGGAAGGAGGGCGGGAGTCGTACGGTTTCCTCCTCCATTGGGAGTGAGGTGCCGGAGATAGGTATCGCCTGGAGGCGGAAGGTTTCCAGGAACGGTTTCTGGGACGGTAAGGTGCAGCCGAGACTCCAAGGTTTCGGGCCTGCTTACGACTCTCATCAACAGCCTTCAACACTTCGTCGGTGGTGGAGTGGAAGAGGCCGTTTCCGTCAAAGGGGAGGTCTTCTACACGGAACTTGACATCCGGTTGTAGGGAAGTGCCCCGCAGCCAGGCATGACGCCGGAGAGCGACAGAAGACACCAGGAGTTTAGAGGAGCAGCTGACTGCATGACGAACGGAATTGATTTGTTGCTTTGATATGGCACAAACCTCAGACAAGGCAGCCGAGAGAGTGGGACGGTGCTCTTCCGGAACAAACTCCAGGACAGGGCGAATTGCATTGGCAACGTTGAATGCGTAAGCAGATAAATACGACAGATAAGTATCGACCCGGAGATTCATGGAGGCCAGAGAGTACATCTTCTTGGCCAGAAGATCCAGTTTACGACCCTCACGGTCAGGGGGCGTGGACTGGCGAGCAGGCTGCCTCGATTTCGAAGAAGAGTGAACCACCATGGAGTTCGGTGGTGGCTGAGAAAGGAGGAATTTGCCAGGAGCATCCTGGATCCTATACAACCCATCATAGCGCCTCGAAACCGGAGGGATCGAAGCCGGGTGTTCCCATGACTCTTTCAACATAGAAAGGTGGACAGGCAGCAAAGGCAACGACGACAGACCTTAAAGAATTGAGTCTTTCCCATACAAAAATCCCCACCCACCCTCCAAAGAAAGGAGAGGGGGGGGGGAAGAGAGATAGACAAAGATTTTTTTTTTTTTAATATTTTTTAGAAGAGAAAGAAGCAAATGGAAAAAGAAAGCGAAAGCGAAGAAAGATATACTCAGCTGAGGTAAATGGAGGAACGACAGGAACGAGGTGTGAACACGAAGGCGGTCGAAGAAGAACTGAGTGGGAGGCAGCTCTCTCTCCTGCTCTGGGCATGCGCAGTGCATGTCTCCTCCCCCGGGGCGGGAGGAGAGCCTGCCAAAAGCTCTTCTGAGGTAAAGCTCTAGAAGTTTCTCCGATCGAGGTCGTGAGCAGGCGCCCAACCCATGTGTGGGACTGCACAGAGACCACGACGAAGATTTACAAGTTATTACAACTCTTGGAACAAAAACCTCCCCAGGACTCAACAGGGATGTTGGTTTTTTTATCTCATTACATATGCTATCTCATTCAGTCCTCACGTATATATTCTCAACAAAAAGAACTATAAATCCTCTGTATTTTAATGTATTTCTTTTTCAGAATAGCATTTAGAATACTGAATGTATGCAAGGGATATTAGGATGTCTGCTGACATAACAGCCTTTTTTGCAGGGGGATGAGACAGGAGAGAATGAAGATTCCCAGTCACTTCGCACAACTAGAAAAGGCACCTTTAGACATTTATCTGCTCATTTGACATTATTGCTTTACAACTGTTGACCTTACAACCTTAACTTGTTATTCACTTTGCATATCCTGATCATCATCATGTTGCATGTTCATTTGCTGTTCATTCTCCGGCTATAAGTCTGAACCTTGCCTGCCATTCTGATGTATTTGATAAAAGTGCATGCACACGAAAGCTCATACCTTGAATAAACTTTTGTTGGTCTTAAAGTTGCCACTGGTCTCTACATGTGGTCAAAAATGGTTAGAGGATGGCAATTGCTTTCTTTCCTTGTGACCAGAGCACTGCACGCTCTGCAATCCACCCCGTTCTCACCTCTCGGTCGGGCTTGTGGGGCTTCATCAGTTCCACAGCCTGACCCCTCCTCACAAGCATCACTTGGGAGTCTCCCAGCCATGCCACGTACAGCATGTTCCCTCGGATGAACGTCACCACGCCAGTGGTTCCACACCGTAAGCTCTGAGGAGAAAATGTAGTCCGAGTCTTATTACAGGCCAGAAGAAGCAGATCAGACATTCCAGGCATGAGTTATCAAACATAGGGACATTTCAGCTTTCAGGATGGTGACATAACTATTTTTGTTCATGAGCCGACTTAATTCCTACCAACATATTCTCAACTTTGCCTCATCTGTGGATACTTAAATCTGGAGACTGGGGCCATGGACAGACAAGACAGATCTTTCTGCAGACCTGAGAAGTCGTCCCAGGTTTGCGGAAGAATCTGAAATCTAAAATAAATGAACAAAATTTTAAAAGGGGGGTGGAGTTTAAAATCTCCCAAAATAATTAAAGGAGAAACAGCAACTTTACGAAACAGTTTTCCTCAGCGGCTGTTACTAGGCAACTACAACAACACGCAAGGCTTGGTTTCTATCAGGAAAAGGCAGGGGGATGGGGAAGGGTCCCTTTCCAGGGTTGTTTCAGCATTTGAGGGAGGACCCATTTGTGGTCAAGCCCAGCAGCAGCCACCACGTGACTTGATACCACATAATTAGAATAATTCACCCAGCTCCAGCTGCCTGCTACTGTTCAACAGCAGGCACCCGACAAAAGCCAGTGTCTGGTTAGAGTTTCAGATGAGGATCTTGGAGACCCACTCTGCTCTGGTCAAGGCACAACCATTCAGCCTGATCTACCTCACAGGTTGTTGTGAGGATAAAATGGAGGAAAGGAGAATGATGTCGCTTGTTTTTCGTCCCCAGTGTAGAGAAACGTGGGATATAAATGAAGTAAATAAACCATATTAAGTGAAGATGTCAGGCAGATAAAAGACTGGTTGGTGCAGGAAGAAGAGGAGGGAAAGAGGAAATCAGGTAGGGGAAGGGATACTGGGGGGAATGAGGTGCTCTGCACAAGTTGTTGTGGGTTCCACAGCTCAGCCTGGCCCAGCCCAGCAACTGGGGAGGGAATGAGTGAAAGCTAGGTTGGCTGGTGCATGGAAAGGAGATAAGGAAGCAGGAAAAGAAGAGAGGCTATGGAGCTTTGAGGAAAGAAACAGATGGAGGAAGGGAAGATGAGATGCCCCCTCCAGTCCTTGGTGGTCCAATCTATCTTGAAGCCAATAGGAATAATGGGGAAAGAACACAACACAGAGAAGCACAGTCTGCAACAGAACTCCCATTTCAGTTCTCAAACTTCACCCCTCCCCAGCTAACAATTCACCTCTCTGGCCGCCTTCTGCACAAAGCGCTCGTCTGTCACTCGGAAAGCCTTGCACAGTGCCTCTGCGGGGTCATGCTGGAACATCTCCTGGTGCACCAGGTTTACATGGAGGTGGGCAGAAGCATAGATGGCGGCATCCACCCCTCCATGGCCATCAAATACTGCAAAGTAGGCCTGTTCCTCTTGGTCCTGCCAAGAGAAGCCCATTGAAATGAGGAAGTCACAGGAGAGATTGACTCAAGTAGGCAACTTTAGACATTTAAAAGAGTGTTTAATGCTTTAGGCTGAAGCTACACGTGGTAGAGATCTAACTAACAGAAAAGCATTAAAAGAGACATCTGCAGCACAGGGGATTAAAGATCTGAATAAATGGCTGTCACAGGACTGCTGGGTTGGTAGTTTCTCCATTTACTTACTTTACTGCTATTCTCCAGCCACATTGGTTTATTAGGCTTTTCTGCAGGTACAGAAAGTGCTATACATTAAAGAATACTCTGGGAACTCCTGTCTCAGAGGTCACTTGACCTGTCCTGGCTCTGGCCACTGGCAGTTCTCCCTTCCTCTAAGCAGGCTCTTTACCTCAAGGTTGAAAAGTGTGTTGAAGTCAGGGATGCAGACATGTTTGTCCTCCATCTTGCGACGCATGTTCTTAATGGCGTGAATGGATGTTTCATAATAACGGCGAGGTTTCCTTTGCAGGGGAAAGTCCTTTACCCAGCTGCTGCAGACATCATGGAGCTTGCTGAACACTGTGCGGGCCAATTTCATTGTTTCCACTTCTGTAAAAGTACAGAAACCAACATGTGACAAAATCCTTGCTAGGAATGGGAACTTCTGGTCTCTGTGAAAAGAGGGAATAGAGCTGTGTTTGACCAGATACTCCGAAGTTTTGTCAGTTTATACTATTTTATCCAAACTCTCAGGTCTGTATAAAATGCTCTGTACTACCACTGAGTGCCAGTGAATCTGAGTTTGTATCTCCCCCTCCACCCTTCACGCACCGCGTTCACCTTGTGAAAGAACCCTTCACACACCTAGCAGGAGGCCCCGAGCAGCACTCAGGGCTTCATCTGGGCTCTTCAGAGGAACCCTAACAGAAGACAATAAGCAGGCATTATTTATGGGCGGAGATGACCAGGACAAGATCTATTAGGGGGCTGAAGGGGAAAAGGCAAGTGAGCATCTTCGTGGACTGCTTAGAATGTCCCCCAGCCCCAGTCACCATTCTTGATAGGAAAGTCTATTTCTAGCTGCTCAACAATGGAAGTGAAAATATGAGGGTAATAGACATAATGAATAACCACACGGCAAAGAGAGTCCTACTGTTTCATTTATTTATTTTTAAAAAATTAATCCCACCTCCTGCTTTAATTAGCCACAGCAGTGTGATTTTGGTGCCTGGAATTAATAATAAGTCCCTTGCTCAGTGGGGAGCAGCTGGCTGGAAAACTCATCTGGTAAGACAGAACTTCAGCACCACGGAATCCACCATATCGATGCAAATTATGTTGATTGTGGGCACCTAGAATATATATGTTCCTGCCAGCTCTCCAGTCTGGCACATTTCTAGCATGGTCTCCAATTGCTGGCAGCTGACATCTTTCCAGGGGTTTTGACTTTCTAAAACAGTCCCAGCATATCGTCTTGGTAGGCAGTGGCGGCCATTTTGATATCAAAAGATTATCAGATCAACTACATGGTGATTTACATGTTCATATAGCTACACTCCTTCAAGGAACTCAGGGTGGCATAACCCCTCCCTTCCCAAGTTATCCTCCACTGCTCTGAGGGGGTTAGGGTAAGAAATAGTGATCGCTGAGCTGGGATTTGTCCAAGTCTTTCTGCTACACCACACTGGTTTTCTAACACCTCCACCTGACGCAGTCACCACTCATAAAACTGTGAGGCAGCACTGAGGTTAAGAAGTCCCTCCTAGTCAGAAATTTGTTTTCTTTGCCACTCTTTCCAAGAGATGACAGACCCTGGCTCACTTCAGCATTGCACATTTGTGAAAATCTCTCCAAGGAAACAGCAATGAAAGGTGCCCATTTGCTGTGCGGATACTTTAAATGCACACACACACACACCCCTGCCCAGATAGTTCACACACGGCTGGCATCCTTAATAATTACAGCTTCTGATTTTATTTTATTTTTTAGAAAAAGCCCTCAGCCCACCCACCCCCGTGCAGCTGTAAATTACTCATCAATGGTTAGTTCTGCGCTGCAGAGGGAGGGCTGAGTCAGCTGCCACCCAGTCCATGTCCTGCCCCATTTCATCACCTCCTCCCCCCCCGCCAGAGAGCCCTCAGGACCGCAAGTGAGGTGCGATTTCCACAGTTACCCACAAGAGACCCAGCCCAGCCATTTTACCTCACAGGGGAGGCTGCTTACAAAGGAGGGGAAGGGGCTGGAAGAAATGTCCACTATCATGAAAGACTGCTTATGTAGAGGTAGAAAGCCAGAATCAGTAGCCCATATTTTGCTCTATTGTGATTTCTATGTTAAAGTGTGGGATTTTTTAATTAGAAGAGAAATAGGAGATTAGATTTATACCCCTGCCCTTCACTCGGAGTCTCAGAGTGACTTATAAACTCCTTTCCCTTCCCCACAACAGACACCCCATGAGGTAGGTGGGGCTAAGACAGCTCTTTCAAGAACAGCTCTGACAGAACTATGGCTTGCCCAAGGTCATCCATCAGCTGCAAGTGGAGGAGTGGGGAATCAAACCCACTTCTCCCAGATTAGAGTCCATGCACTTAACCACTACACCAAACTGGCTCTGTTGCACAATTTCCATGGCTATTCTGATGAGAGGCTTGTTTTCCTTCTTTTGTCAGACCAGCGTCCCTATAGTACCTATTTAGTACCAAGGTATCTTTTAATTGTTATGAGGATTAGGCAGCATAAGGTCAAATCTTTAGATGGATGATTCCTTTTTCTGTATGTTAAAAACTGCTTTTTTTGTTGTTTCTGCTTATAACCTATACCAACAAAGGTACTGACTGACTGGCTTTATCATAACTGAGAAGCTGTTTAAGGTGACGGGGCTCTCCATGAGCAAGAAAAGTTCTGCCTCCCCATGCCTGTGAGACAGGAGTATCATTAATCAGCATAGATTGTAAGCCATTAGTCATGTATTGAATGGTTTGAGCTGTGAGCTGTCTGTGACCACCAGTGGCATCTTGTTGTTTGGGCGTATCTTATAGCAGGTTATCCCTACATTATTTCCTACATCAGGAGCGTACTGTAATTTCAAAACCCTAAAATTTAGTTGGTCATTAAGATGCTACTAGAGTTGAATTTTCTTCTACTACTACAGACTAGCATGGCTACCCACCTGAGACTGCCCAGAATAAGACTGCTCAGCAGGCCAAGAACAATACAGTCTGGATGGATATTACATTCTCACTGTGCTCTGTCCAGGATCCTACAGGGAAGTGTTACTCTCAGAGTGCTGTTCTAGATCCGCGGTGGGGTTACACACCGCCAATCTGGCACTTTGCATCTTCTGCGCTACATCAGCCCAGGCCTTCAGCTTCTGTTGTTCTTGCAGAGTGCGAGTGGATCCTGGGTGGCTGCGGGTCCAGCTTTGTGTCCTACCTGGCAGAGGCCTGGTGGCTATCTCAGAGGCCAGTGGCAAGGCCTCCCTTGCAGGCTCTAGCAGGTAGCCTCTAGCACTGCTGGAACATAGTCAGCAGGCATCTCTGCAGTGTTGGACCCACCCGGGAACCTCCGGGCATCCTCAGCCACTGGCCTTGGCTCCTTGGGCTCTTTCCCTGAAGATTCCAAATCCAAGTCACTAAGCCAGTCATAGGGGGTCATGGCACTGGCTGAACGGCTGTATAAGTATGTACTAATGTTAGAGGACATCAGTAGCAAGAGATTAATGTCTCCACTTGACAGGATTGTGAATGAATGGAGTGCCTCGGAAAGTAGCGAGGTTTGTGGGTCTGGGAGGGTGGACTGGTGATACCAAAGAACCTTACAATGATCTTATTCTTTCTCATGTGGTCTAGGACATCATCTATCTGGGAGCTGAACAGGTTCTGTTCCTCAAAGGGGAGATGTTCAATTCTTGCTTTCGTATCACTGGGAAGAGTGGTGCAACAGAGCCAGGAGTGCTGCCATAAGACTATGGTGGAAGCAGTGCATCTACTGCAGGAGTCAGTGATAAGATGCGTGACATTTAGTTGCTGCTTTCCAAGCTTGAGGCCCTCTGCCTGTAGAGCCTTGGCCACAGGCTTGTGCTTTCCGGGAATAAATTAATGAATTCGTTCCCACAGGAACATTTGGTAGCATCCCATAATGGCATTAAAGTTTGCCATGTGTAGCGTTGAAGCTGATGATGTATAGATCTTACAGCGGAGTCCATGAAGTTTGCATCCTTCCTGATCAAATGGAGAGGAATGAGGTCTGGAATGTTGCTTGGCTGGGATGACTTCTATCATGACGGAACTGGTAGTAGGGTGGGTGAAAAGGAATCTGTAGTCTTCCCCCAAAACCCTGTATATATGGTCAATTTTCTTGGCAGCAGGGGAGACTGATGCTGTTTGGTCCAATTGGATCTGGATATATCCAGCAGTATCCATAGCATCAGAAAAGCATTAACCCCATGTTGGGTGAGTAAAGGACCTTTAAAATGGGATCACACATAGTCAGTTTCAAGCAGATAACCTCTAAACTAAGAGACTGCCCACAGAGATAATTTGTTCAGAATAAAGACGGAGGTCCTCCACTGGGGAGACAGGCACTGGATCCTCAATACATTCATCCAGTGATGGTTCCATGGGGGCATCAGATCCATCCAGAGATGGAGATTTCTCTTCTTCAGATTCTGATGGGCTCAGGTCCATAGTGAATGAAGCCAATAGGAGCACAGAATGGCAGTGAGCCTGGTTCCATGGAAGGTGGTGGTTGCTGTTTCCACTGCATGGGCCAGTACATGGCGGGAGCATACCGGAACCACTGCAGAGGTGGAGGTCCCCAGTATTGGGGGACTGCAGAGTCCCCCGAAGATTTATGGTACCGTTTAGTTGGAGGAGCTTCAGCTCCCAAGGGAGACTGAGAGGCAACCTCAATAGCATCATCAGATGAAGGAGACAGTGAATGCCTGTGATTTGGAGAGGGGGTTGTGGCTGGAGGGTGGGGGACAGAGCCTTATCTGAGTGGATGTAGGAGGGATGTGAAGCCTTGTGGTTGACTTTGACTTCTTTCTTTGCGGCAGTGGTTCCAAGACACTATGTGCCACCAAGGATTTATTTGGAGCTGATACTGGGCCCAGTTCCAATACAGATCCTGATGGCACCGACACCAAAGTGGGGGGTATGGGCCAAGCGGTCCAGTTCCTACTTAGATGCATTCTAATCTTTGTCCGGAGCTGCTGAAGCCTTCTCCCAAAGGGCAGCTTTTAACCTAGAGGCTCAATCCAAACAAGTTTTCTGGGTAAACAGCTTGTAAATAGAGCAATCTGTGGGCTTTGCCCAAGCATTGGAGGAAATCGTTGGGGTCATCTGACTGGGCCATTTCTTAGACCACGTTCTATGCATTTCTTAGACCACAGCTCTATACAACATCCTCCTTCCAATCCCCCTTTTATACAGAAATGAAGTAGGATGAAGAAGCGAAGAGAGAAGAGTGAACACCTAGAGAAAATCACTGAGGAAATATCTGTAACAATCAGAAGAGAGTGAATATACCCAATCTCCACAGCAGCAACGTCCACATGTTGGCCGGGTAGGAAGAACCAGCCCGGGGGGGGGGGGGGGGCTGAGTGCTCTGAACCTTCGAGAGAGCTTTGGAAAAGATCTTTGCACCAGGCCTGTCCCGGCACAGTCCCCATGTGTCCCTGCACTAGAGCTACAAAGAGGAACAGCGATATAGAAAAACAGATTTCTACAGCAACACCACCTTCTATAAAGGAAACAACACCGTAATTTTGACTGTGAAAATTTTACGCAGTTTTCTTTTCCTCCCTTTTGTACCACATTGTTTACTTGATATTTTATACTGTCTTTTGTTTTATAACTTTCCAGCTGTGACATCCACATTACTGGATTTATTATATTTTATTAATTTCATTTTTCTTTGTGTTATCTAGTTTTATAGCATTGTTCATTGCAGGTATTGTACTGGTCATCATTGCATTGTTTTTATAACTCTGTAATCCACCTTGAGTCTCAATGAGGAAAATGAATAAATAAACGAAGAAACTAAATATCTCATCACATTCTCGTAATTTTGTTTCTGCAGGCATTCTTTCATGGTCCACAAATACACTGTATGGAACTTGTCTGGGTACTCAAAGTGCTAACAGATCCTCCTTTCAAACATTTAGCAAAGATCCCTCTGAGAATGCATATGCTGAAGATGGTCCTCTGGAGGTCACCTCTCCACCAGCATATGTGATATCTGAACTTAGGGGATGCTTGCCAATTAACAAAGAATTATTTTATAAGATGACTGCTCAGGCATGAGTCATCCTTCAAGCTGAAGTTAACTCCATTTTTCTCAGGAACCAAATCTACCATGTTTGCCCTCCCAGTGCATCACAGAGAACAGAGCTGGCTGATGTGAGGAAGGTCTCTGAGAAGAACATCTGACATTAGAAAGACAGAAGTCTTGCCATTGTCCTTTAAGGAACTTTTAGAGCATCCCTATCTCAGTGACCAAGAGAAGTAAGAGTGGGTGTCCATGGGTCAGTGGGAAAGGTTCTCCTTCACAGCATTACAAGGTATTTGTTGAGAGATATTATGACCATAGCAACCTTTTGGTGTCCAAAGACTGGTTAACTCCCA
This sequence comes from Gekko gecko, assembly GCA_029375565.1. Classification (NCBI taxonomy): domain Eukaryota; kingdom Metazoa; phylum Chordata; class Lepidosauria; order Squamata; family Gekkonidae; genus Gekko; species Gekko gecko. Next base: position 17,280,696 of record JAPDNY010000016.1, on the reverse strand, counting down.
CATGTAAGACTGTTTTGGCTGGCTTGCACTCATAGGCTTATATGGGAGAGATGTATATGACTGGGATATTCCTCACTTGTTTCCAGAATCTATAATTTTCTTACCGTTTATCCTTCAATATATTCACCTTGATAATGCTGAGAAAGTCAGGTGAGTTTTCCTGCTGTTCAAGTCCAGTGACAATATCTGAGATGACTGATTTCCAAACAGGTAGGCAAATGGAATTTCAGGTAAATAAGATCTTCCTTTTTTGCTGTCAACCCAAGGCTACAAAATTGGTGAGCTGTCAAGTACATGGCAGAGTAAGCATGAAAAGACTTTTGGAACTGGTCTCTCATTAGGATTGGCTCTGAAAACTCTCTCTAAAGTCCTTTATATATTGGGAGCTGCCTTATATAATTTCTAGGGTTAGTATATGCTTAGAGTGCAAATGCTTTTACATTTCTATTCTGAACAAAGAAGAAGGGCCCTTATTTCCAGCATATGAACAGGACACTGAGTCTAAAGCAGTAGTTTGCTTCAAGACACAAAATTCAGATGGGACCTGAATCTCAGGCATTCAATCAGGCCCTGTTAATACACTAATCTCTGTCTTCTACTAGTTCTCAAGTTTGGCATAAGATTCTACCACCTGATATACAGTGAGGGGTGCGGACTTATGTTCTCATGCAGCTAATTGCTACATCAGTGTTCTTAGCACCACACATTACAAGTTTAAAGGCATTCTGAGTACAGCAGCTGCAGGAATTTCCATTTAAAACACCAGTTTCCTCAGATATTCCATGTCGATGATTAGTTTGAAAAATGTCAACATTTCCTTGGAGACTGTCAAATATTTATGCAAGTTTAACAGATCTCAATTTGGAACTAATGAGGGCTGCTCAGCCAGAACAATGATAAATCTGCTTCATTCACCTGGATAGGAAGGGAAAGACTGCACTGCCTACAAACAAGGAGAGTATGCCGTATAGCTTCTCACCTACCATTCCAAATTCCACTACAGTCAAGAACTTCACTTTTATATTTTAAGCAACAGCAAGGGAGGGAAGGATGACAATATATTTTCCAAGCTGAACAACAAACGTCCTGTCAGCTTGTCCTATGAGACGCTATCTTTCATCATAACAAGTGTTCCAGGGAGCAAAATGAGGAAGCTTAGTCAGCAGAATCCTGAATAAATTACTGTGTGGCCTTGAGCTGGTGGATGGAAAGTTCTGCAGCATCATAAAGATGAGCTAGTAAGAAGGGAAAGTTTATTTCCCTCTTTAATATTGGGCATGAGAGACAGAGATGACACTGCTGCCAAAGTCACAAAAGTAAAACTGTAAAGCTCTACTCAAAGTCCTTACACTATTATCTGGAGGGGTAAAAAACCTTGCTTGTTCCTCACAGGGAGAGCTCAGTCTAGTTATGTATGGAAACTGAAGAAAGTGGGACACAGCTGTCACTGCTGTTGAGCACCCCCTAGAAAAACTAGATACTTATCCATAACTAGTCTTATTGAGTGGTCATCCATGCAGTCACTCAAAATGGCTCTGCCAGTCTTAAAGAGTCACTATGGAAGGTATTACCAAAAAAACAACTACTTGGAAACTAACTGAGCCAAAGAGATCTTCCGTTTCTATGTGGTGGGATTTTTTTGACAATACACAAACCCACTAGCTCATGGTACTAAGTGGTGAATGAATGCTCCATCTGGCATTCACTGCTTTCGGGGCCCAGGCTCCTATGTGAAAACCAGAAGTTTATTTATTCCAAGTCCAATGTGAATACCTTGTTTACCCAACAAGTAATCACTTAATGCTCTAGCTAAAAACTTTATTTAAAAATAATATAACTAAATGTGAGAAAATACAATATAAACCAAAGAAACAAAAATCACACTGGCATATGTAAAAGCTGTTACAGGTAACTGAAAATGCATGACGATTCTGCTTTGGCTATACTGAATCTAAGAATCAGTCCAAATTCTAAGTTTCTTACCAAAGCGTATGCAGAAAAAGCAACCTCACTATATCCAGATCTGAAAAGTTTGGATGTCACATAGTGCTGAGAGTTTATACAAAGTGAGACTGAAAATTATTGTTCCCCAACTCAAGATCATTGCCACATACTGCACAGCATGAAGACTGAGGCATTGATGACTAGGACCAAGAGAGTGCCCTTCCCAGGAACACAAGCTGGACAATGTGAAGTGTCAGCTTGATTGCCTCCCCCTATCATCAGTCCACACTAAACCTGCCACCTTAGTTGGCCTCCATTCCCTGATACAGTATAAAGTAGGCAACAAAGGGCTCTCTCATAGCCAGTTAGAGACAATCCCCCCAAAATTCTGCTCAGCCCAAAACAATCAGCTAATCCCATACTACAGACAAACTAATATATATATATCATATATATATATATAGTATAGTATATATATATATACACACACACACACATATACACACACACACACACACACACAAATGTCCAAATAAATCTGCCATTTCAGACCAAATATTATGATATTTACATTTGTTTCTTGTCTATGAAAGACAACTCTTTTAATTGCTTCAGTCCATATTTCAATGTGTGACATAGTTGTTGCTTTTCAGTTTTTAAGGATTATTTAACATATATGTTAAATCTGCACTTGGCTACTTACCTCTCCAGCATCTGTTTGTCAGATAACCCCAATTTAACAACTCTACTAGATATCCAATAACTGCAAAGAATGATTCTTTTTTTGCATTAATTGTAATCTAAGGTCTAAACAAGTTTAACATTATTTCTTGCCAGACTGTTTTCTAGCAAAATTGCTGAGGGGAAAGTTAAGTAACAACTTGATCAAAGTAGTTAAAAATATTGGGGTTTTTTTTTTACATTTGCTCCACATATCCTACAGGCTGATAACCAACTGGTGGATTAATATTTGGATTTCTTGCCTGCCCAAGAAATAATCTATCATGGAATGCAGGGAAGAACCCACTCCGAGTGGGGATGGGGCAACTGTCCCTGCCTCGTGAGAAGGCATACAACCCACTTCTGTAGGATTGTGATGGTACCCTGCTGATACTGGGACTGGTAACAATGAGGGGGTTGTATGGAACACATTACATTCTCTTAGTGGTATGTGACATATACAGGCACTTACGTATGATTCCATCTGGGCTATCCTCATGCTTGGGTAAGTAGTGTGCGGAGAGATCACTTTGAAGTACTTCATCTGCTGTTGCACGAGCTAAAGCTGCTGCCAAAAGTGAAGGGCAATTACTGAAAGAGAAAGAATACAAGGTAACTCATTTTCAGCTAATAAGACGACTGGAATAATATATATAAAATAAAATAAACTTTGGAAACACCAGTTTCTTAACTTTAAAGGTTAGTCAGTGTGCATTTTATTTTTTTAAAGATATTCTATTTATACCTTCCAGTAGCAACCAATTGTAGGGTTAGATCCTAAGCACATCTCTTGCACTTGTCTTGGCACAGGCAAATGAGAGCTTTGTGCTACAGCGGCTAAGAGAATAAACTGAGAAGCAGGAAATCCCTGATTCAAAATTTCCCTCTGCCATAAACTCATTAGGGAATCTGATCCTCAGGTATATGGAGCCCCCCCCCCCCAATGCTAAGCATTACATACCATATCTACTTCTTCTCTGGCTGTTCTCTCACAGGAATTTTTCCCCAAGGTGGCACATAGCATACCCATAATTTATTTGGGAGCTTCCACATGACACTGTGCTCTTTCAGAGCATGGCTCACAGGGCTTTGGGGGATTTCCCTTTTAAGCCCCCCCCTGCCCCGCCCCCAGAGAGGCTCTGCTCTAATTTAAAGAGGAAACTGCACCAGCTGCAGACTAATTCTTCATGGAAACCTTCTGCCCACAGCCAATCCAGAGGGGGGCAGAGCTTAGCTCCACCTTCAACCTGGTGACACTAAGCTTGTGCGTATTGTCTACCCCAACTTTTAGCCCTTGAACAGAGGTTTCCCCCCATTTAATAACTGAGCTTGGCTGGGGAGAGGATTCTCATCTTTTCAGTACGTCTTTGCCAAATGTGACAAGCAAGAAGAAAGTGGGGAGGTGCAGTGCCAGGCGCAAGCAGTGCAGGGATGGGGTATATGGGGTACATAAGGTTGATTTTCTCAACCCTGTGTGGATGCACCCTGTTTTACCTGTGAGCTTTCTGACACCAACAAAAAAGCACAAAGGCAGACAGAGTAGCATGCCTGCTTCCACCAGCTGGCTGGTGGTACTATGAGCAGAGCCCAGAAGGTAAGGAGGTAGAGGATGGTGCATCTTCTTCACACATATACACTTGGTTTGCACGGCTGTTTGCAGTCCAGTGGGCCAGATGGTGGGTACTGCACGGTTTCTGGCTGGCTGCAGAATAGGGCTGCCAAATCTGGGTCTGGAAATACCTGAAGTTTTGAGGGTGGAGCTTAAGAGGGTGGAGTTTGGAGAAGGGAAGGACCTCAGTAGAGTATAATGACAAACAGTCCACTTTCCCAGACATTTTCTCCAGGAGAAGTGGAATAAATGTTTTGAATACATAAATATCAAATAAATAAGCAATCTATGTAGTCTGGAGATCAGCTGTAATTCCAGGAGCTCTCCAGCCCCCACCTGGAGGCTGGCAACCCTGCTGCAGAAGGTAGAGGCAGAAAGCAGAGCCACACACACACACACACCCAAGGCTCACCAGGTTATTTGCAGTCTGGCAAGCCAGCCAGTGTGTGTGGGGGGAGTATGCCCCGCTCTCTGCTTCTGCATCTTATTGCTCATTGCTTCGGGGAGGGTGGTCTAAAAATTTAATAGTGGTGATAATGACGACGACAATGTCGACAGGAGGAGGTGGAGAGCAGGACTGTATTAAATTCAAGGTTTTCTTTTTTCAAAGAGCTTTCTTTTTTGGGGGAGGGGGTGTTGTCTTAAATACAGCATTGTCCTCTTTGGGTAAATACAATATGATCCTATTTGATGTCTCAAGTTTTGCATACATTACATCTGTCCTTGCCCTGGAATAACTTTTCCATCCCCCAGCATCCGCAACCCGTTCCAACTGCTGCCCGGCTCAGTACCTCCAGCTGGTACTGAGGGGTATAGGCTTGCAGCTACTGCAAAGATAACTTGCCACTGTCTTCAACACAACTGTGCTCCTCCGGATATTTTTTCAAAGCAAAAACATCTTACGACACACAGAAACTCCCTCTCTAACCGGCGGTTAGCGCTCAGAACAAGCACTGGAAGGCAGCAACAGGCTTCCAGTTTCACTCACTGTACTCAGCTGTTCTCCTTCGTACTGCTTCAGTTATCACTCAGGCCAACAAAACTGCCATTCAATTAGAAGTTTCTAACTTAAATGCACATGCCAGGTCTCTCAGCTTTTTCAATGTTTAGCATTTGATGTTTATGTAAGTTACTTAACCACAGGGTTAAAATTAAAAACACCAGCAATACCCCTGGCCAAATGATATCCTGTCAAGGTGAAAAGTTCTATCTCTTTAACTTAAATGCCATCTATACATGCCCTTTCCTTGTATCAACAGCCAGGCAATCTACCCACACAGCTACTTCAAAGCTCACTATTACGCACAGTAATGAAGCACAACTATCAAGGGATATTAACTGTCTATGGCTGGCTCTTCCCAGCACTAGATGAATCCTCAGACATCATCTGACATATAGCAAGATGCTGAAACTCATGAGAACATAAGAGAAGCCATGCTGGATCAGGCCAATGGCCCATCTAGTCCAACACACTGTGTCACACAGTGTCCAAAACCCTGGTGCCATCAGCAGGGCCAGAATTCCAAAAGCCCTCTCACTGTTGCCACCCAACCACTACGAATACAGAGCATCACTGCCCCAGAGATAGTGTTCCATCTATACCTTGCCGCTAATAGCCACTGAGGGACCTCTGCTCTATATCTGTCTATATATCTAATTCTCAACAGTCCCCCTTGTATGCGGTTACCTATTTCTGCAGATAAGGGGCTCACTCTCCCCCAACAGGTTTTTCGACAGACTCAGGGGACTCTATGGGTTTGCAGAAAAAAACCAAAAGTTAAAAAACAAACCCTCAGGAAGGCTGAATCCCACCCCCAATACCTTTTGAAATGGCTAGCGCAGGGATCTACTCCAGAGATAGACTGGCAGATAAACAGAAAGACAGAGACAGTAGGGGGAGGAAGCAAAACCAAAACTGGAGCTCGGATTGGGAAGGATTCCTCCTTCAGTATGAATGGCTAAATAGCTGTGGGTTTGGAGCCAGGCATGGGACTAGGATTGCCCACTCCAGGTTCGGAAACTCCTGGAGATTCTGTGGTGAAGTCTGAGGAGTACAGAGTTTGAGGAGGAGAGAGGCCTCAGCTAGATATAATGCCACAAAATCCGCCCATTTTCTCCAGGGGCCAAATCTCTGTTGTCTGGAGTTCGGTTGTAATTCTGGAGAATCTCCAGGTCCCACCTGGAGGCTGGCAAACCTTGGCCTAGCAGCACCCTCTGGGTGACTGGATACCACCTGACTTGCATGATTCAACTAGGCAGCAGCCACCTTATGAAAATCAGTGCAGTATAATGGTCAGAGCTTCAAAGTAGGGTTTGCGAGACCCAGGTTTAGATCCCCATCCTGCTGTGGAAGCTCACTGGGTGATTTCAGACCAGCCACATACTTTCAGCCTAACCTACCTCATAGGGTTGTTGTGTGGATAGAATAATGTAAACTGGTCTAGTCCCCACTGTGGAGAAAGACCATAGTTTTCCTCAGTAGAAGCTGCATGGGGAAAGGAGACGGAAAGCTGAAGAGAGAGGGACAGATAAAGGTAAGTTGGCAGTTGGGTGGGAAGGAGATAGGGATGCCAACTCCATGTTGGGAAATTCCTGGATATTTGAATGGTGGAGCCTGGAGATAGTGGGGACTGAGGCAGTGAGGGACTTCAGAAAGCTATAATGTGATAAGACTCCACCCTCCAAAGCAGTCATTTCCTCCAGAGGAACTAAAGTTGCCAACCTCTAGGTGAGGGCTGGAGATCTCCTGGAATTACAATTGATCTCCAGATGACAAGAGATCTTTCCCCTGAAGAAAATGGCTGATTTGAAGGGTGGGGTTTATGGTATTAAACCCTGCTGAGGTCACTTCCAAGCTCAAACCTCATCCTCCCAAGGCTCCACCCCAAATTTCCAGGAATTTCCCAACATGGAGCTGGCAACCCTAAGAGGAACTGATCTTTGTACGTGGAGAGTGACAGCTGCCAGTGCTGCAAGGGAAGAGGAGGAAGTAGGTAGGAGGCCAGGAGAGTAACAGAAGCAGAAAGAGTGATGTGGTGGGGACAGAAAGGGGACAGGCATGGAGGGTAGAGACAGAGAGTAAGAAAAGGGGTGGCAGGAAGGAGAAAGAGTGTGAGAAAAGTAGAGGGAGAGAGGAAGAAACAGGGGGGGGGATGGGATAGCTGCTCCCGTAAGTTTCTTGTGGGTCCCACTTATGTTTATCTAATCCCCTCTTGAAGATGATTATTCTTGTAGCCACCCACCACCACTTCCTGTGGCAGGGAATTCCATGTGTTAATTACTCTGTAGGTAAAGTAGTACTTCCTTTTATCTGTTCTAAACCTACTGCTCATTAATTTCACTGAGTGCTCACGAGTTCTTTGTATTGTGAGAAAGGGAGGAATGTACTTCTTTCTCTACCTTCTCTATCCCATACATAATTTTGTAAACGTCTACCATGTCACTCCTCAGCCGTTGTTTCTCCAAGCTAAAGAGCCCTAACCTCTTTAACCTTTCTTCATAGGGAAAGTGTTCCATTCCTTTAATCATTTTAGTTGCCCTTTTCTGCACTTTTTCCAATGCTATATCTTTTTTGAGGTGCAGTGACCAGAACTGTACACAGTATTCCAAATGAGATCGCACCATCGATTTATACAGGGACATTATGATACTGGCTGATTTGTTTTCCATTCCCTTCCTAATAATCCCCAGCATAGCATTTGCCTTTTTAATAGCCATTGCACACTGAGTCAACATTTTCAGTGAGTTATCTACCACAAGATCTCTCTCCTGGTCAGTCTGTGCCAGTTCGGACACCATCAATGTGTATTTATAGTTATGATTTTTGGCTCCAATGTGCATTCCTTTGCACTTGCCCACATTGAATCTCATTTGACACACTGATGCCCACTCGCCCAGCGTCGACAGATCCCTCTGGAACACCTTATGATCCCCCCCGGTTCTCACCACCCTAAACAACTTAGTTTCATCTGCAAATTTAGCGACATCACTGCTTACTCCCAACCCCAAATCATTATTGAACAAGTCAAAAAGCACCAGACGCACTACAGAGTCCTGCAGTACCCCACTGCTTACCACCCTCCGCTGTAGAAACTGCCCATTTATACCCACTCTGTTTCCTGTTAATGAACCAGTTTTTAATCCACAAGAGGACTTGTCCTCTTACCCCGTGACAGCTGAGTTTACTCAGGAGCCTTTGATGAGGAACTATATCAAAAGCTGTCTCGAAGTCTAGGTAAACAACATCTATCGGGTCATCCTTGTCCACCCAGTATCTATCAGCAGTAATGAATGAACTTGCACATGCCCCTGCCTTCTCATTTCCCAATACACACAGAATTCAATATCATTTTTTCGGCTGCACTCAGGATGGGGGGACAGGTGTGTTCACACATTTATCATGAACTCCTGCAAGTCTGACAAAGGTACAGGGTATTGCTACTTAGTACGCATGTGGTCATAAGGATCAGGCTTCAGCAAGAATTATCAAGGCAAGCCACCGCAAGCTGAAATGATAATCAAGTAATTATGAGTGTGCTCCTCTCAAAGAAATCCAAATTTAGTCCTAAAATGGGGCCAGATTCTGAAATCATACTCTGTGTATTAAGCATGGCCATGTATTTGGAATATGTGTGATATTTTGAGACTTATAAAAAGACTTGCCAGTTTCTTTCCTATGCATAATACTCATTTGCATGCTTGAGTGTGTGGCTTCACACTGAACTCCAGACAACCTCGTAACAGGACAATTGTATGGCAGTCTTTCAGTAAGGAGAGGGGTGTTCTTTCAGTCCATTTCTACTGTTCTTAATATTAGGAGATTAAAAGATCATATGGTGGTGATGAAAGTTTCAAAAGGACCAGGTTATATGCCATGTGAAAACCACAGGGTAAACATAAGAGGTCTGAATTCATCACTACCACCCCTACTGATCAGACTCTGAACAGAAAAAATACTCCACATTCCTATTGGAAGAATAGTCATTACCACCCAGCATTCTCTAGTGAGTATCAGTGGGAAAATGGCCTCAGTACTATGTCCAGTAAACGCAAGTGCAAGGTTACAAGCCATGCCTCCTGCAAGTCTTACGCATAAAAGGATGGTGTGTCCCACAATATCAAAACCATAGAGCCAAACCATACTATGAGAGCACACACAGATACCTTCTTTCTCAGAATACTGAGTTGCAGAAGAGAAATACAGTGCTAGGAAGTGTACCTGTCCATAGCCTTTGCTGTGCTCTCTATCATCCTCAGCCATCCTACGGTCTTTTGTTTTTTTTAAATAACTCTTCCATTCCCTTTACTTTCTATTCCCTTTGCTTTTCCTGGAACCCCCCTCCACAAAATCATCCTTTCCACAAAGCCCATGCTTAACCCCTTCCCATCTAAATTTAAGAACATTATATTGCATTTGCTCTCACCATACTGCTATATCTGAGGGCCAAAACTAGGTATTATTATTACCATTATCATTATCATTATTATTTATTATTTATTTTTCGAATTTATATCCCACCCATCTGGTAAACAGGCTCAGGGTGGTGGGATACAGCAACCTCGGGGGGCCAAGTGTGGACACCGGCTGCCTCAGCCAAAAGCCTGGCGGAACAGCTCTGTCTTGCAGGCCCTGCAGAATTGAATATGGTGTCCCCAGGGATGCTGCCATCCTTTTTACTGCTAGAATCCCCTCACTTTACAAACACTGTGGAAGCCTGATCCTGCTTGGGACCACAGCGTGGGGGGGAGGGGCTGTCCCACACTCTTGTCAAGAGCTCAGACCCAGGCATTTACATTTTTGCAAACAGTGTAGGGAAGGAACCCCTCCTTTCCCCTGTGCCACAGTCCCAAGCAGGATCTGACATTCACAGTGTTTGTAAAGTGAGGGAATTCCAGCAGTAAAATGGTGGTGGCCCTGGGGATACTGTATTATTTAGTTTGGTTGCTGCTGCTGCAAGCATCTTGTGGAGGAGATCTGTCTTTTGCTATGGATACTGATGAGAAAACAATAGACAGGGAGTATCCTAAAGTATCCTGTTAACAAAGTTCTATTGCCACTTGCTTCTAAACTGGCAAGTGAGGTGGCAGGCAATAGTCTTTGGTGGGTCAGACTTAGCACTGGGGCTTCTTGCTGCTCACCACCAACGTAGATCAGAAAGTGGATCATGGCATCAAGAACAGGTACAATTCTAAATCGAGACAACCCCTTGACATTATGAAACTGTGAGTGTAATATTTCATGCATCTGACTAAGTGGTCTCTGATGGCTCAAAAAAACTGATACTGCAGTAAATTTATTGTTCTTGAAAAGATCACAACACTTTGCTATTTGGGCTGTCAGGACTTCTGCAATCCGGAAGGTAGGCAGTTCCCATCAGTTAACTTTGGAGGGAAACAGTCATGTAATATTGTCACTATGTCCTGACCTGGACAGCCCAGGCTAGCCTAGTTTCAAAAGATCTCAGAAGCTCAGCGGGGTTGGCCCTGGTTAGTTCTTGGATGGGAGACCACCAGGGAGATCCAGGGTTGCAATGCAAAGGCAGGCAATGGCAAACCACCTCTGAACATCTCTTGCCTTGAAAACTCTAAGGGGCCACCGTACGTCAGCTGCGATGATATTAATTTATTTATCTATTTCGATTTATATCTCACCCTCCCCACAAGCGGTCTCCGGGTGGGTCACAACAGTAAAGTTACAAAATAATTAAAAACAAGTATAACAAATAAATAATTAAAACAATTAAAAAGGCAGGAACTACTGAAAATTCATTAAGGTTCAACAATCCTAAATAGCTGGAAGCAGCTAAGGCATGAATCAAGGAACAGTAAAGATCTTATTCATATGGGCAGCACAGAGATTAAAAGCTCCAGCAAGGGAGGCCAAATAATTGGGTGCCAACCACCTCAACTAAAGTCCTAGCGGAACAGCTCCATTTTGCAGGCCCTGTGAAACTATAATAGGTCTTGCAGGGCCTTAATCTCAGATGGGAGCATGTTTCATCAAGCCGAGGCCAGGGTAGAAAAGGCCTTGGCCCTGGTCAAGACTAAGTAGATGTCCTTTGGGCTGGGGACAACCAGTTGATGATAGTCCACCAACCACAAGGCTCTCCAGAGCACATACGGGAAGAGGCAATCCCCCTTAAATATGTCGGTCCCAGGCCACACAGGGCTTTAAAACATTTTCCACCACCAACATCACTGTGTGTCTCAGAAAGCCAGTAATGAAATGAGAAAGATCTTGCAACCCTTCCTCCAGGCAGCTTTACTTCTATTCTATATGTGATAATTAAAAAAAAAGCTCTGCACCAAACTTAAAGTCAGTCAGAGGGTTATTTGCCAGTTTTGCTGGATGACAGGAAAACAATCCCAGGAAAGCTCCCTTTCTCTGTCAGGATATTCTCTTCTAATAATACCAACAGACGGCAACAGAATTAATTGCCTTTGACATCTGTACTTTGTAAATCTTCTTAGGAAAGCTTTCTACAACCATGCAGTGCGAGCAGTGAAGTGATCAGCTAGGGCAGTCCCTCTTGCTCTCAAGTAGTAAGAACCAAAATCTCTTTCCAGCAGCTTTTATTAAAGGATCATAAATGATTTGTTTCGTACTGTCAAACCACACTTGCCAGGATGCTATCTACCAGACAATGAAAGTCATCCGAATTGTTACATTACAGTAACCCCATATCATTCCCTATCTTTTGTACTGGTTTGGACTTCGCTTCAGTTTAACTGGTGTTAAGATCAGGATGCATATTTTCATTTTCCCCCTATATGGTGCACCACCCATTATGTACATGTTTTCTTCCTTATATCTTACAGGCAAAATATCACATGTAAAATGAGCCCTCAATGATTACTTATTTCATTATGGCCCCCAAATTAAAAGTTAATATACTGGTAAATACCACTGGAATGAAAAAAGTCCAGCCGAGCAGAGGCATAGAGAAGGAATTCCCAAAAGTAAGGGGAAAGAGTGAGGGTCAGTGTGGGTTAATAACTTGCATCCAGCCCTACTGCAATTCAGTGTGCAAAATACCAAATGCCTTACCTCATCCATTGATTCTCTATCTGACCTTGAACAAGTCAATACCTCTCAGTGTTCGCTCCTCAGCTGTTAAGAGTATAGCATTACAGAGGAAGCAGCAGTCATCATGAAGACAAAAGACTATGAAGATTAAAAGCACCAAAAGAGCTACAAGCTTGAACCATCAGATCAATCTGAAGATTTACTTTACTTGATCACTTAAATTTATAAGGCAGGGCTGATCTTTTGAGGCACAGTTGGTTGTTTTTTAAAGCTATTTTTATTTCTCTGTATATCAGATGGTCCAGCTATGAGTGGTAGCTTGTTTACTATGCTGTAAAAGTCTGTAGTTCTCTCAAAATCTCAGAAAAGTCATAAATTGTAAGTCTGGGTAATACACAAAGTATTTAAATGTAATGAATTAGTTAAACTAAAATGACTGGTTGACAGTCCAAGCATTAATAAAATATGTTATTTGTTCTGTGTTTTACTGAACCAAATATGCTTGCTTCCTAACAAACAATGCTAAGAACAATTTCCTGGAAATGATCCTGGAATAGCCCAAGAAAATTTATCTTATCACTTAATCTATATATTTGTTTTCTACTGAAACTATAAAGAAGCTGATGCTTCTTTTAAATTATATTTGTCCCTAGGTAAGAATGAAAGGCCACCTTTACTATTTATTCAGTGGCAGCTTTTATTTATTTATTCAAGTTATCCTATACTCTGAATATCTCAAAATTTCAGTAAGATGTAAGTGCATTTAATTGGTTAAAAGGCAGTTAACTGAGAATTCTTAAATTGACTCACAGTCCTAATATTTTAACACATCAGTGTATTCTGTAGCTGTGCTTTAATGGTGTTTCTAAAGAGGCACAGCACCAGCTAATACCTTTGGTCTTCCCCTAATGCTAGAAGATGGTTTTATCATCCCAAGTTGTTTAACTCAGAGATGACCAAAGAGAACAGCATCCACGCTGGCTAAGCAGCCCGTAAAGCTTTGAATGGCTTACTTGAACACATAAGGCACGCCAAGAGAGTGCTATTCTTGGCTTGGATGTCACTACAGATTCTCCTCTCCTCAGTCCGAAAGCATCAACTTTCGCCATCTTACTAGCCTTCTGATCTGATCTAAGCTCTGCAGTCTTGTGGCGTTTCCACAGCAGGTGAAATCTCTGATGCTTCTTTTTAAGGCACACAAGCACCAACAAAATGGGAGGATGCATTTTCTGATGTATGGTGAAACCTGAACTAATGCAGAAAGAGAACGGATTTATCTTTTAAAAGGTGGTGTAAAGCCATTTGAAATGACAGTGTTGAGACACCAAAAGGATGTCTGATAAAACCAATTTCTGGGAAAGATGAGAAAATGTTACTGGATGAAGCTGCTATCTGTAATGTGTCACAGGAAGGGACAGACAGTTGCCTAGTTAAATACAAGATTAATCTTTCCTTGCAATATAGCTACAGGAAACAGATCTCACAGAGCACCACCTGAACACTACATGACTTTTGATTTATAATACCTACAGCTGGTACACAGACAGGTCTCCACCTAAATATTTAATGTTTATATCCTTCCTTAGAGTTAAAAAAGGACTTTCGAGAATAAATTAAAACACAACAAAAGGAAAGGAAAGGAAAGGAAAGGAAAGGAAAGGAAAGGAAAGGAAAGGAAAGGAAAGGAAAGACCACCAACTGCCATTTGGATTTTCTTTAGGAGGTAACCCGGATTTAATTATTCTATGCAATAATTATTCTGGAAAGAGAGGGCACTGTGGTCCAGAGTCTACTACAGCATATGCTTAAGGTTTGCAAACTGCACTGAAGTGCCTAAAGAAATGCATATGGACCCACTAGTCTCTGTTTAGCCTTCCATGGCCTGGAGCAACTGGGAAACGAAGGCTGGAGTCCAAAGAATATTTCAACCTATATTCCCACACTCAGCTCTCTTATGCTGCATTTTAGTTATTAATTTATTGAATTAATTTGTATGTCCCCTTTCTCCCCAATGGGGACCCAAAACGGCATACATTGTTCTCCATTTTATCCTCACAACAATCCTGTGAGTTAGGTTAGGCTGAGTGACTGTGACAGGCCCAAGGTCACCCAGGGAGCTTCTATGGCAGAAGTGAGAATGTTGGGGAAACCAGGGTGATCACTGGGGAGGGAGAGAAACTGGCAGGGATCCCAATTGTATCCAGAAAGACAGACAGTTATTTAAAAAACAACAACACACAAACACTGTTATTTATTGAACTTCAAATCCAAATTGTAAAACCTTCCAAACATCTAAGAATCTGGTATGCAGCATACAAAACTGACTCATAATTCTTAATTCAGTACTTATAACTCAGTGCACAGTATACACCCAGACAAATAAGGAATATATTCCAGCTACTGACATCAAGGCCTCTGGGCACCAATGAGCAACCCCGACTCTTGGTAAACCAGAGGTATATATCTTTCTTGGACCTATAGCTGCTAATGTATCTACTGATGTACCCAAATCCATCCCCTTCTTTCAATCTCTGGGGTCAGGAAGCTCACAGAAAATCAAGGAGAGTCAAGGCAACTAGATTCAGATACCCGATTTATTTTGATTCTGATAGTGACACCACTAACTTCTGGAATGTATGGACATAAGGCAAAAGTCATGTATGGAGTTATTGGTACCAGAAGATCACAGCACCAGCAGAGTTCTGAAACCTCCTGGGAAACTGAACCAAAGATTCAACTATAGAGGCTAATCTACTGTAGAAATTAAAGTATCATAGGTTTAACAGAGGAGTGAGGCTCAATCCAGGTCCTAATTCTGCGACAGAGAATTTGAACACAGGTCTCCCAAATACTACTCCAACATTCTTAACCACTACACCACACTGGCTCTCCCCATATCAGGACTATATCAAGAATATCAATCCAGACATCTGAAGCTGACACATTATTCTTACTACAGCATACTCAATGTTCTTCCCTGGCCTACAAGCATAAGAAGAAGAAGAAGAAAAGAAGTAACGCACACACACACACACTATATCCTTTGAGCATATTTGCTTGGCACTTAAACCCTTCTATCACATTTTCCTTATGAGTGGCACTGCTTCACAGGCACACACACATAACCATGCTCTGCTCCTACTCTGCCAGCCTCACACTGGAGAACCAATGTGGGGTAATGGCTAAACCAAAACTGAGGACACCAAAGTACAAATGACCAGCCATGAAGCTCACTGTGTGACCTGGGGCTGGCCACTCTGCCTCAGCCCGACCTATCTCAGAGGGTGCTATAAGAGTAAAATGGGTACAGAGAGAACCATGTACACCTTCTTTAATTTTTTAAACGAAGGGTAGGATAAAAACATAACAGTAATGCAAACCAGCATCTCCAGTTTGAGGCAACTCGATGGTCTAAACCCATAGCAGTTAGGGACCCACAACTTCACTATTTTCTTTTTAAAGAAGACACAGCAATATTAGAAACTACAGTCAGGGAAATCTTGAGCCTCAGAATTGTGAACAAAGAACACTGTGATTCTCATCCTATATATCCAGTCAAGTTCAAAAAAAGTACTAGTCATTCTAGAATTAAAGTCTTGAGGCATGTCTGCATGTAACTTTTAACCTGTTAGTGTTTTTTGAGGGAGTGAACAAACATGTGGACAAGGGGGACCCAATAGATGTTATTTACCTTGACTTCCAGAAAGCTTTTGATACAGTTCCTCATCAAAGGCTCCTAAGTAAGCTCAATAGTCATGGGATAAAAGGACAAGTCCTCTTGTGGATCAAAAACTGGCTTATAAATAGGAAACAGAGAGTGAGTATAAATGAGAAACTTTCTCAGTAGAGGGTTGTAAGCAGTGGGGTACCACAGGGATCAGTACTCGGTCCGATGCTTTTTAACTTGTTTATTAATGATTTGGAATTGGGAGTAAGCAGTGAAGTGGCTAAATTTGCAGATGACACGAAGTTGTTCAGGGTGGTGAAAACCAGGGAGGAGTGTGAGGCACTCCAAAGGGATCTCTCGAGGATGGGTGAGTGGGCGTCAACACGGCAAATGGGGTTCAGTGTGGCCAAGGACAAAGTGATGCACATTGGAGCCAAAAATCCTAAATATAAATACACGTTGATGGGGTCTGAACTGGCAGAGACTGACCAAGAGAGAGATCTTGGAGTCATAGTAGATAACTCAATGAAAATGTCTAGACAGTGTGTAACTGCAATAAAGAAGGCCAACACTATGCTGGGGATTATTAGGAAGGGAATTGAAAACAAATCAGCCAGTATCATAATGCCCCCGTATAAATCACTGGTGTGACCTCATTTGGAATACTGTGTACAGTTCTGGTCACCACATCTCAAAAAGGATATTATAGCATTGGAAAAAGTGCAGAAAAGGGCAACTAGACTGATAAAAGGGTTGGAACACCTTCCCTATGAAAAAAGGTTAAAACGCTTGGGGCTCTTTAGCTTGGAGAAACGACGGCTGAGGGGTGACATGATCGAGGCTTATAAGATTATGAATGGGATTGAGCAGGTTGAGAAAGAAGTACTTTTCTCCCTTTCTCACAATACAAGAACTCATGGGCACTCCATGAAATTGCTGAGCAGTCGGGTTAGAACAGATAAAAGGAAGTACTTCTTCACCCAAAGAGTGATTAACATATGGAATTCACTGCCACAGGAGGTGGTGGCAGCTACAAGCATGGACAGTTTCAAGAGTGAATTAGATAAACATATGGAGCAGAAGTCCATCAGTGGCTATTAGCCACAGGGTATAGATGGGAACTCTCAGTCTGGGGCAGGTGATGCACTCTATTCTTGGTGCTGGAGGGGGCAGCAGTGGGAGGGCTTCTAGTGTCCTGGCCCCACTGCTGGACCTCCTGATGGCACGTGGTGTATTTTGGCCGCTGTGTTACAGAGTGTTGGACTAGATGGGCCATTGGCCTGATTCAACATTGGCTTCTCTTATGTTCTCTTATGTTCTTATGTTAACAGAGTTCAAATGTGTTGTTTTGGCATATGCCAAGTCTGTGGCAACTGCCAAACCCTATGCTGAAAGACTGAGAAAATCATGAACATAAGAAGAGCCATGCTGGATCAGACCAAAGGCCCATCTCATCCAGCATTCTGTTCACACAATAGCCAACCAACTACCTCTAGAAGCCCACAAACAGGAAGACTGCATCATCCTGCCTGTGCTCTCCAGCAACTGATTTAAAGAGGCATACTAACTCTAGTACCAAAGGGAGAAGATATCAACCATAGTTAGTAGTCATTGATCATAGGATCAGTACAGGTGGTAGAAGCCCTGCAGAAGAATACTGAGCACCACCCTGCACATAGTATTTCTTTCTTAGGTGCAAATACACTGAAAACATAAGAATAGCCCTACTGCTGGATTAATTCAAAAGTCCATCTTTTCTAGTATTGTCCTCTCTGCTGTAAGCCAATTTAATGTCCCTGGGAAGTCCACAAATAAGCCCTGGAAGTAACAGCTATTGCCTCCTCTCTCCCAGCCCAAACAATTGGTATTCAGAGGCACTCTACTTCTATATGTGGATGTTCCTCCAGCCATCATGGATAGACTTCTGCTGCAGGAAAAGAAGCTCTCCAAGCTGGGTGAGTGCACAACAGAAAACAAAATGAGGTTCAGTTGAAGTAAACGAAAAGAGTCACATATAAGTAATGCTTGTTGTTTGTCTTAATGTTTTCAGGAATATGCTGCTCAAATTCACTTTTTGCTGCCTTATTGTCAACTGACTCATCTTTTGCCATAATCTGTACCTCCTTTTTGTTCATCTTCTTTGGGCAGGCCTTCCACATTTTAAAAGGAGCATTCATGCTTTTTATGATTTCCTTGACTCGGGTTGCTTCCATACAGTGGCGATTCCCCATTGTGCTCTCATTGCCACTGCAAATGCAGAGGTATTAGCAGCAGTAAAGCCTCCACATGGGGGGATTCTCCATTCTTTCATCCATCCATATCCCCCCCCCCGGGGGGGCTGGATTAAGAAAAAAAATAGTAGGCATGTTGCTATAGTGTAATGCCGCTATAGAAATTTACCTACTGTTGATTTTTTAAAAATAGCAAAAAGCCTTAAGGGGGCAGAGGAGGGGCAGGAAGCAAGAGGAGAAATTAAAGAAGAGATGACACCAGATATGGTGAAGAGGTGTGGAAATCTGGACCTTCCCATCCATGCTCTTTCAGGAAACATCTACCAAAGCAGGTTTAAGGAAGATGGGCAACTTTCATGTGGAAGCTCCACCACCACCACCAAGCTGCTGTTGGGTCATTAATCTTTGGGTCATAAATCATGCTGGCTTTCTTTCAGACTTGGTCTTACTTTCCTAATCCGAGTGATACAATTTATCTGGGTTTCAATTAATGTGGCTTTTGCTCCAAATGTCACAGAGGTGACTCTCTTGATCTTCCCTTGGTGTCATCTGTTAACTTGGATACCTCTCTACTAACATCTGACTCCAAATCAGTTATGAACTTGTTCTAATTCTTGGGGAACCGTATTGATTGCTTCCTTCCATTGGGAAAGCTGTGCATTTATCCCTTCTGCTTTCTGTATATTAAATGTCCACTTATCCCATGACTGAAAAGGATTGTAGATTATGAGAACTGGCCAAGGATTCTGAAATGTCTCTGAGCCTCTTGCATGCATATGTATACGCAGAAGAGAAGTACAGACATATTATGATGTCAATTTGGTGCTGCATGATGAGGCAAAGCTGATATTTTAAAAGCATATACTCAAGAGAAAATGGGTAGGGGACTTCTTTTCCACAGATGCCCAGATGAAAAAAGGGACAGCATATCTGTAGCTACACATTACTCTGTTTTTTGAATTCCATAAGGCAAGTTCAGATTCCACCATACCTTGCAAAGCATTTATAGATGTAAGTAGCTCTATGAATACTGGTTCCCTGCCTCCTGGCTTCAGATCTTCAATCAGGCCTTTAAATTTTTTAAAGGGTAGCATGAACACTTCACATTTCACTATTTATTCTGTGTTTTATTCAAAAGAGACTTACAACACCACTCTAAGGGCGATGAGAATGGATGAGTGATACTGATGTTGCAGGCTACACAGCACTACATACAGCAAGTCGACAGCAATCTGTCAGAACAAATTTCCTCTAAAAAAAACCTCAGCCTTGGAAAAGATTCTACATACAATACAAAGCTTCCATAGTAGTTTAACCATTCAAGCAATGTACATAATGCCATTACTGGGAAAATATTACCTAAAAGGGAAACTCATGGAGGATTCACATCTTTGTAATCAGAAATTCAGACGTTCGGAATAACATTCAGAATGTAGTAAACACTTTACAATGTTTTGTATGTTATTCCAAACATTTTAACGTCTATTGTGTGCACTGAAATGGCAGCCAAGAAGCATTTTGTTTTACGGAGTCAAAATCTTTCCTTTGACAGAACATTCACAGGGGCTGTGATCTGGGAAGGCCATCCAGTTAAATGTACGAGAACATATGAGAACAGTACGTATTCTTCACAAGTTATCAGATTTTCAGTTTATTCTTTTTTCTTGGATAATAGTTGGGAATCAATGGGGTAATAAAATTCCTGGGAATCACATACTATCTACTTGCTGAAAATGAAGGGAACTGTTAGATTCATAAGAATAAAAATGGTTGACAATTAAAATATTGCCCCACTACCCCACAACCCAGAAGATGACTGTCTGGAGACCTGTGCTGCTGATCTGTTCTCTAAAAAGAAATGTTAATAAATAAATCTTCTTTGTTATTTACATACAACTCCTGCCTCAGTGATCTCTTGTGTTCTTCCTGCTTACCACAAAACTTACAAGCCTTTACAGTTTCTCCCCTAAGATTATCTTGCAATTGAAGGGAAGGTTTGCAATCCAAAACAAACCTGGTTCTCCAAAACTGTAAGAGGCTGTGTGAGTCCCCTCAGTTGGTAGAAAGGGCCTATCACAGGCTGCTATAGACCCGGGTCTACAGATGGAGATTCTGCAGTATCTAACATTTTGTCTATCCTGAATCTGCTGCCCATCAACTTCACTGGGTTCCCCTAAGTCATTGTATTATGGCAAATAGAGGGAACATTTCTCTATATACACTTTTCTCCATACCATGCACTATTTTATAAACCTCTATCATGTCCCCAGCATCTTTTCTTCTAAACTAAAAATTTCCAAATGATAACCTTTCCTTATAAGGAATATACTCCAAGCTCTTGATCATCTTGATTAACCCTTTCTGCATCTTTTCTAGCTCTTGAAGCAGTGTTCAGAACTGCAGGTAATAATACAGATGTCGATATTTTCCACATGGGGACAGGCATGTGTAATTTCCTGTTGCTGTTACGGCTGCGAATGTTGTGCAGCAGCAATGCAGCTTCCACATTACAGGTCTTACCATAGTTTCCCTGCTTGGGTCCTGAGGAACAGCCACGCCTGCACAGCAGAGCTTTCCCAGTTTTTTAAAAAATCGGTAATTGAATATCTTTATCATGTTCTTTGTATTATTATATTATGGTATTTTATGTACTGATTGTGAGCCACCCTGAGCCTGCATTGCGGGGAGGGCGGGGTATAAATGTGATAAATAAATAAATAAATAAATTATCAATATAACGTTATAACTGTCAGCTAGGCCTTTCTCAAGCCCTGGCTGCCATGGGAGTGGAGATGACTCTGGAATGCTAAATTTCAATTCTGCTGTGTCTTCTATGTTTCTGTTATCTCTGTCTGACCTTCAGTACCTGGTATAGTATTTCTCTTGGGAAAAGTAGCCCGTTACTTTGGCGGGCTTCTACCTGGTCCCTGATTGGCTCTTTGAATAATGTGTAACTGTTTGTTTTGCACGCTTTATTTTAGTTCTAACACAAAATGTTTAAGATATCTGCATGCTTTTAAAGTCTCAATAAACTTTACTTTGAATGAAAGCTGTTGGGAACTGATTGCTGCAGGAGTCTGACAATAACACCAGAATAAGGACAAAAGAACTAGAAGACCCTGCTGCCTGGGTACTGGTAGGATGCCATCCCCCTATGAATTGTGGCCCTAGATTAGGAAACATAATCCTGTGTAAACCGCTCAAAGACCCCTTGGGGGGTCAGAACGGTATAGAAATCGAAAGTTAAATAAAAAAATAAAACAACACATGTAAGAGGTTCTTTAAATTCCCAAATTTCATTTTTTAAAAGAAAAGTATTTAGCTCCTTTTGTTGTGGAAATATGTCTTTTCTATTATATCTCCATAATGAAACAGGCTAGAAACACACTCTTTTTTCTTTAAATGAAAGCCAGAATTTCAGAAAGTCCATTACGCTTATTATTATGTTATATCACTATAATGATATTCAGTTGCTGATTTAAAAAACAAAACAAAACAAAAAACTGGTGGTGTTGGGGAACTGCTGCTGTGGGGAAAATGGTTCCCGGGGGGGGGGGGATCAAACTTTTCCTCTCCCATAGCAGCCATCCAGGCTTTGCTGCAATCTTTCCCAAAACTTCAAAGTAGGCTTGGGAAAAATGGAGAAAGCCTGGTGAAACCTGGGAAGTGCACAAATGTTCCACAATGCTATGGAAAACAGAAAGAAATATTCTTGAACAGCATTGAACCCAGGGAAAGTAACCTATGGGGAAATGGTTGTGGTCATGCCATACAACAAGGGTATTACAATACCAGCCGTTTATTTTTAAGACCATTTGTAACAATCCCTTGTGTAGCTATACAGAAATACCTTGAAGAATATTTTTTTTATTTTAAAAATATGTAACTTCCCCTTGTTAATCTGGGCGTGTAATATTATGGCAAAAAGAGGGACAGAACCAACAAAAACCAAAACCAGTACCTGTTCCACTTACTTTGGACACAAAAAAGAAATTATTAAGAAAAAAGAAAAATTAGAGGCAAAGGACAAAGTTAACAGTGCGAGGAGAAAAGCAGCAGTCAGAAAAGAATGGACCATTGGATACTTAGCTTGAAGGGTCCTTCTCCTCTGAGGAAAGGAGGACATCTTTCCATTCAGGGAGGCAGAAACAAAGTCTTTCCCACTTCCAGTCTCCTTGATGGGAGTCACCCATCTCCTCAGTTCTGGCAACTCCTAAAGCACTTAACAACGTCCTAAACTATAAAGACACAACACTCGAAAAGACCAAAAGAAAAAGAAAAATGAGTAACAGAAAGATAAAGAAACAATAGGACAGGAAGTGATCCTGCTGAACAGAAGACTGAAGAATAATGACGACTTTGGGAGGGACAAGATGTCCTCTTTTCCTCAGAGGAGAAGGACCCTTCATGGTAAGTGTCCAATGGCCCGTTCTCCCTCTGAGGTAGAGGACATCTTGGTGGGCCCTCCAAAAGCAGTGTCATCATTTTCTGAGTGCGTCATCATCTTCTGATCCTAGAAGATGTTATAACACTCTTCTGCCAACACTGCATTAGCTGAGTCATAGACGATTATCTTGTAGTGCCTTACAAAGGTGGACATTGCTGATCAGGTAACTGTTTTGCAGACGTCTTCAACTGTAGCTTGTCTGGCAAAGGCTGTGTTAGTTGTGGCACTTCAAACTGAGTGTGCGGCAATCCCATCCGGTATGTCTGATGTTGTAACTGTGTAAGCTTCACTAATGGAGACCTTAAGAGAACCGCTGGTGGCAGATTTTTGACATCCTCATTCCTTTATTCAGTGAAGAGATGGAAAAGAATAATGAATCAGATTTCCTAATATGTTCTGCCCTGCAAATGAAGGTTTTGAGTGCATGTCTTACATCCAATGTATGCCACAGCCTTTTCTTAGGATGAGTGGGATTCAGGCAAAACAATGGAAGATAGATTTCCTGAGATCTGTGAAAAGACGAATTCACCTTCAGTTTAAAAGTAGAGTTTGTTCTCATTCTCCTTATGGAAAACACCCAGCTCAGGATTGATTGGCAGCACACCTAGTTATGATACCCTCCTTGCTGATGTGACTGTGACAAGAAACAGTGTTTTCATACTCAGCCATTTAAGAAGAATTTTTTTAATAGGCTTGAAGGGATGTCTAGTAAGAGCTGATAATACAGTGTGTAATTTCCATGTTGGAAATCTGTGTAATTGTGCTGGATCTTTAAAGGCAGGGCCCTTGAGGAAGCAACATATGTGCAGGAGTCTGGATAGGCTGAATCCCTAGAAATGTGGCCATACCGTCATCAGGGCTTAGTATGGAAGCCTTTAGTCCACTGGCATAGCTGTCTTGCAAAAAGGACAGAATGGATTTAATATTTGGTTTCAAAGGTTTGACGTCTTACTTCTGCTCCTCCTGACGAATGCCTTCCAAGATGTATTATAGATTCTATTAGTGGATTGTTTTCTGACACTAGCAGCCTTTCTGTTACTCCCATAGTTGTAAGAAAATTCACCTGTTCAATCTCCAGATGGTTAAATGTAGTCACTCTGGATATGGATGCCAAACCAGGCCTTGCTGAATCATGTTCAGGGATACTGGGAGTGTTAGCGATGATCAGGTCACCAGTTCTTGAAGGGTGGAGAACCATGGTCAGTGAGGCCAGTACGGTGCTACTATGATGATTTCTTCCTTCTGTTCTTTGATCTTCTTGATTAGCTTGGAAAGAACCAGAGTAGGTGGACTGTTTTGGCCACTGGGGCATCGAGGCGTTGGTTACTTCAGCCTTGGAGTGATAGAATCTGGTGAAGTACCGTTTCACTTGATGGTTGTTTGGTGAAGTAAAGAAGTCCAAAGAAAGAAAGACCAAAGTGAGACAAGATCAGATGGAATAAATCTTTCTTTAAGGACCATTCCCCCTCCTGAATGGTCTGCCTGCTGAACTAATCCACCTGGACATTCATCAATCCCTTTATATGTTCTGTCTTGATCGATGTCAGAGTCTTCTCTTCCCACATCAGGATCTTGACTGCCTCCTACTGGAGAATTGAATCTGTATTCTTCTTGTTTATTTAGTTAAGTTTTGGCAGACACGCTGGCTGTTCTGATTAGTATGTGCTGACCGACCACTCATGGGCTGAAGAAGAGTAGGACTAGATAAATTGCCTGAGGCCCCAGGAGATTGACATAAAGGCTTAACTCACTTTGGGACTGTTGGCCTAGTACTGGAGAGACTTCTAGCATTGTTCCCCACCTGGTCAGAAGAAGAACTGCTTCACTTCCTGAATGTATTATTTCTTCCCCTGTAAAACACTGGGCATTCTGTCCACCAGACAAGACTGGTTTTTATTGCCAGGAGAATCCGGATGGAAAGGTCCTCTTTGTTCATAATTTATACCTGGAAAGGTCTCAGAAGTTGTTGTAAAGATCTTGTATGTAACTGGCCCCATTGGACAGCGTCAATGCTCAAATCAGTAGGCCCCTCAACTCTTTGAGTGTCATCAGTGATGTAGACCTGCTCTTGATGATCATGTGTACCACCTCCTTCATTTTATTTGCCCTTGTTTCCATTAGGAGAGACAACTGAACACTGTGCCTAATATGACACCCAGATGTTCTAGTTTCTGTTTGGGATACAGAGAACTTTTCTGGAGTTTGATTAGAAGTACATAAGCCTGTAGACATTGGATACTGTTTCTGTGTCTTGCTCCCTTAATTTTACAACTGGGTTGATCAAGGACTTCATGAAAACCCCTGGAGCTACAGAGAGGCCAAACAGCAGAGCCCTGAATTGAAGGTGAGATCCTCCGGCATAAAATCAAAGGAATCTTCTGTGTCCAGAAAAGATCAGAATGTGGCGATACGCTTTCGTTAGATCTACTGAAGTCAGGTACTCCTCTGGCTGCAAGGAATTTGTGATGAATCTCAGCGTCTCCATTCTGAAATGCCTCAGTTTGATGAACTTGTTGAGTTACTTTAAGTCCAGGATTGTGCTCCAATCTCTGTTCTTTTTCAGCACCATGAAGAATATGGGGTATATTTCTTGCCTCCTTTCTGAAGGGGTGACAGATTCAATGGCCCAAACATTGAGAAGATGCAGGACGGGCACATGAGTTCTGTGAAGTTTTTCTGGATCCTTGTGTGTGTGGGAGAAGAAATGAAATGTTCCTTTGGGGGGGTCTGATAAACTCTATGGAGTAACCTCTGGTGACTATGTCTAGGGACCAGGGCTTTTTTTCTGGGGGAATGCACCAGAATGGAGTTCCAGAACCTCTTCAACAAAATCCTTTTAAAGCTGTTTAAAAGTTCATGAGTTTTTTGTATACAGATTGAAAACTCCCCCCCCCCCAAAAAAAAAGCCCTGCTAGGGACCAGTTGTCTATCTAAGAGTTGATTCATATGCCTTAAAAATGTAGGAAATGTCCTACCCATTGGAAGTGATTTGCAGTCATGTTTTGGCTGGCTTAGTGCCACGGGCATGGGTGTTGGCTTGCCAGGCCCAGAGCTATAAGATTCTTTTGGCAGCTGCCACAGATGCCATAGCCCTGGATGAGAAAATTAAAGACTCTAGAATTGCAACCACCATGAATGAAGTGGCTATGAGTATTCTGTTGGCCCCTTCAATTTGATGATGGCTGTTGTCTGGTATGAGATGAAGAAATTTCCTAGATCAAACAACTGAGTCTGTCGTGGAAGCCTTGATAGCCATCGCAGTGGCTTCAAGGGCCTTCCTTCAGGCAAAGTCGACCTTTTTTGTTCATGCTATCTTGACCGTGCCTTCGCCATCCTGTGATAGAAGTCCAGGTGATTGTAGTGCTGCTACTGGAGCATCCACTAATGGGACCTGAAAAAACTGACTAGAGAAAACTTGGGTATTGCCTATTAGCCATAGGTTTGCCCATTCTGTTTTTTATTGTTTCTCAAAGAATTTCAGGGAAGAGAAATACTTTCTCTGCTATGTTAGACATAGGGAAGGATCCTTTGTTCCCTTTGGGTCTACCCTAGATTCATTTGTAGAAGGACCTGGTTCCTCTCCTAAGAGATTCTCCTGCAGTTCTAAAGCTGCCATGGTTTTACATAAGAGATAATGGTACTTTTCTGATTTAAAAAAACTTATGGACTGTTCTACGATTTCTATCTCATCCTCTTCTTCATCTGAAAAGATCTCCCCCCCCTTTTCCTTTTCTTCTAGTTCACTATCTGAATATATGTCTGATTCCCACTGAGAGTTCTCTCTCTCTCTCTCCTTCTACTGTAAGTCTCCTTTCTAGCTGCCCTAGTGGGCCAGCTAGGTTTCTCTTTTGAAGAAATTAGTCTTTCAGTATCCCCCTGTCTGGAAGGGGACCTGTGCCTTGCTTCTTCACCCTAGCAGAAGATAGCAATCTCCTCCAACATGGTTTGCCTGAGTAAAGTTAGAAAATCTGGGGAGAATACTGAAGGTCCCAATCCCTGCAAATTACTCACAAGTAATTTGGTCATGCCGTCAAAACAGGACCCAGTTGTCGCTGCAATTTGTTGTTCAGAAATGCAGCTTGGATGGCTTCTGCTGTGTTCTACAGCATTTGTATAGCTTATGGAAGTGGGAAACCACTCCACTGCCTTCTTCCGGCCTGTTGGCAAGGTCGTCAGTAGCAGCAGGTTCAGAAATGATGGCCGCCAATTCTGTCTGCCAGGAGGAATGGCACCTCTTTTTGGTCCTCCGTTTTCTTTGAGCCAGGAATTGTTAGAATGGTTCCTGGTTGGTCTGTGCTAATTGCTCTGGCGATTAAACTGGGATTGGCAATGAGGGAGGCTTCTAGCTCTCCTTCTGACAGGAAGCCGTCACTACGTTCATGATCCCCCATTATTTGGAGCAGTCGAAGGACACATTCTGTGAGCCTGACAGAATAGGACAGAGAAAATGGCTACCATTTTTCTTCCAGCTATGGAACTCCTTTCCTGAAATCTCCTCATGAAAGCACAGGAGACAAGAATTTAGAATAGAACAAGAGGAAGGGAAAAGGAATGAACAGGTGAAGCACAGCCTATTCTGTAGTGCTCTCCCTGTCGAGGCAGGGAAAAAATTGAAGAGATGGGTGACTCCCACCAGGAGAGAGAAAGTAGAAAAGATTTTCCTGAATGGAGGGTGGGAATCACCCAGCAAGATGTCCTCCACGTCAGAGGGAGAACTAAGTGGGACAGTGCTCATCCCTTCCTTCAAGGCATGCTCAGAGAAGCAAAATTTTCCCTTGCTGGAGAATGCGAGAATTTAAGTGCCAGTTTTTTTGTTACAGCTCTAAAATGTTCTCATGCTGCTTCTGCATAGGCACAGAATCAGTATATCAGAAGGTGCACAGACTATGGAGAGGATTACGTTTGATCCCTTTTTCAACACTTATTCCCCACTAAAACCTCCGCCTGTAAATCAAAAGACCACTTCCCACATTTTTAACATTAGCCAGTCCAACAGATCTCATCTCACTTGCCCTGCGTCACACTCTTTAAAGAATAATAAAAATCTGTTCCACTTGCTAAGCACATTACCCAGTACAAGCAAAGAGGGACGTAGAGCTGTTCGGCCTAAAAACTACAAGGTTGTCCACACAGGTTGTTTGCTCCAGCTCAGATGACACTGGGAAGTGGGTTTTCCCCAGTCTTTCCCTCAGCATCATCATGCTTTCATGCACCTCCTGCATATTCCCTGGTTTTGCTGTATTCTTTGTGCCACCTGTTTTGCCATGATTTTTTTTTTGAAAAATCACAGCAAAGGTAGTTGCCCTGTGGATGGAGAAGTCTGGATTAATCCCACCCACATCAGCACCACTTTCCCTGCCCCAGTGGAGGCCACTCCTCCTGGAGGGGGGGGGTGTTATTTTTTTTTTTTAGAATGGGCAATTGCTTTAACTATAAAATGATATAACACGTAGCTGGCTTTCAATCTGCCATTGACCCAGTTAAGGGTTCAGATGCAACAGCAAGAATGTCTCAACAAGCAAACTACCAAGCGGGAAGAGTAGATGCCTGAATAATCAAAATAATCAGACATACAATCAAAGGATGATACAATAAATTAACTGGCAGTTAGGAGGAGCTAGACAGAGAACAATGTAAACCTCTGACTAGTTATTTTTACATTATTACCATGTTCATCAAATATATGCAGGTAGGGTCTGAACTGGTTATGACTGAGACTGAAAGAGATCTTGGGGTTGCAGTGGATAGCTTTATTTATTTGTGTGTTCATTTACAGCAGCTTACATAATTTAAAAAAAAAACAGTTTAAAACCAACATAAAATCTGAAATGCTATACATCCATAATTTTCCTATGCAGCGGTGAACAATGATCCAATATTGCCACATCCAATATTTTCATAACAAGAGTCAGACAATACAACAATGGCGATGGAAAAGATCCCAGGGAAGGCCCTGATATTATAACCAGATATGTAGTAAAATGTGGACAAATGACCAATGGAAGAGCTCCATCCTCCAGGTTCTGCAGGGCCCTAATATCCTTCGGGAGCTCATTCCACTAGCCCTGGTGATGGCCAGTCTGGCCTCTTTAGAGCCACGGAGAACTAGGAGGTTTTGTGTCCCAGAAAGTAGTGCTCTCTGGGGAACATGTGGGGAAAGGCAGTCCCTCAGGTATACTGGTCCCTGACAATAAAGTGCTTTATAGATAAGAACCAGCACCTTGAAGCAAATTCGTTATGCTATAGGCAACCAGTGCAATGCTTTCAGCACAGGCTGGATGTGTTCTCGCAGATAGAGACCCAACAACAACCCAGCCACTGCACTCTGCATGACCTGCAGCTTCCAAATTTGTGGCAAGGGCAGCCCCGTGTAGAGACCATTACAGTAGTCTAATCTGAGGTGACCATTGCATGGATTACCATTGCCAAGTCGCCACGTTCAAGAAAGGGAACCAACTGCCTGATCAGTTGAAGATGGTAAAAAGCTGACTTGGCAGTGGCTGCTACCTGGACCTCCATCATTAGGGAGGCATCCAAGAGCACTCCCAAACTACTAACCTCTGCTGCTGGCACCAATGGCGCCCCATTGAAGGTCAGGAGTTGGGATCCCTGCCCGTGGACTGCTGCGATTTAGGCTCAGAACCTCCATCTTCATCGGATTCAATTTCAGCCACCTCAGCCTAAGCCATCCATCCACAGCTTGTAACGCCAGGTCCAGATCTTCCAGCCTGGAGTCTGACTGGCCACCAGCAACAGATATAGCTGGGTGATAGCCCAGTCCATAGCTCCGAGCATTCTGAACAAGGGGGCGCATGTAGATGTTAGCTTTATTTATACTGAAATTCTTACTAAGTTATATATGAATTTTAATGTTTTGTATTTTAAAGTTTTGAGTTTATGTCCTGTATATCGCATGGAGCCTGGTATAAGCTGGGATAGGGCAAGATGATGATGATGATACCACCTCATGTAGGGCAGTGGTGAAAAGGGCAAACTCTGTGTTTTGAATTATTAGTAAAATGTATTTATTTATATGTATATGCCTACTTTTCTCCTGAACCTCTCAGGAGCCAGGGCAGATAATAACAATATAAAGACAAATATTAAAAACAATAGATATAAAAACATTAAATCCAGTCTGAAATCACTACCCAGCTCCAAAAGCTCTCTGGAATATCTCTGTTTTGTAGCCTCATTGGTAGCCAGGAAGACAGGAGCTTCCATTGGATATGGAAAATAACTGGCAAGGAGCCAGTTAAGGGCCCTCAGAATCAGAGTGTCATGATTTCACTGGGTAACCTCAGGTAACAAATGCATTGCTGTATTTTGCACCAGCTGCAGTTTCTGGATTATCAGCAAGCACAGCCCCACACAGAGCATGTTATAGTAATTCTAGCCGTCACATTACTGAAGGATGGATCAACCTGACCTGATCAGGTAACTGAAAATAAGAAGCTAGGTCCCTAACTAGATGTACCAGGAAAGGCTTTAAAAAAAAACAACTGTCAGGGAACCTACTTCTCCAACTGGAAACTGGGATCCAGGAAGACTCCCAAGCTCTTAACAGTGCCATTCAGCGAAAGCTGCCATCATCAATGGTAGGAAGCACAATTCTATTTAAAACAGTAGCACTTCCAGCTAGCATCTCCTCTGTGTTACAGGGATTCAAGTCACAGTTTGTTCTCTCTCAACCACTCTCTATTCAGACACTGGGCCAGGGCAGAGACTGCCGTAGCTGGTGGCTTCTTCAAAGTAATATATAGCTAGGTGTCATCAGTATATTGTTGACAACCTACTCCAAAATTGTAGAAGATCTCGTTATGGGACTTTACATAGATATTAAACAGCATGATTTAACACAGAGCCTTGTAGCACCTCCCCACAAGTCAGCTCCCAAGGGGATGATTCAGCATCATTCATTGCAACCATTTGTGAATGGTCTGATCAAAAGGACCAGAACCATCTCAACTCTGCCAAGACTCAGCCTTCCAGGCAGTTTCACATGGTCCAGCACATCCACACTGCTGACAGACTGAACAACAGTAGTAGAGATTAATTCTTTTTGTCCATCTGAACACAGAGATCATTTACAAGTGCAATTAAAAGTATCTCTGCTCCAAACCCAAGCTTGAAGCCAGACTGAAAAAAATCAAGGACAGATTTCTCATCCAAATATTTCTGAAGTTGCTCTGCCACAACCCGTTCAATAACCTTTCCCAGAAAAGGAAAGTTCAAGAGAGGTCTTTCAATATTCAAGACCTACTTAAGAACATAGCCAATATTGTAATACTATGGTGCACCCTTATTTGGAATGCTATGAACAGTTCTGGTTGCTGTATCTCAAAAACAAATACTTCAGAGCTAGAAAAAGTACAGAAGAGGGCAACCAAAATGATTAAGAGGTTGGAGCACCTTTCCTATGAGGAAACGCTATAGAATCTGGGACTCTTAAGTTTAGAAAAAAAGGCAGCTAAGAGGGGACATGACAGATTCTACCAGATAGAGGTTTATAAAATGGAGTGGATAGAGAATATTTTTCCTCCCTCTACCATAATACTAGAACTTACTGGCACCCAAAGAAGTTTATTGGCATTGAGGACAAAAAGAAATATTTTATTTAAATATAAGTATAGCTGGCCTTAAAAATGGGTTTGATCGATTCATGGAGGATGCATCCATCAATGGCTACTAATCATGGTTAGTAAAGGAGAACTCCATATACCAGAGGCAACAAACCTCTGAATACGAGTGCTAGGAGACAACATTTGAGAGATGCCTTGGCCTTTATGCCCTGTTCGTCCCCTCCCCCAGGGCACCTGCTTGGCTGCTGTGTGATACAGGCTGCTGGACAAGATAAACCACTGGTCTTGTCCAGCAGGGATCTTATGTTCTTATGTCCCTGGTCCAGCTTCTATACTAAACCATTTATCTTAATTTGGCAGTCTGTGATTTAGTGATTGACATTAATGAATGATTCATGCTGAAGGGATGTGAGCCATAAAGAAATGAAGTTACACAGAGCAGAGCTGAAACAAACATTGCCTGCGGCTCCTGTGTGCTGTTTCTTCCTTACCCCGTTAACAGATTTTGAAAGCAGGGCCATTAGGAATAGGAAATTAGCATCAGAAGGCATGTAAAACAACATCTGAACCACTGTATTTAAAACAGTAAGCCTGAAAAAGCTGTGCCAGCCTTCAGATTCCAGAGCTGTGTTTGGATATCATTTCTGTCTTTAGGTATTATTCCTCTTACTAACATGGTGGCACTAGGGCTTATGATGCTTTTCTCCAGCTTGGGTTCCTTATAACTGTGCTGTTTTCAGGCACATCCACGTGATGTCCTGCTTCTGTATCTTCCTCTGCTTTATTACAGTGTTTTCCTGAGCCTGGTTTGGTACAATCTTTTTGGAAAGACTGCAATCAAAAAGCCTTTAGGCTCTGTAAGGATGGGAAACTGCATTTTTGTAGATCCTGCCCACATCGGTACCATTTTTCTGGCCTCAGCCCTCCCAGCTGTCCTTTCCTGCACACACACACACAGAAGGCTTTAAAACAAATCAAGAACTGTTACCTTAATATAGCATTACAGTTATTTATTGCCATAATCTACTAGTTCCCAGCTTGCTTGGTTGCTTTTTAAAGTCTCTAGCCTTTTTCATTGCAAGCCATGGCAACAGATTATTATAATGTTAATGTTATAGTGCCCTAGCAATTCGTGATTACTTTTAAAAAGCCCTCCACCAGAAGAGGGGAAACGGTGATTATGGGGGCTAGTACAAGAAAAATGAAAGGAATACTGCTGTGTGAATATTCCAGTGGCAGCAGCAAGAGCTACACAACAAATCATCTCCATGTGGACTCAACCTCACTCTAATCTGCTTTTGGCAGTTTAACATAACACAGTGGTGGAGATGGAGAGCCTGGTTTTCAGGGGTGATAGTCTGTCTTCAGCGGGAGGCTCCCAGGTACACGTCAAGATGACAGCACTTGGAAGTGACATCACTGCACCAGGCACATTGTGCATTGATGCTCTAGCATTTCGCCCCAAAATTCTATAGGTAAAGGTAAAGGTTCCCTTGCTCGAAAGTCAGTCGAATCCGACTCTAGGGTTGCGGTGCTCATCTCCGTTTCAAAGCCGAAGAGCCAGCGCTGTCCGAAGACGTTTCCGTGGTCATGTGGCCGGCATGACTAAACACCAAGGTGCACGGAATGCTGTTACCTTCCCACCAAAGTGGTACCTATTTATCTACTTGCAATTTCTTGCTTTCGAACTGCTAGGTTGGCAGGAGCTGGAACTAGAGACGGGAGCTCACTCCGTCTTGCAGCACCCGGGTCTCGAACTGCTGAACTACTGACCTTCCACAGCCTGCAGTTCAGCGTCTTAACCACTTGAGCCACCGCAGCTCCTAAAATTCTATACCATAGCGTTTTTGGCCAAAATGCTATGAGCGTTGATGCATGACATGTCCAGTTAATGATGTTACTTCTGAATGACATCATGACGATGATGTCTATATGAGAGAGGGCTGTTTGGGGGTGGGACTTCCCCACCGACCACCTGTACAGGGGCAGGTTGGCGCCCCTGAAATTGGGGGAACCCGTCCCAACCGGGGTTCTGGCAACCCTACTCTCACACAGGCCTGTGATCACCAAGCTGGAAGCATTTGGCCAACCTGTTTTTGCAGTTCAAAGATGATAAGGGAAAAAAGGGGGGGAAGGTAGACCTATGGAGGTCCTGGAGGGTTGTGTTTGGCTTTGCAGGTCACAATGTACAGGCCTAGCTTAGCTGCAAGAGAAAGCTTTATGTTCTATTGCTCTATTGTTAATACTAATTAATAGTATGTATCGCTATAACAAACCAGGGAAATGTGAACGTTTGCTGGTCTAAAGAATAGACTTCTTTATCTAGGAACAAATCCCATTACAAATCTTTCCATCTTCTCATGGCATGCTGTATTTGACTGGGAGGGGGAAGCCATTTACAAGCACTGTAGGAAGTTAGAGGGTCTTATTGATTCTCACTCTGCTTGGTTCTCAGTCAATTTGAAAGCCAGTGTGATTCAACATCTTTCTAATGGTTCCATTAGTAAAAGAAAGAAAACATCCCTCAACCTCAGCTCTGTTACCCAAAACCAGAGATTAATTTAATTTTATACTTGAATGAAAGCCGGCACCTAGTTTTATTTACATCACATAATGGTTTCATTTAGAAAAACTGGTCTCCCTCCTGCCAGCATGACGCGGAGCCCTCTCAAACAGAGAAGGAAAGATTTTTGATGACAGGAACACAACCAACCTAGGGAAATATTCACATGCCCATATTATCTCATCCACTTTCTACAGTGGATGATAGTTTAATCAGTGCCATGACCCTGCCCCCATATGATTCAGCTGTCAATTAATTCTCTTTAAAAATATGTTTCCTTTGGATTCTGAATGGACAGGTGATCCCGAAACAGTCAACAAAACAGGAAAGCTTGCAAACTGTTATATGTGCAAAATGTTTTGGAGAGGGGCCATTGCTCAGTTTAGAGTATCTACTTTGCATGTAGAAGGTGCCAGGTTTATTTATTTTATTTTTATTTACTTAAAACATTTCTGTGATGCATTTCCACCCAAACAGGGTCCACAAGGTATTGAACACCAAAACACTACAGCATTAAAACAACATTTAATATATGCTATATATTTTAACAAATCTATAAGAACATATTAACACACAACACCAAAACTTGGGAGATGGGCCAATAATTAATGGAGGTATGTCAAACAAAGCAAAAAAAGTTTTCACCCGTTGGTGGAAGACAATATTAGACAGAGACAAATATCCCTGGGGAGGGAGTTCCAAGGTTTTGGTTTCATACCTTTCTCACACTGCCACGCCTTCTAGCCTCAGGTACAATCACAGCATCCCCAGCAAAAAGGATCACATAGGAGGTGATATGAAAGACCTCAACCTAAGACCCTAGAGAATTGCTGGCAGTCAGGGTAGGCAGTACTGACCTTAATGAACCAATTGTCTCTACCTCAGCATCATAGCTTCATGTACCATCTTGTCATTAGCAGCAGTAAGCATTTCCCTAGACTAGTATTTTACAGATAATGACTACCATATATAATGCCCAGCAAAAGATACAGTGGCTTGGCATTGAAAGGCTCTGCACCATTCATTTCAGTGAAAATTAATCTACTCCCAGGGGTCTTTTTTTGGGGGGAGCACACCAGAGCGCAGCTCAGGCAGCTTCTGAGGACAGAAAGTCTCCCGCATGTCAGTTTCGGCCAGTCGAATGTCAATTTCAGCCCCATTATATCCTATGGGCCATTGAAGTCAATGGTGAAAACATATGGTATATTCTCGGGGCTGGAGAGGAGTGGGTTTGAGGAAGATGCTCCAAACTCACAGAGTAGCTGTTGGAGCCTCTCCCCAAGATACCCACCATGTTTCAAGAACATTGGACCAGGCAGTCCAATTCTATAGGCCTCCAAACAAGTTGCCCCCATCCCCTCCATTGTTCTCTATGGTGGGGAAAAAGTTACTTTTTCCTCAGGGTGCTGTTAGTAGCTCTGGGGGGGGGGTTTTTGCAGAAAAGGGCTACTGCAATAACAAGAGGAGGACATTTTCCGTATGAAGAAAGGTTATCATGTTTGGGGATCTTAGCTATGAGAAACAATGACTGAGGGGTGACATGATAAGAAGGTTTACAAGACTATGCATGGGATAGAGCAGGTAGAGAAAGAAGTACTTTTCACCCTTTCTCACAAGACAAGAACTCGTGGGCACTCAATGAAATTGCTGAACAGTCAGGTTAGAAGTTAGAACAGCTGAAAGGTTTTTTGGTTCTTACAGGTTTACAACTTTAAAAAGTTCTGCTGGTTGCTGTTGCTTGGGGGGGGCTGGTTTGTTTGTTTTTTCCTGTCTGCTCCAGCCTCCATACGTTTGTCAAATTCCATCTGGAACCTGTTCATGCCAGCCACCACCACCACCACCACCATCACCACCTCCTGTAGCAGTGAATTCCGTGTGTTAATCACTGTTTGGGTGAAGAAGTACTTCCTTTCATCTGCAGTCGCCCTTTTCTGCATTTTTCCCAGTGCTATAAATATTCTTTTTGAGGTATGTGTGGTTTGAGTGGTCTAATGAGGTTGCACCATCAATTTATACATGTATAAATGTTGTTCCTTTTGGTCTTTTGGGGTTTCTGTGTGGCACTGTGGCATGCTTGCACTGCCACAGTGCCACTTGTTCTGGAGTATGCCACTTGTTCTCATGGCAAACAAGCACCTCCCAAGACAGATCACTTTCCCTGAGATTCTCTGGGAGAGTCTGACTGCTGGGTGGCTGCCCGCTTGCCTGCCTTAAGTGCAGCTGGCTGGGTTTCCCCATTGGAAACAATGGAGGTAATGGGGGTAACCTGTTTGGGTGCCCATAAAATTAGGCCCAATGGTCCAATTGCTTTGAGACGTGGGGGTGCATGCGGGGAGAGGCTCCCGAAACTACCCTGAAAATTTGGAACCTCTACCTCAAACCCCCTCCCCCCTAGAGCTACTAACAGCACCATGGGGGAAAAGTTACTTTTTCCCCACCATAGAAAACAATGGAGGGGATGGGGGCAACCTGTTTGGAGGCCTATAGAATTGGACCCCCTGGTCCAATGTTCTTGAAACGAGGTGAGTATCTTGGGGAGCAGCTCCATAAGCTACTCTGTGAGTTTGGAGCCTCTTCCTCAAACCCTTCCCCTCCAGCCCCCAGAATATTCCCTATGTTTTCACCATTGACTTCAATGGCCCATAGGATATAATGGGGCCAAATTGCCGCCAAATTTCTTTCATTCCCTCCTTTCCTTCTCTCCTTTTCCTCTTTCCCACCTTTTCTCTTTTTTCCTCCTTTCCCTGTTTCCCTCCTTCTTCCCTTCTCTCTCTTTCTTTCCCTCCTTCTTTTCTTCCCTCTTTCCTTCTCTTTACTCTCTCTCTTTCCTTCCCTCTTTCCTCCTCCTGTGGCCCAACTCTAGTGAGAAGGGGTTTAAACTTTAAATCCCTTCTCTCTTCACTCCCCCACCCAGGCCAGCTGGGGAAGGGAAGGGGAGGCTTTCGAAGATGCCTTCCCCCCCTTTTGCTTCCCCTTCTGACATCATTTCTGGTGATGTCAGGGGCGTGGCATATGCTAATAGCCTAGTAGCTCATTAGCATACCATATGCTAATGAGCTCCTGAAGCTCTTTTTCTATGAAAAGACCCCTGTCTACTCCCATATCAATTAAAGACCATCTCGCTGCCTAAGAGGTTTTGTATGTTACTGGTTTTGATCATAACCATACTTGCACTTTTGCCTTTGCTGCCCTCCCTTTCTTCATATTTTTCTTTTGTCTGGCTATTAAATGACAACCTTTCAACAGCAACCCAATTTACTCAACTCCAGTGTGTGCTGGCAACACTTACATGAATGATCTAAATCATGTTAAAGCAGAAGGGTGCCTTAGTTATATTCAGCAATTATGCAGTATCAATGAATTCCATGATTACTAAAGAATGTGGTACAAACTGATTCTCTTTGTTTATTTGCTTATTAAACTTACTCTATCCCCTAAGGAGCATTATCTACCTGCCAAGAATTAATTAAAATAAAATCAACAGTTCCTTTACAAGGTGAAAATTCAGCTCCATGGAATCCAGGGATTCAGGAGTCAAAGTGCTGAAAGATATGAAAGGGAATTGCACAGTAACAGTTCCATTTATTTCAGTGGTGATACTCAACAGGGAAAATAATGAATAACTAGATGTCAATTTTTTCTTTTTGTGATATTGCTTTTTTTAGCCATTTAAAGTAAGGTAATCAGAATTACAGAGTTGGAAGGGGCTATACAGGCCATCTAGTCCAAACCCCTGCTCAATGCAGGATCAGCCTAAAGTATCCTTGACAAGTTTTTGTCCAGACACTGTTTGAAGACTGCCCCTGGCAAACAACACACCTCTTGGGCCAGGGGGTCAGGCATATTTGCACGAATAATTTGCACTGATCAGCAGGTGTATTTGCTCTGAGTAATTTAGAGTAGTTTTTCCTTTGATGAATTGCTTTTATATGAATTAATTTTGTAGATACGTTGAATATTAGCTCAGTGCTGCAAGTAATACTCTGCCACTGACAGCTACTGTGGTGTAGTGGTTAGAGTGCTAGACTAGGTTCAAATCTCTAATCAACCATAAAGCTCATTGGGTAACTTTAGGTCTATCACTCTCTTCCAACCTTACCAGGCTGTTAAGATGATGAAATGGAAAGGAGAGAACAATGTACACAATCCTTGGATAAAGGGCAGTATTTAAATATGACTGATTAACTAATGGATCTAGATCCAGGTGGGCAGTGATCTTAGTCTGAAGCAGTAGAACAAAGTTTGAGTCCGGTGGGACCTTTAAGACCAACGAAGTTTTATTCCAGGTATGAGCTGAACTCAAATATTGTTCTAACTAATGGATCATCATACAGGAAATAAGTCAGGATGGTGCACATTTTTGGAATTTCAGCTCCCTTAAGCACTGTCTAGTTTCACACAACAAACTATGACATGTCCTACAAAGTCTGGATAAACAGGCACCTTATTCAATAATGCAGAAAATCACATTGCCCCAAGGCCTAATATTAGCGCTGGATCCTAGCAAACTAAATTTTCCAGCCATGACTTTGGTGAAATACTTGTTAATGAGCTCCAGAAAGCTGTTCTATCATCATTGAGCTGTCTAGACCAGACCTAAGCATCAGCACTTCGAGAACTCAGGACCCTTTGCTCATGAATACAGAATTGTCATGGAATACAGAGTTATGGAGCTGAGCTCCACCACCAACTGGTAAGCAAGCTCTGGAAGATTCATTACTGCCTGCCTTACAACTCTACTCACCACAGCAGTAAGAGTCTCTAGTTACAGCTCTATCCCACACAGACTGGGATTATTCTAAGTAGTTGTCATAGATTCCCTCTCTGGACAAGATCTCCATTAGCATGACATAATTTCAGCCATATTCAGAAGCTTGAATTAAAATTTCCTCAGCACTGAGTTTGCCTACTTTCCCCTCTTCAACAACTGGAACAAGGATGTTTAAAATGCCTCCTTGACAAAAGTGGGCTAAAACAACTTTCATCACAGCACAGAAAGTTTTTATATATATAAACTGCATCTTAATCATCTAAACATTATTGCCAAAACCCAGTATACAAATAAGTTCACTGGGAGAGATAATCAGTCATAAGAACATAAGAAGAGCCTTACTGGATCAGACCAATAGTCTACCTAGTCCAGCATCCTGTCTCACACAGAGGCCAACCAGTTCCTCTGGAAGGCCAACAACAGGGCATAGAGGCCGAAGCCTTCCTGATGTTGCCTCCTGGCTCTGGGATTCAGATGTCTGGTGTTTCTGAATGTGGAGGTTCCCCTCAGTCACCATGGCTAGTAGCCATTTATAGATATTCTCCATGAATCTATCTAATCCTCCTTTAAAGCTATTTATTCCTATGCCCATCACTACATCCTCCAGCAGTGAATTCCACATTTGAATCACACACTAACTGAAATAAATGAAATGTGACCACTAAACACATTAATTATGACATGAACCCTGGTATGTGCAGGCACTGGAACCTCTGGTGATACAGAAGGGAGGGCATGCTGTTTTGGATCCCATGCTGCAAAACTATGTATCTTCTCACAAATATATCTGGATGGAAAACATTATCTCCAAGTATAGGGAAACCCCCATATTCAGAGTGCCCTCTGAATGCCCGTGCTACAAAGCAACATCAGGTAAAGGCCTTGGCTTGTATGCCCTGTTTGTTGGCCCTCCAAGACAACTGGCTGACCACTGTATGAAACAGTGTCAAACAAGATGCTGGACTAGATGGACCACTGGTCTGATCTAGCAGGCCTCTTTCTCTTCTTATGTTCTTACGTATAATAATCTGCATTGTAGCACTGAGCCATGAATGCAAAGCCATGACAATCCAAGGGAAGGATGGGCAAGTATAACTGGTGTGGTGTTTAGCCAGTGCTGTGTAGCGGTCAGAGTGTCAGACTAGGTTTAAATCCCCACTGTGCCATGTAAATCTTGGACCAATCACACACTCTCAGCCTAACTAACCTCACAGGGCTGTTGTGAAGATAAAATGGAGGAGAAAAGAACAATATAAGCTGCTCTGGATCCTCACTGATTAATAATAATTAATCAGTCCCTGCTGCCTATGTGTGAGTGCACATGCACGCACACACATTTATTATTTACTAAGTAAAGTTATTACAAAAAGTAATATTTATTACACACAAGACAACAGTGCCTGTAAGGCTGTTGCAGACTATCCACACAAGAGATTTAAATCAGTTTATGCTAAAACTATTGTGTAACAAAAGCATAAAGAAAACATCGACTTATAACTGAATGTTCCTAAGTCACATAAACACAAAGAAGTCATATCTGCACCTCAATATCACATGTGAAAACTGTTCTTATGACAGTGAAATTAGATTCAGACTAGCTTCAAGATGATCACATGCTTCTCTCCCAGTTTCATATGATCACCACAGAACCATCTTTCTTCAACTGCCACAGCTGAAGTCCAGGCCTGGTCAGTTTTGTAGGTTGAGGTAAGATGGCAGAAGAATCAATGACTCTGATTTAGGAAATGGCATAAGAAAAACAGGTTGCTTACCTGTAACTGGTGATCTTCGAGTGGTCATCTGTGCATTCACACCCATGGGATTCAGTGCGCCTGCGCTGACCTGGTCGGTGTCTATACAAAGCTCACAACGGGATTTTCGCGCCCTCCGCCCCCAGGCATGCGCAGGAACCCCACCGCGCATGCCCAAGGGGCGGGGGCACGGACATCCCGCCAGTTCCTTCTGATCGCTATCAAGCCTAGCCATGTGTGAGAACAGCTGAGGATGACAGCAGTGGGGAAGGACAGGCGGGCGGTGTGAATGCACAGATGACCACTCGAAGATCACCAGTTACAGGTAAGCAACCTGTTTATCTTCTTCGTGGTCTCTGTGCATCACACCCATGGGAGATTAAAAAGCAGTGGCTCACCTGGAGGTGGGTGTTGTCAGACTCAGGGAGCCGTAGAAGAGAGGACCAGACGACCCAAGTCACCCTTCTGCTGGGCACGGACGTCCAGAGCGTAGTGTTTGATGAACGTGGTTGGCGTGGACCACGTAGCCGCTCTACAGATGGACGAGAGAGATGCGCCCTTCAGAAAGGCCGTTGAGGTCGCCATGGACCTAGTTGAGTGTGCCCTCAGATGAGAGGGAGGCAACTTTTTGGCTAGCGTGTAGCACAGCCGGATCGTGTCGACAATCCACTTGGAAAGTCGTTGAGACGTGATGCGGAGCCCTAGGGAGGGCGAGCTGTATGATAGGAACAGCGAGTTGTCACGTCTGGTTGGCTGAGTCCGGTTCAGGTAGAAGAGGAGTGCCCTCTTGACATCCAGGGTGTGGAGCAAGCGTTGCCCGTCATCTTCTGGATGTGGGAAGAAATTTGGTAAGAGTATTTCAGTATTGAGATGGAACACTGAAACAATCTTCGGAACGAAAGTCAAGTCCGGTACCAGACGTACGCCATCTGGAAGGAAAACCAGGTAGGGTGGATCATGGCGAAGCGCTATGAGCTCGCTAACTCTTCTGGCTGAGGTGACAGCCACTAGGAAGGCCGTTTTCCACGCCGCGTACTTGAGGTCACAAGTGGCCATTGGTTCGAACGGCCGTCTGGTAAGTTGTCTTAATACCAGTGGTAGGTCCCACAATTCTGTAGGTGGGGCCACAGGAGGGTACAATCTAATGAGGCCCTTCATGAACTGCTTAGCGGTTGGGTGGGAGAAAATTGTACGTCCCTCCAAGCCCTGGTGGTAGGCGGAGATAGCCGCCAAATAGACTTTGACTGATGAGTGGGATAGACCCTGGTCTCTAAGGAGCAGAAGGAAGTCCAGAATTTTGTCCAGGCCCACTGTGGTTGGATTGTCTGTAGACTTGTCCAAGTACGAGAGGAACTTTTGCCACTTTCTGCGGTAAGATGAGCGGGTCGATTCCTTCCTCGCATTACAGAGGACCTCTGCAACCCGGGTGGAGAAGTTCAAGATTGGAGCCTCCAGGCCGTTAACTTTAGGTTGTTCACCTGCGGGTGGAGTACCTTGCCCCCTTCGGTGATGAGGAGATCTCGCACTCTGGGGAAATGGTGGAATCTGTTCCCCGCCAGATGCAGTAGGGTGGGGAACCAGGGTTGCCTGGGCCACCACGGAGTCACCAGGATGCAATTTGGTCGAGATCTGGCCACCTTGTGTACTACTCTGAGGAGTAGGGGCAGTGGAGGAAACATGTACAAAAACGGGCCTGTCCAAGGTACCAGCAGACCGTCCCCTAAAGAAAGAGGGTCCTTGCCTCCCTGGGTGCAAAAATATTTGCATTTTGTGTTCTCCCGCGAGGCGAACACGTCTATTGTTGGGGTCCCCCAACGGTCGAAGAGTGGTTGGAGGTAGATCTGATTCAGTTCCCACTCGTGATGGTGAGCGTGGCCTCTGCTGATCAGATCCGCTTCGGTGTTGAGAACT
Source organism: Gekko gecko (assembly GCA_029375565.1). Taxonomy (NCBI): domain Eukaryota; kingdom Metazoa; phylum Chordata; class Lepidosauria; order Squamata; family Gekkonidae; genus Gekko; species Gekko gecko. The sequence goes on along the minus strand of JAPDNY010000016.1, from coordinate 17,238,474 downwards.
CCAGGAATGTGTGTGGCCACGGGAACAATGTTGTTGGCAACGCACCAGTTCCAGAGGTCGATTGCGAGCCCACAGAGGCTCCTGGAGACGGTTCCTCCCTGTCGATTCAGGTAGCTGAGTGCCGTGGTGTTGTCGGTGAGGATGGCAACACAATGGCCCCGTAAGACGCGCTGAAAAGCTCGAAGTGCCAGAAAAATGGCCAGCAGTTCCAGGTAGTTTATATGCCTTTTCCTGGTGGCAGCATCCCACCGGTATCCCACACTGATGCCGTCGAGGTGGGCCCCCATCCCCATAAGGAGGCATCTGTCGTTAGGGTGTGATGATGGGTGGGGGGAGAAAAAGGGGCACCTTTGGTAAGATTGGGGACAATAGTCCACCAGGTGAGAGAGTCCCGCACGGTTTGTGTTGGGATTAGGATTTTTGATTGAGGCATGCGGTGTGGACAGAAACTCTTCAGAAACCAAAGTTGAAGAGGCCTCATGTGGAGTTTCACCTGCGGGAGGACCGAAGTTGTGGCGGACATGTGGCCGAGGAGGCGTTGAATGGCGTACGCCGTCGAGGATGGAGAGTCTCGAACCGATGTTGCTAAGTTGGACAGGGTTTGGGCTCTGTCCATCGGTAGGAAGGCTTTGCCAGCCACAGTGTCGAGTAGCGCCCCGATGAATTGTACCCTTTGAGACGGATGGAGACAGGACTTTTGCAGGTTCACCTGAAGACCTAGTGTTGAGAGGAGGTGCAGGGTGAGTGCAGTGTCCTTGCGAAGAGATATCGGGGAGTCGGCCACGAGAAGCCAGTCGTCGATATAGGGGAAGATGGTGATCCCCTGGAGGCGAAGGTGGGCCGCGACGACTACCATGGTCTTGGTGAAGACCCTCGGTGCCGTAGATATCCCGAAGGGGAGACATCGATATTGGTAATGATGGTCCCCTATTGTGAAGCGGAGATACTGCCTGTGGGAGGGGTGGATATTTAGGTGGAAGTAGGCATCCTGGAGGTCGATGGTAGCCATCCAGGCGCCCAGCGGTATCAAGGGCAGTAGGGCTTGCAGGGTCGTCATCTTGAATTTTCGGTACTTTATATAGATGTTGAGATCCCGAAGATCCAAGATGGGACGTAGTCCTCCGTCCCGTTTCGGTACGGTGAAGTACCGTGAATAGAACCCCATCCGTTCGGAGGTTTTGGAGACAGGTTCTATTGCCCTCTTCTTCAACAGGGAGTTGGTCTCCTGGAGAAGAATAGTAGAAGGAGGGGTGGGTCGGAAGGTTGGTAATGGTGGGAGGTCGACAAACTCGATGAAATAGCCATTGGCTATAATTGAAAGAACCCAGATGTCCATGGTTATGGCTCTCCACGTCGAAAGAAAGGGGTGGAGGCGGGTCAACTCTCTCGACATCGAGAGGGTGGAGTCAAAGACCCTGCTTCGGCCCACGGTTGGACTTGGGCCTTGCTTGTGGGTGTTGGGCACCCGATCTCGGTCTGGACTGATATGATTGCTTGTTGTAGTTTGGAGACTGGCGGGGTCTCCAAACAGCGTCAGGAGATGGCTTCGTTGGGTATGGACGACGGGGAATATAACGGGACCACGACCTTTGCCTGTAGGATTTTTGTGGTGCTGAAACTCCCAAAGATTTTGAGGCTTTGATGTTTTTGTCCATTTCCTGCAAGGCAGCGTCGGTGGAGGAGTGGAATAAGCCCTCCCCGTCAAAGGGGAGATCCTCAATATAGGACCTAGTGTCCTGAGGCAGAGAGGTGTTCCGGAGCCAGGCGTGACGCCGGATCGATACTGCCGAAGCCATCGACGTCGAGAAAGCATCCAATGAGTGCTTTGCAGTGCTCAGGAGCTGTTTGGCAACAAGGAGGCCTTCCTTTTGGATGGATCTTGCCTCGGCGCGCTTGTCCTCCGGTAAAGATGGGAGGAGCTCAGACATCCTCTGCCATAAGGCATACTCGTACCGTCCAAAACAGGCCAAATAATTAGAGGATTTGATCCCCAAGGCTGCAGAAGAGTAAACCCTACGGCCGTAGGCGTCGATCTTTTTACTCTCTCTGTCTGACGGAGTAGAGTTAGAACTCTTGGTCTTGGAAGATGTGGAAACGACCAAGGAATTCGGGCGAGGATGGAGATGGAGGAATGAGGTTCCCTCTTCCTGGACCCGGTACATGTGGTCTAAACGCTTGGTGAAGACCGGTGCTGACGATGGTTTAGCCCACGGGGACTGAACCGCTTTCAAAAGGTGTTTGGACATCGGTAAGGCTATCGGCGTAGAGGCGTCGATCTCGATGATATCATACACCTCGTCAGCTGCGGATGGTTGGGTTTGGACGATAGGCAGGGCAAGAGAGTGTGCCATACGCTTTACTAAGTCCCCATATGAGGACATGTCCTCCGAGGGAGAGATCGGGCTGCTCCCGGAGATGGATTGCTTGGGGGGGGTTCGACATTGGAAAGAACGTCCTCCGGATCATCGACATCGGAGTCACCCCGAGAAGAGGCGGAATTGGAACTCGACCCTTGAGGTCTCGGTAGCGGTGGCTCGGCCATCGGCATTGGTGGAGCAGTGGCACGGTCGGAATGAGAAGGAGGAGACGGTGGAGGCTTCGACACTGTCGCCGAGGGCTGGTGGCGAGGCGAGCGCGAGCGGTATCGACAGGGTTCCCAAGGATCTGGGTACCCAGGGAAGTTCCACGGGCCCGAAGAAAACCAGTACGGCATCTCGTGCTTGCTCTCGAAGGGGAACTTCGGAGGTCGATACGGATAGGATGCATGATACCTGTCATAGTGTGGACCATAGGATTCCTGCTCACGGTGGTCAGGACGACATGGGGATCTGGAGCGGTCCCGAGGGCGATGTCGGGATCGACCGGATTGATCACTGGCCCACGAAATTGGCGAGGGGGATCGAGACCCCATTGCCTGGCCATTCGAACCCAGATCGAGGTCGGTAGGAGGTGGCGACATCGACTGGGGAGGATCACGACGCCGAGGTGCTGCCGACACAGGGGGTCCAGACTGACGTGGTGGAGAGTCCAAGATTTGTATCGGGGGCTCCACGATGATTCTCGTCAGTTCCGGTGTCTGATGGGACAGTCGTGGGGGTTGCTGAGGTGCGTCCGCACTAGCAGAGCCCCTAGGAGATCGAACGCCACTCACACCGTGAGATTTATGCGCGTCTCCCGTCTTGCTCGAGCCTTCGGCCTTCGCTTATCCCTTTTAGGCTTCTTCACCGGTGTTGACATGGATGAAGTCGCCTTCGATTTCGATTTCTTCGGAGGGGCCCCTCCGGTATCTGAGGAAGGTTTCCCTACCTTGGGAGGCTTCGGTGTTGGAGGATCCTTCTGTGTCGACACAGACGACTTCGATGTCGAGACAACTGGTCTCGCAGAAGAAGGATCAGATTCCATTTCGGGAGCTGGAGGAGCGAGTGCTGACTCCCACAACGCGACCTTCAGCCTAGCGGCCCTGTTCTTTCTCGTTTGGTTGGAGAAACGGGCGCAGATGGAACAGGCGTCAGGCCGGTGAGTCTCCCCCAGACAAAAAATACAAAGTGTGTGCTCGTCCCTCAGAGCTAGCTTGCTCCCGCAGGAAGAACACCGTTTAAAGCAGCCCCACTTACGACTTTCCATAAACAATGGAAAGGGGCCCTTCCACCCAGCAGGATGAAGGGCGGTGAAGTGGCGGGGGGGGAGAAAGGTCCGTAGACCAGAGAGAAAAATCCTCCAAAGAGTTTTTGGAGTTGAGTTGGAACGATCCAAAAACAAAGAGGAAAAGAACTGAGGAAAATTTTGAAGAAAAAGTTGTGATTTTCACTGAGGTAAATCGCTCTCAGAGACACCAACGCAAGCTGCTAACAGCGAGGCGGTCAGAAGAGAACTGGCGGGATGTCCGTGCCCCCGCCCCTTGGGCATGCGCGGTGGGGTTCCTGCGCATGCCTGGGGGCGGAGGGCGCGAAAATCCCGTTGTGAGCTTTGTATAGACACCGACCAGGTCAGCGCAGGCGCACTGAATCCCATGGGTGTGATGCACAGAGACCACGAAGAAGATCTCAAAAGTAACAATGTGAAGCTAGCTACTCATCAGAATGTTCCACTTGTCCAATCAAGTTTCATAAGGAAAAGTTAGCCTCACGTATATGTGTTCATTCCTGGGATACTCCCCCACCCTCTAGCACATTGTTCAAAATTGGCAACATGATTCTAGACATCAGATGCAAAGATCTCACACTTCTGAACATTAAAAGAACACACCTATTGGGTAAGAGCCAGTTTAGTGTAGTAGTTAAGAACAGTGGACTCTAATCTGGAGAACTAGGTTTGATTCCCCACTCCTCCACATGCAGCCAGCTGGGTGCCTTTGGGTCAGTCACAGTTCTCACAGAGCTGTTATCTCAAGAGCAGTTCCATCAGAGCTCTCTCAACCCCATTCACCTCACCACATGTCTGCTGTGGGGAGAAGAAGGGAAGGAGATTGTAAGCCGCTCTGAGACTCCAAGTAAAAGCTGGGGTATAAATCCAATTCTTTTTCTTCATTTAGGTTAATTAAAATGTTGTGCTAAATAAGTACTAATGAGTTAAATAAGTATTAACAGCTCCATTAAATACTCAGTTAAATATTGTTATTAACACTAATTAATTTGTGTTAACAAAATTAGTACGTCTTTGCTTTTGATAACTAATGGTATGTTTGGCCTGACCAAGTTACATTTATTTCAGATCCACCCTCAATACAAAATTAATTTTGACAACCAGTTATAGGATTTATCTAGCAGTGCGCTGCTTAGAATTCTTATGGTTCTTAGGATATAGTCACCAGAGAGGAGACTCTGCTTCCCAATTGCAGGAGGAGAAAGGACAATGTACCCTCCCAGGGAAGCAAGGGAGGAGGAACCCTTGACTCAAACTGGGACTGTAACTGTACCCCTGGGCCCACTGTGTGCATGGCCTTCAACAATAAAGTAAAACATCATGTCAGTGCAAACATGTAGGATCAGAATGTCAGATGCATTTTGAGATGAAGAAAAGGGACAGTGAAATGGAGAATCCAACATTAGATTGATGCCAAAACAAACTCCACACTTCCTCTCCATTTTTTCACTGCATTATGTTGTCAAAGGCTTTCACGGCCAGAGTTCATTAGTTGCTGTAGATTTTCCAGGTTGTGTGGCCGTGGTCTTGGCACTGTGGGACCTGATGTTTCGCCAGTTGCTGTGACTGGCATCCTCAGAGGTATCACACAGACCGATGGACCTTGACACAGAGAGTACTTCATTTTTCAGTGTTATACCTCTGAGGATGCCAGTCACAGCTACTGGCGAAACGTCAGGTCCCACAATGCCAAGACCACGGCCACACAACCTGGAAAATCTACAGCAACTAATTTTCACTGCATTGTTTGGCCATCTTTGTATGCAGTTTCTAAGATACACAGCATTTCCCATGGCTAGGTTGTTGGGTTTGAGACTAGCCTCAAATTCCTACACCACACGGTTAATAAACAGGCACCAGCATACTGGCCAGCTGATATATATATTCCCTCAGAAATTGTACACATACACTCCCTTGCTGTCAGTTAATTGCATTAGTCACAATCTACATTCCAGTATTGTTCAGGCAGCAGGCTATTAAAACACAACATCAGCTACTAAATGATGAAACAACACAAAAATGAAATACAGGGCTTTGTTTCTGAATGTGCAACCTCTGTCTCCCAGACCCACAGAACTGTTTAGCTTGCCTGCAGCAATGCCTCTATATATAGATCTTTTGCGCACAGACATTATATAGATAGATTCTGAATGAGCTGAGGATTTCAAACAAGTCTGGCAGAGGTGTGTATTACACAATGCAGATGTCTTCCATGCATATAACTGCAGAGGGATTGAGTCAGAAATGTATTATGAAAGTAATAACTTTTTCATAAGCAGATTTGCACACTCAAACCTGGCTCAATATGTTTTGGAGTTCAAAATGAAAAATTCAAATAGCACATCTTCCCAATAACTCCCAGGGCACAGTCCACATAGAAGGTCTCCTCTGTGAGCCCTGTTGATTAAGAGATGTTGCACAGGAGACCTTCCTGAAGAAAGTAATGCACTCTGTGGGACAGATAGCTTTGCTCTGCTGTCCTTAATAGCATTGAAAGTCTATTGCCTGAGGCAGAACCTCAACTTGGAGGCTCTGCTGGTCCTGTACGCTGATTGGCAGACTGAAGTGTCAAAAAAAACCCTTTTACCCCCCAAAAAATGTACTATGATACCTTACGCAAAGTCTCAGCACAGCCAGTCAGGACTATATATATTAACCATGTCTGAACCACCAGTTCCCATAGGCTCTTCCCTTTCTTTCCCATAATTTGAAATAGCTGAGGTTTTCTACATGCACTTCAGGCAAATGATGGTTACCACTAACTAGAATTTATCTCCAAACCTAGGACTAAAATTTACTTTAAACCAGGGGTCTTCAATATTTTTGATCCTGTGGGAACCTTTGGAATTCCAACACAGAGCGGTGGGCGCAGCCACAAAAAGGCTCCCACAAGAAGAGCCAAATGTCTATGTGCATGCACATGGATGCATGCACGCACATGCACACACACGGGAAGCCCAAGTGCGAGGGCCGAGAAGAATAATTTGGTGGAAGCTGCTACTGAAACATTTTGATCTGCGTAGCCAATCAGATCTCCAGTGACCAATGAGATGCCCTGATGAGAAGGAGAAGGAGCCCACCAGGTCCCACACATTTCCAAAAAGCACTTGATAGGCACTAGGAAAGATGTCACCAGGAGCCATGGTGCTTCCAGGTGCCATATTGGAGACTCCTGTTTTAAACTATGATTAGCATTAACCAAAGTTTTCCCCAATCCAGATGCTACAGCAAGCTAATGATATTTCAAACTAGAAATGAAACTATGGTGGTGTTTCTGGGTGTCAAACCATGTTTAAGAAACTGCCTCTGTGACATCTTAAATTAAGAAGAAGAAGAAGAAGAGATTGGATTTATACCCCGCCCTTCACTGCCCAAAGGCGTCTCAGAGCGGCTTACAAACTCCTTTCCCTTCCCCTCCCCACAACAGACACCCTGTGAGGTAGGTGGGGCTGAGAGAACTCTAACACAAACTGTCCTTGAGAGAACAGCTGTGCCAGAGCTTGTGACTGACCCAAGGTCACATCAGCAGGTGCAAGTGGAGGAGTGGGGAATCAAACCTGGTTCTCCCAGATAAGAGTCCGCGCACTTTGTTTTCACAGCCAGATCGCCCATAGGGTGAACTAGGCGCTCGCCTAGGGCGCGCCGGCCTCAAGGGCGCCAAATGGCGCCCCATTCCCCCCCGAAAAGTGCCCCCCGCCGCCCTAACCAGGCGCCCGCCACCACTGCCACTAGACCCCCGCCCCCTTCCCGGCTTTCCTGGGGGTCCCACAGCCACAGAGCCCCCAGAAAAGCCGGCGCTGGGAGGGAGGGAGTGGCGGCTACACCCCCGCCCCTTTCCAGCTTTCCTGGGGGTCCCGCAGCCACGGAGCCCCAGAAAAGCTGGCAGTGGGAGGGAGGGCGGCGGCTAGACCCTCGCCCCCTTCCCTGGCTTTCCTGGGGGCCCCGCAGCTGCGGAGCCTCCAGGAAAGCCAGCGCTCCGCCGTCGCCCCCAGTGTCCAAGCCCCACCGGGAGGTTGGCATCCCCAGTGGGGGGCGCCCCAGGCTGTCCTGCCTAGGGCGCCCAGACACCTGGAGTCGGCCCTGATTGTTTTACTGATATCCAAGTTTTTATGGGCAACCCTTTATTTCATTAGTTGCATGGGCTGCACTGTGGTGGCTATTCATACAATATGTAATACATTTTTAGATGGGACTGGCAGGAATTAATGGCAAAAGGATAATGCCCAATGTCAGACTCCTTCATAAATTTCAAAGCACATCAAATCCCAGCTCAAATGAAAGCTCAAGTTCAATGGCAACTTGCACATTCCAAGATCTAGAGCCATAGCCTGTTAAGTCTTTCTCCTGTCCCTTAAGGAATTTAGCAGACTAGCCTACGTCCCATGCTGGGCACATGCGGGATGTAATTTTTTGCATGAAATAAGCTTCTGGTGCTGGTAAGGGAATCGTTTTTACAATCTGGGCCACAGTTGGACCTTTTTCTGCTATAGGCACATGTGGCTACAGCATCTTTCACTTCCAAAGGAATCAGGCCAATTAAAATGGTCCATCCACACAGACTGATGGATCCAGATGGATACTAGAAAGCTCTATGCAATATTGAGAGCCTTAAAACAACTCCACAGAAGCCCTTGTGGGAACCTACATTATTCAACTCCTAAAGCTATAGACAGGGTTTATCCTTAATATCCTGCTCCTATCCCAAACAGCATAATGCTTCCCAGGTTTATACTAGAGTTATGGTTTTAAATAGGGTTGGGAGAGTAATGTCGGCAGAAAACTCATGTCAAACCTGACAAAGTGTGCTAGAAGACACATGGGAAGGCCAATACTTCTCAGCTACAATTTGCTTCTGACTTGACTGCGGGATGGAAATGGGTAGACGATTTCCATTTACAGACAGATAAGTGGAATTTATCAGTTAGGACTGCTAAATCTATTAGCCACTTTTGACACAGTTGTCAGTTACAATAGGTAACATGACAGAGGGAACAGAATTTTTAGAAGTATTAATTTCAAAGAGAAAAAACCCATTTCCAATGCCATGAATGATTTAGATATGAAATGTAAAGTGGTATAATGACCAGCAGAAAAACACACTACTCTCTGAAATCTAGCAAGCTGATCACTATACAAGTGGATTCAAGAGGGAGGGGGCAAAAGATGCCCTCCATTCATGAAAATGCTGGAAAAGGTCAACAGGAAATATGAACACAGCAGAAATATGTCCATAAATTGTATTATGGCATCCACCACATTCATGAAAATTACATGTAAATCATGGCAACCACATGAAACTAGAAAATCCAAACTAGGTGTGACCCATCAAGCTTGTCACCCCAACCTGGATGGCCAGGCTAGCCCAATCTCATCAGATCTTAAAAACTAAGCAGGGTTGGCCCTGGATAGTAATCTGGATGGGAGACAACTAAGGAAGTCTTACCTCCAGATGTCTCCTGCCTTGAGGTTGCCGTAAGTCAATCGTGACTTGACAGTAATTTCCACCAGATTGTTGCGGGTTACAAAGCTGAACACATTTCCACAATTTAGTAGTTTCTTAACACTTTCAATTGCACCTCATTGTTGTCATTTAATCCAATCCACCTTCAGTTCAAAGAAAAAGTTGTATTTGATTAAAAGCAAATGAGATCACAGATATCTCTATGTAGAGGTTCCACTGGTGCTGCAAATACCTTTGAATGCAGTGGCAACAAGAGCAAAACACAGAATGGAGTCAAAACAGAATTGCTTCCCCATGTACAAGCAACCCCAGCTCAGTTCAGACAAAGCCACATTTGGCATTATGTGAACGAACCTTGGGTTTGCAAACAGACTCCTTTCCTGCCACCCTGCTTTGAAGAAATCCAAGATTTGCCCTTACATCGTAATAAGGCAAACTATAGTAAAGGTAAAGGTTTCCCTTGCTCGAAAGCTAGTCGAATCTGACTCTAGGGGGCAGTGCTCATCTCTGTTTCCAAGCCAAAGAGCCAGCACTGTCCAAAAACATTTCCATGGTCATGTGGCTGGCATGAATAGATGCCGAGGCACATGGAACGCTGTTATCTTCCCACCTGTTTCTCTACTTGCAATTTCTTGCTTTCGACCTGCTAGGCTGGAAGGAGCTGGGACCAAAGATGGGAGCTCACTTTGTCACATGGCACTAGGGTCTTGAACTGCCAAGCTACAGACCTTCCAGTCTGCAGCTAAGCGTTTTAACCACTGAGACACCGTGGATCCTTCAGGCAAACTATAGCTTGCTACAAAATAGAGAGGAAGTAGATGTGTAAAAAACCTAGGAAAAGGGAGGGGCTTCCACCATTTTTTCCAAGGACTTCTTTTCAGTTTTTCCACTGGGAAAATAGGGACATTCTGGGGAGCACAGATTTCCCAATATACCTAGTTTGCCCCTGAATGACTCAGTGTCCCAGATGTATCATATTTTGCATGCATTTGAGATACAGCACTTATTATGATTGCCAAAAGCAATAATTAGGAATGGCAGAAGTGACTGGACAAATTTTAGGGTAGTATACTTTTAAAATTACACAGAACTTCTCTCTGCAGCAAGTAGTTTTGTGGAAACCTGAAAGAATGCCACTTAATCAACACAGCAAATACAAGAACTTTGACCTTTGCTAATACAGCATAAAATAAGTTCCTGTATTAATATGCTGCTACAAGAATGATACCCCATGGCATCCTCAAAAACACCACAATGAGATAGATGAGACTAAGAGACTGTGCCTGGCCCAAGGTCACCCAACAAGCTTTACTGCTAAGTAGGGGCTTGGACCCAGGTATCCCCCAGTCCATCTAACACTTTATCCACTATAGTGCACTGGTTCTCTAGTATTGCATTCTGACAGCCAAACATTCAAATGCACTTGAAATTTAAGTTTATTTCTGTTATTTATTTTAAGCTAATTCTTCTTATCCAAGCTCTGTCCTTTTTCTTGAGAGGTGTTACTTTAAAAAAAAATCAATGTTCAGATTTCATTTTAGTTCAAAAAGCTCTTTGCACCTTTCTCTGTAATCCCCAGTACTCATACTGCACTGTTACTCAGGGCTCTACATTTTCCCTCTATCTCACACCATCAATAAATGTCAGGTGCTGCTATAAACAAAGAATATCTGAGAGCCCCAGGTGGGACAGACAAGTGGTTGTTCCAACTGTGTGGGTGCTGGGCCGAGTACACTGAAAGCCAGCTAGACAAAGAAACAGACTGTACCAGAGGGTGGTGAGCAGAACTGATGGGAAATTCAGAAAGCAGAGAATAGTACCCAAAACTCTGCAAGAGGCTCATCTGAAAATGAAAACTGATATGGAGTCTGCAGGAGGAGTAGAGAATATTTAGAATTAAACATCTTGCACAATTAAAAAAACTGTAATCATTTACACTGTACTGTCCCCCCCACCAAATACTGTTAATGTCAAATGAAGTTATGCCTGAGGCATAAACGGGGACCTATTGCATTAGCTGTAATGATGACATGCAGAATCAGTAGCTGTTTCTCTCTTTTGAAAACAGCTTTTTTAAAAAAAGTAATGTAAGTTAATTTACTAAACTGCAGCAAGGTCAAACAAGAGGAAATGCATAGACAGAAACACAAACTCCTTGGAGGATAGGGGAAATTAAAACAAATAACTAACATTGTAAGTTTTGCAATAAAACAAATAATAAGCTTCTGAGAAAATGCCACCCATTTAAAGCAAAGCTGTTTGTGTTTTCTGATGCTCAATCTGTTCCTTCTTTATCAAGTTTTGGGTTACATAATCAGACCATGGCAGATTTCTCCCCAAATGACTCATTTTAGAGTTATATTCTATTAGTGCCAAAGGCAATTATAAAACCTGCTCCTTAAAACAAAACCTCTTCCCCCCAAAAAAAATTTGTAAAGATCGTCTCAGGATTTGGTAATATTTCAATATTATAAGACAGGTAGCTGAAGAAATAGATGCTTATGACAACATTAAAGTTAGGAAGTTCCAAAAATTGCAAAACCAAGTTGAATAATGGCACTTCCCAACCTCATATGTCCTCCCACAGCCATCTCTGCTAAAATCTGTAGAATATTGATAATTTTCTTGCCCAAAGGACAAACTGTGACAGAGAAGTCTGAATTTTATGATATTTAGCATAGTAGTATCAAAAGAAAGTATCAAGCTTTCATATTTTTTATGAGCATTTGCAACCACACAGTGACGAGTCACCAGCAATACATTACATCATGAAAACATATAAGCTTAATTTAGGATCACACTGTATATTTCTTTCAGCTCTCTGGTCTAGCAAGACTAAGCCCCTAAAGCATTGTACAATTCTATCGTTATTTTTTTCATTTTGTAAAAAACAAAATTGTAGACATTCTTATACATTTTCAAGCAGGTAAGCCATAGCAGAAAGTCACTGACTCAGATAAGAAAGGGACTGTGCTCAGAATGAAAAATATAGCACCAGACTGCTGATTATTAAATGGTTTGTAGGAGCCAAACCAGACAGTAAGATCTACAGCATGAGCAGCAACATACATCAGGAAGGCACAGGAATTAGTTGCCTGAGATGTTCATCTAGTAAAAGAAGAGTAAGAAAAAAAACTGATACAGCACAACATCTACTGATGTGCTGTAGGAACAATTATGTCCCTAATCCTGAGGGGAGGGGAAGGGAGGGGAGGGGGTGCTCCTTTCTCCACAGTATTCTCCGATAGGAAATAAGTATTGCTAACTGGCCGAAGTTTGTTATTGGATATTGTAATTCTTCATGCAAGAGGATCTGGGAGAAAAGGGTTAAGAGAATTCTCTTACTCTTGACCGTTGCTTGCCTTCTGTTTCATCTTATATAGGACCTCTCTTCTCTCTCTTACCTGGACTTGGAGTTGTAGCAAGTTAACCTTTTTGAAGCTACTACGTTCACAATAAGTTAAGTGTACCTACATGAATATGTCATGTAAGATGTGCTTTATTTTTGTAAGTAAAATTTCTTTCTCTTGTTACCATTGGAGTCAGACCAGCTTTGTAATTAGTTTGAACAGCATTTTTCTCTTAACCAGAAAATGTGGATAATCAGGGATACTGTGAAAAAGTTTCTGTGCTTCCAAGGCAAATGATATTTTTAATGAGGGAAGGTGGTGCTCCTTTCTCCACAGCTCTGATAGGAAAAAAGTACACCTAACTGCCCAAAGTTTTCAGGTGAAAATACAAAACTTTATGTAAACATTTTTTTAAGAACCTTCAGTACTGGAAGAATCCTGAATTGTTAAAAGAATGTATTTAAAAAGAACAACACGTTGAATTTATATATATTCTTTACTGCCTGGTAGCATGGAAGTAGCCATTCTACTGAGTAGATTGCAATAGAGGTCCCTGCCTAGGTAGCATGCATCTGCATTTTCCTATTTGTCCAAATAAGTAAAAATTACAGAGTTTAAGAATAGTTCCCTGGGATTTCCACCTAAATCAACCAACATTTCATGACTGTGATCAATTTCAGCATGTCCTATAAACCATACAGGCTTCAAATGGCAAGCTGTGAAGAAGCATATACTTTCCTCCACATTCCGCTTTACCCAGCCTTTTCACGGGAGCCCAGAAATTTGATAGTTTGGGTGGCAGCCCCACAGAAAAACCATCTGGTGCATAACCATAACCATATCGCTTCAGAGCTGATAATGACAGGATTCAGTTCTACAACATTAAAAAAGTCACATTTTAATCCTATCATACATTTGCCTTTGGATATGATTTTTCCTCCAAAGCATGCAAAGCAATGCAAGAATAGAGAAGGTATCAAACTGATGACAAAGTCAGAAATATGAACAAAATGTTACAGCTGGGAGGTGCACGTCTGCCCTATAGATGCATTCTGAACACTGGTTCACATACACCAAATACATATGATGAATACATAAGAACATAAGAGAAGCCAATGTTGGATCAGGCCAATGGCCCATCTAGTCCAACACTCTGTCACACAGTGGCCAAAAATACCAGGTGCCATCAGGAGGTCCACCAGCGGGGCCAGGACACTAGAAGCCCTCCCACTGTTGCCCCACCCAAGCACCAAGAATACAGTGCATCACTTGCCCCAGCCTGAGAGTTCCTATCTAATAGTCACTGATGGACTTCTGCTCCATATGCTTATCTAATTCCCTCTTGAAGCCGTTCATGGTTGTGTCATCTATGGGAAATGTCTGAGAAGAGATAGTATGTTTAACTATATATTTAGCAGAATAAGCCACTCCGGGTGGCTTACATAAAAACAATATAATATAAAAACAAGAATTCTTAAAACCATAGATATAATAGTACAATAAAGTGCTAGCGCTTAATTGCTAGTGCATCATACAGTCAGTTCCTTGATCTTCTTTGGCTATCCTGGGCAGTTATTTCGGGCAGTAATTGGAGGATTCAGGGGATCAGGGATTTCTCATCATAGGCCAACAGATGTCAGTAGTGGTGACGGCTCCAAAAGCCTGGCAGAAGAGCTCCATTTTATAGGCCCTTAGGAACTGAACAGCTCTCGGAAGGCCCTGATCTCCTCTGGGAGCTCATTCCACCAGAGTGGAACCACCACCAAGAAAGCCCTGGCCCTAGTAGTCACTAACTTGACCTCCTTAATATTCGGGAGGGCCAGCTGCTTCTGGGTCCCCAATCGCAGCACTCTCCAGGGTACATATGGGGAAAGGCAATCCCCTCATGTATGCAGGTCCCTGGCCCTAAAGGGCTTTAAAGATAAGAACCAGTGCAATGTCTTTAGCACAGGTTGGATGTGCTCCCGAATGGGGAATCCCATCAATAGCCTGGCTGCAGCGCTTTGCACCAGCTGCAGCTTACAGATTTGAGACAAGGGCAGCCCCATGTAGGGGGCATCACAGTAATCTAGTCTCAAGGTGACCATCGCGTGGATCACTGTTGCCAAGTCATTGTGTTCAAGGAAGGGAACCAACTGCCTAATCAGCCTGAGATGGTAAAAGGCCAACTTGGCAGTGGCTGCTACCTGGGCCTCCATTGTTAAAGAGGCATTCAGGAGCACTCCCAACCTTCAGCGCTGGCACCAATGGTGCCCCATCGAAGGTCAGGAGCAAGATCCCTACCCTCAGACCACTCCGACTCAGGCACAGGACCTCCATCTTCGTCGGATTCAATTTCAGCCGGCTCAGCCTAAGCCAACCAGACACAGCTTGTAATGCCCGGTCTAGGTTTGGAGTCGGACTGACCGCCCAACAACAGATAGAGCTGAGTGTCATCCACATACTTGTGACAACTCAGTCCATGCCTCCAGGCAATCTTGGCAAGAGGGTGCATATAGATGTTAAAAAGCATCGGGGACAGTACTGCCCCTTGAGGCACTCCACATTCCAGTGGGTGCCTTTGGGACAGCTGATCCCCTAGCACCACTCTTTGTCCCCGACCTTGGGGAAAGGAAGCAAGCCACTGCAAGGCTAGTCCCAGCACTCCACTGTCAGCAAGGTGGTGGGCCAGTAGCTGATGGTCGACTGTATCGAACGCAGCCGACAGGTCTTACAACAACAGCACTGCCGATTCGCCTTGATCCAGATGCCTCCGGAGGCCGTCTGTGAGGGTGACTAGTGCCGTCTCCGTCCTGTGGCCCGGGCAAAAACTGGACTGGTAGGGGTCTAAGATAGAAGCGTCATCAAAAAAGCCTTGTAACTGGATTGCCACTGTGCTCTCAATTATATATATTTGGCAGACTAGATGCACACATGTTAAAGTATGACTACACAGACTACACATGTACCCTAAATGATGTTAAATCTTTGTAAGAAAATCATCATGTAAAAGGCAGATTTTATGTATACATTATGCTCTCTTCCCTCTATCGGTAAGTCTTTCTCTCTTCTCCAGCACACACACTGCACACATATTAAACACTGACATGTTGCAGCTTTCTGCCAGAAGTCTGTGAAGTTATTAACAGAGAGATCCCTGCAGGATTTTCTTTGCACTCCCTGCTGGGAGAAATTCTATTTTCTAGAAAGAGTCTTAACTAGCAAATAAGGCATTGCCTCATACAAAGAACCCAGCGATGTTAGCTCTGACTGATCAGGTCTCAAACCTAAGGTTTAAAGTTGCTCCCACTCTACAGTTTTAGGCACAGGAATGACCTGTGGGAACCCACTAGCATGGAAGACTTATACATGTATCCCTTTACAAGAAAGGCATGGGGAGGCTAGGGAAACCAAAGGAGAAGAGAAAGAGAAAAGAAGAGGGAATAAACTGCAGGAAAATAAAAGCATTAAATCCTTGTGGTACTTTGGGTGCTTCATTAGCTCAAATTTATTAATTCTGCATAGTTTAACAATCATTTTATTTGCCGTAGAAGGTAGGAAGGAAGGAAGGAAGGAAGGAAGGAAGGAAGGAAGGAAGGAAGGAAGGAAGGAAGGAAGGAAGGCTTCCTACTTCTATGGGAATAGAAAAAACAATTCCTGTTAAATTTTTACAATCTCATAAAAAATCATGCAGACACAAGCAGTTAGGATCATACAGAGAAAACGTATTATATTTACATACACTTTCAATAAAGTCATCTACATATTTTTAGCTGAAATTATAGGACTCCTGATATAGCAGGATCTAAAACAGTATTTTCTAACCTGGGACCAACATATCTTCAGGACTGTCTCTCCCAATACATCCCCCAGAGAGCATTATGCTCTATGGGCCAACATCTGTTGGTGATCCCTGGCTTGAAGGATGTCTGCAGAATCTCAACCAGAGCCAGAGCCTTTTCAGCTCTGGCACCAGCTTGGTGGAACAGTCTCCCGAGTGAGATTTGGGCTCTGTGAGACTTGATGCAGTTCTGCATAGCCTGTAAAACGGAGATGTTACACCAGGCCTATGGTTGAAGCATGGGGACCCAAATTATATTGGCCTTCCCTGGTCTGGCTATTCCACCTGCCTTATCTTCACTTTGCACTGTCTCGCCTGCCCAGCCTACCTGTACACACATAGGAAGCCCCAAAAGCAGATGAATTCTGGTGCCATTAAACTGAGATTGAGTTTAAACTGTTGTTAGGTTTTTGATTGATTTATTGTATGTTGTATATTGATGCAACCCACCCTGAGCCTGCTTGTGGGGCAGGGTGGGCTAGAAGTCCAATAATAAATAAATAAATAAACCATTTTAGGTGGTTTTTAAGGTCTATAGTCTTTAAAAAGAAAGAAAATCCAGAAGTGATGAACAAACATATTAGTCCTTCTGTTCAACCTGTAAAAATCTAGCTCACTGAACTCATGGTGATAGCCATTGCTAATGTATTTCATAAATCCCCTTGAAATGAAAGCGATTTATAATAGCAATTTATTTAAATGCTCTGCTACATCTTATTTGAGCTACTGCATCACTATAGCCAGCAGTATTTTAATGACTTCTGATTATGTGCTATTATGTTCATGTAATTAATTTTTGTCTGAAGATCTCTGTTGCTACCATGCAACACAAAATGTTTACTCAAAGGCTTGTATACAAGTGGTGATGGTACTATATCAATAAACAACATATGCCCAAAGAGACACATCCAGTGTGGCTTCCACATGAACCTCTTGGCTGGCAGAGTATAATGGAAAAGCATGGTTTTTTGGAAATAAGCAGAAATTCATCTTTCATGACATGAAGGCACTGGGAGGAAGGGAGCCTTTGTATCGGATAAAAAAAAAAATGTCCTGCATACAAAGAATGTGATGATAATAATCCTAATGAGTTAGCTAAATACAATTCTGACTAAATTTTAGGAAATGGAGTAACAGAAAATAAGCACAACGTCAGATCATGGCACAGCACTAGCAATTACACACATTTAGGACTGTGTCAAAGTAGCAGTAGGCACATCAGGAACTGTTGGGGGAGAGATAAAAATGCCACCCCACCATAACCTTCCCCTTCAAGACTGGCTGAACTCTCAAGGGTTTGAGCAAGCTAATTTCTTCTCTCCCTACCCTTTTTCCATTTTAATGCACTGCTCTCAACAGACTGTTCCTCCTGAAGCCTTTTCTGTTCTCAAACCAAAATTATATTTCTTTTGGCTAATATATTGTTATATTTTTCTACATATTTTGAGGGTATGCAGGAATGCCTAATTCCTCTGTAGACTGGTCCTGTTCTACAGCATTTGTCATCTACACAGGAGTCAGCCCTTTTACTACTAGATGTGGTGATATATAGAACCAATTTTGCATCCAGTATGAAACAAGGGGAGTGCTCAGCTGAAACAATATTAGAATTTCCACTATAAAAATCTGAGGAAAAGTGAACTACATAGTTTTCAACCTCCCAAGCTTTCTTGGGGTGTAATATGTGTGCAAGAGAGAGAAATTACCTATTTCATGCTTCATATTGTTAGAAATTATTTTGAGAATATTTAAATACAGTAAACTTAGTCCTAGAGACAGATCAATGTTCCACATTATGTCTCCAATTGTTTTCCTGCAACGGTTGTTATCACAAATACATCCCTTATTCAAAATCCATAGGACAAAACACAGCCATAAAACATTGTGATGCACTTTAGGGTCTCTGCTGATGCAGAGTGGTAGCCGTGTCTCCAGAATTAAATAAACTATGTATTCATAGCTATTTGTGGGGCTATTTGTTTTACCCTGTACAAAAAGATACTAGGAGAAATACATTTGATAACTGGATACCATATACATTAACCCATAATGGAAATCTGAATTATATTTATTTATTCATGTTAGTTATAGTCCACCTTTCTCACAGAGACTCAGAGTTTACAAGAGAGCAAGTCAAGCAAAATTGACAACTAATTTGGATTGCAAAATCTGAAAATGGACCATTGGATACTTACCATGAAGGGTCCTTCTCCACTGAGGAAAGGAGGACATCTTGAAGGGTGATTCCCACCATCCAATCAGGGAGGCAGGAATAATTTTTAACTTCCTGTTTTTTGCCTTTGGGAGTCACCCTCTTCAGTTTTGGTGACTCCAAAAGCAGTTAGACTATAATGTCAACTCTAGGAAAGAGAACACATGGACAGGAACAGAGCAAAACATAGATAAAAACAGGCAAATAACACAGTTGAGACAAGAAGTGTACCTGCTGAATAACTAGTTTGACAATGACTTTGGGAGGAACAAGATGTCCTCCTTTTTTCAGAGGAGAAGGACCTTTCATGATAAGCATCTAATGGTCCATTCTCCCTCTGAGGTAGAGGATATCTTGATGGGACCTCCCAGAGCAGTGTCCTCAGTTTTGGGATGGGTCATCGTCATCTTAATTTAAGATGTGTTGTGGCACTTTCCTGCCGAAGGCAGCATCTGCCAAATTATGTATTGATTTCACAGTGCCTAATAAATGTGGAGAGATATGACCAGGTTGCCTGCCTTGTGAATGTGGCATTGTTGGTGGCACTCCCAACCAAATGGGCTGTAATTCCTGCAGGGATAGGAAGCTTGTGGATCTTATAGGCCTCTATTATGCACGTTCTGAGTATGCTATTTATGGCCAACTTGGATAACCTTTCTCCTACGCGGAGATATGGACAAGAATAACACATCGGTTTTCCTAATGTGGATGGTTTGACAAATATATGTCCTGAGAGCTTTTCTGACATTGAGGGTGAGCCATGTCTTCTCTCTTGATGTTTCGAGTTTGGTAGAAGAATGGAAGACATATTTTGAGCTGTATGGATGGCAGAATTGACTCTGGCCATGAAGGTAGGATCTGATCTAAGTATCACTTGTGAAATATGCATTCATCGGGTTTAACTGAAAGCGAGCCTAGCTCTGAGACTCTTCTGGTGGATATTTTCATCCTCAGCCATTTCAATGAGACTTCCCTAAGGGGTTCAAACAGTGGCTTGGTAAATGCAGACAGAACCATATGTAGCTTCCATGTAGGGAACTTGTGGTGGGT
The DNA here is from genome assembly GCA_029375565.1 of Gekko gecko. Taxonomy (NCBI): domain Eukaryota; kingdom Metazoa; phylum Chordata; class Lepidosauria; order Squamata; family Gekkonidae; genus Gekko; species Gekko gecko. The sequence continues at coordinate 17,218,939 of JAPDNY010000016.1, read as the reverse complement.
CTCTCAAAGCCATGCCTTGGAAGAAGCATCATACATGAGGTTATTATGAAATGCTTGTGCTTTTGACTTGAGGCAGGATTGTGGCCAAGGCTGTGATCTATCATTTGAGAATGGGAGCTTTTGGCCATCTCATGACTCCTTGCAGGAATGCCAAGACTGAATTAAGTGGTGGTTTTAGTGGGTCAAATGTCTTCCATGATGTCTTATAAATTCTATTTGTCGAATGCTTCCTGGAAGCCAGGAGGGTCTCTGTGACATCAGTGTTGTTCCAGGGAGACAGTGCAGAGACAGTTGATATAGCATGTCCGGTGACAGTGGAAACCTCCAGGGAGGTGCTATTGACATTTCCTGTCAGGCCGAAAACCATGGTCTGTGTGAACAGAACAGAGCCACTAGAATGATGTCTACTAATTGTTCTTTGATCTTCCTGAGTACCTTGGGAACAACTGGAATGGGTGGTAAAGGTGAATAACAATGTCTTTGGCCACAGAGAAGTGAGAGCATCCATTGCCTCTGTCTTGGGGTGAAAGAATCTTGTTTAAAAACTGTTGAGTTGGTGGTTTTGGGGGGATGCAAAGAGATCTATCTGTGGTAGGTCAAAAGTGCCTGGTGATCTGTAGGAACAGATCTTGAAGAACCACTCTCTCTGCCTTGAACCACTTGACTGAATCACTTACCTGCCGAGTCAGTCTGCTTGATTGTCTGAAGTCCTTTTATGTGTTCTGCTCAAAATGATGTCAGATTTTTCTCCGCCCAGCAAATTACCTTTATTGCCTGCCTCCTTGTGTGGGGCAGACAATCTCAATCCCCACCTGCCTGTTTATGAACATTTTGGCTGATATGTTGTGCATTCTCAATAGGATGTGAGAATGAGCTATCTGAGGCTGAGATTGTCTTAATGTGAGATCCAGGGCTCTCCACTTCAGAACGTTGATGCTCAGTTTTGTTTCTGGCTCTGACCACCAACCTTGAACTGGTTTGTTGTCCAGCTTCACTCCTCATCCTAATAAGCTGGCATCTGTATAGATGTTTTATCTCTGACATCCAATATGTCTTCCCTTGGAGTAAGTTGGACCCCTTTGTCCACCATAGCAAGCTGATCTTTACTTGGTTTGAAACTGGAAATGCCTTACCAGTTGCTGTAATTGTCGCATGTGTAGTTTCCCCCCCCTGGAAGAGTCTATGCATTATATTATTAGACCAGGGGTCTTTTTGTAGAAAAAGAGCTGCAGGACCAGGGGGTCCAATTCTATGGGCCCCCAAACAGGTTGCCCCCATCCCCTCCATTGTTCTCTATGGTGGGGAAAAAGTTACTTTTTCCCCATGGTGCTGTTAGTAGCTCTGGGGGGGGAGGGGGTTTGAGGTAGAGGCTCCAAATTTTCAGGGTAGCTTCGGGAGCCTCTCCCCACATACAAACCACATCACAAAGCAATTGGACCAATGGGCCTAATTCTATGGGCACCCAAATAGGTTACCCCCATTACTTCCATTGTTTCCAATGGGGAAACCCAGCCAGCAGCACTTAAGGCAGGCAAGCAGGCAGCCACCCAGCCATCAGACTCTCCCAGAGAATCTCAGGGAAAGTGAACTGTCTTGGGAGGTGCTTGTTTGCCATCAGAACAAGTGGCACACTCCAGAACAAGTGGCACACTCCAGAACAAGTGGCACTGTGGCAGTGCAAGCATGCCACAGTGCCACACAGAAACCCTAAAAGACCAAAAGAAACAATATTTATGCATGTATAAATTGATGGTGCAACCTCATCAGACCATTCACACCACACACATCTGAAAAAGAATATTTATAGCACTGGGATATTTCCTAAACACATCAGGTTTGTTGAAATAGCTCTGGTTGTATGAGTGTTAAAATACCCTTATTTATATGGTGTAAAAGTCCTTTAGAAGGTATATATTCCACTGCAGTACATCTTGACTAGAGGCCTAGTCTAGAGGCCTCCAGAAACAACTTCTGGTGATCCTTGCTGAGGGGAAGAATTTCATAAACCACCACAGCAAAAGGTTTATTTCCGGTCATATATAATCTTACTTCATTCAGTGATAGCAGAGCAACCTCTCCTCCCCAATGATCTCAACTTGAAACAATGTCAAATTTTTCCCTTTAAATTTGTTTGTTACCAGATTTATCATGCTTATAATAGAGCAATTTTTTAAAAATAGCTTGGCTATTCTACTTTGTGTAGTAGATGCCCATATAATGCGAGCTACCAACCCTGAGTATAATTAAAGATCTTATGATTCACCCACATTTGCTGCAAAAAGAAGCAAATAAAACAAAAGCCTCACTCAAAAGGTACAATAATTAACTTTCCCTTTCATTTCTAATTACTACTAGCTGTGAAGAGATCACAGAGAAGGCAGGGTTTTATTTAATTCAGAGACCACCTGCATGAGGTCCTTTAAAAACCTGCCTACACTTGGGGAAATTGGCTCCAGAAGTCTACCCTGAACAAAATAACGACATTTTCTAGTTCTTGGCTCAGAGTTCTTCTTAAAAAAGGAGGAAATTATTTCAACCATTTCACAGATGATTTTCTACCACACGGTTTCTAAGAAACCAATTATCAGCTAATGTTTAAGGAAGAGATTCTTTACTCCATTGCAATATTAAACAGCAGCGGGATAACTATAGTCATCCTCATCCATTTGTTTTCTAACTCAAGCCTTGAATGAATTTGAGAATAGATTTCACTCAATGCTCTTCAGTGAAATTATTTTCAAGCAATTTAGATTTTCCTCAACAAGCTTCAGAAGATCCTTCGGCAATTCGCAACCCACTTATTTTAGACCTTCCCACGGAGAGAGAGCTCACTACAGATATTTTGGTGCCCGACACTCAATTTCTGCATTTTCACTCAGACTCTTCACCACTCACTCTTTCATAAAGACACCTCATTTCCACAAAATGATTCACCTTGCTATTGTGATTTCTATATACTGGAATTACCTAAAAGAATACATTCAATCCACCTAAAAAGGTTCATACAAGGGCTTGACCCTCCCTTTGCATTTCTCCTTATAATGCTTCTACCCCATCCCCACCCCATTCTTCTTTTGGGTCCTAAACTCTACCTTGTCTGCAGCCACTCCATCTATGCTAGATTTGTCCATTTAGTGAAAATGGTAAGAATTATTAATGCAAGATTGCTTTCCACGGTGCTTTAGAGACCAGACTAGTCATTTCAAGCTTTCTACTGTAAATGCATACCAAGCAGAAGTGCTTTGAACAGCAAGCACGGTATAAAGACAAGATCACAGAAAAGCCCATGGTGAGCAACTGTGTGTTTTCTGATCAAAAAAGTTACCAAATGCACAAGTACAATATCTCACAACAGCTTCCATACAAGGCATGGGTGCAATCCTACCTATTCAGTTCAGTCGCAAGACTACCTGTGATAGATCCAGGCTACCTGTGATGTTAGTGAAACTGGACAACACTTTCAAGTATCAAGTTTTATTGTCATCGGACAAGACCGTTGCGAAAGCAAACTTAACCAAAGGACCCAATGTAAGAATCAAATATTCTAACACAGAGAATAGAATTGTACTCCTGGCAGCTAATCAGCAGGAAAGTTATCAGAGTTCTATTAAAAGAAGTGCTATTTTAATGCATTATTTATTTTCCTTTATTATTCACAGATGAAAATTAATCTGATAACTGAAGGGACAGCAGTCATTGTGCATATATTACATTTCTACTATATGATAAAGACCATCAGTTTTAGCTGAGCCTAATATCCAAATAACTCCCTGCCCCCATGTGCACACAACTCCCTGAAACTACAATCTGAAGTGACACAATGTACATAAAGCAGGGCCACATTTCATTTCTGTATGTGTGAATCAGCCCAGAACCATACTGCTGAATGGGGTTGAAAGGGCCTTCTATTTATTTAGGTATCAGCCCAGAACCATACTGCTGAATGGAGTTGAAAGGGCCTTCTATTTATTTAGGTATCTGCCATAAAGGCACTCAACGTGGCACACACAAGAATTCACACACTGTATTTTTTGTATTTATATAACAAAACATCCATCTAATATATATCTATATCTACAAATAATTTAAGCAATAGGTTAAGAAGCAGCAGAAAAAATCAGCAACAAAATAGAAGGTGTTAAAAGAAGCATATTTATTTATTAACAACATTTATATCCCACTTTTCTGTCCAATAGGACCACCAATATATGATATGTATGATTAAAAGGACTTTGCACCTAAAAAATAAATATAGGCACCGGGAAAACCTGACTGGAAAGTGAGTTCCACAGCTCAGGTGGTACTACAGAAAAGGCAGCAATGTGCGAAAAGGGACCTCTAACATAGACCTAATACCGGAGCAAGTGGTCCTTAAAATATCCCAGTCCCAGGTCATTCCAATCTTTGTGAAGAAAGCCACCACCACTCCCAGCTTCCCACAAATCAGCAGGTTCAGCCCTGTAGCCATTAACTTGCGGATTTGTCAGGATGTGTTTGTCCCTGATACTCTTTAACATCTGCATGAAGCTGCTGGAAGAGATCATCCACAGATCTGTATTACGGCGACATCTATATGCTGATGACACATAACTTTCTCTCTCCATCAAAATCCACAGAGGTGATGGAAGTGCTCAACCAATGTCTGGATTCAGTAAAGGACTGAATGCTGATGAGCTGAAACTGAATCCAAACAAGATGGAAGTGCTGTGGTTGGAGGCAAAGCCTGCTACAGAAAGTGGAATTTGACTGATTCTGATTGGGGCTTCAGCCTTGGGGGTACTTTTGGACTTGCCTTAATCTTTGGACAACCAAGTGCTGGAAGTTCCCCAGAATGCCTTTCACTAATTGAGGCTTGTTCACCAACTGTCCTCATTCTGGGAGAAAGCCAACTTTGCCACATTCTCACATACCTCAGCAATATCCAAGTTGACTACTGCAACACTCTATATGTGGGAATGCCCCTGAAGATGACTCAGAACTTACAGTTAGTAAGTGTACAAGTTAGGGTCCTTACTGAGATGTGTTGCTATAATTTATCAAGCCATGTTACAACTTCAGGCCCAACATAAAGTGCTGGTGTTGTTGCTTAATGCTCTAAAAAGCTAGACTTTGAAGATCTAATGAATCGTCTTCACCCATATTGTCCAGTCCAGGGACTGAGCTCTGCACAAGGCATTCTTCAACCTTACCCTAAGTTTGGTAAACCAGAACTCAAGAGAAAGCTTTTTCTGCCTCTGTCTCTCCCCCACCCCCCCCGAGAGCAACCACATCCTTGAGAGGTTTTCAGACTTGTTCTGGATGGCCTTGATTTATATCAATTGGCTGTGATGGAGCATTATTTTATGTGTTGGCACCACTGGCAGAAGGGACTTTTTGATACCATTATTAGTAGTAAGGTGTTACATTGTTCCGGTTTTTATGCTGTGCTGTAATCTGCCTTGGTGATGGATCAACCCTGGTTGAAAGGCAGTTAACACATCTACTAAATAAATTTTAAAAAACAAGTGGTAAAAATCATAAGATAGCACAAGCAAAAAACAGTTGTGCTTTGGAGGGCATCAGTAAAGCAGTTCAATAACTACTACTGTGTTAAACCAGAGTTTATTTAAGTGTTGCAATATATAAATCAAACTAGACTCTGCAGAAAAAGATGATTAATAAAATAAACTAAAACAAGATAAATAAGATTCTTGTATCTCCAGGTCTGACTACCGATCACAGCAAACAAGAATAGTCTTGGATATATAAAGAACTAAATGAAAGACATGAAACATTCCATCCTTATCATGAAGTTCTGATTTTTTTTCAGTTGCTATAACAACATGCAAAAGCCTTTTATTGCCAAGGACAGCGTCAGCTATTTTTAAATACAACAGCTGGATTTGTGTGCCTGAATTTCACTCCTAAGATGACAAAAGTGCTTTTCTGTCTCTCTCTCTGTCTCTCTCTCTCTCAACATTAGAGCAGAAATATCAGTGGCTGCTAGAGTAGGATAAATGGCATCTTCGTAGGTATCATAATGTAGAATGTGGTGATAGCCATCTGCAGGAGTAATATATTACATCCCTGCCTCAAAAATTTGCAGTAAGAAAAAAACAACAACAATGCAGGGTCAAAAAACACTCAGTTATGAGATTCTTCCTGCTAAAGGATGGAAATACTCTCTCCACATTTAATGTTACTTCTTGTTTAAAAATCAAACAGTTAACATTATGAAGGATAATACACTGGACTGGATATTCTGTAGTGCTGTATTTTAAACAGCAGCTGCAAAATGACTGTAAGTCAGAATTCAAGGTTTATAGCGTGACCTTGATATAAATAGCCTTTACTCATAGACAGACCTAAATAATGTTATGTCTGTGCTGGCCCTCAAATCCTTTAGGGCCGCTTATAAGTAATCAACATTTCCCTAACAATGGGAAACAGGACAAATTTTGCACAAAGTCCTCCCTCCCCTTTCAGAGTCCATGCAGTAGTGCACATGCCCAGAGGGAAGAGTCATGGCTTTCTACTTTCAAAGAGAACAGTGCAACAAGTAAAAAAAACAACCCTGTTGCCGGGAAGGGCTATGGGGCTGCACAATGATCAGTCAGAGTTATATATAAGCAACTGTTTTCTACATCACCCAAGTGAGATAGATTAAGCTGTTGGACTTCACAGTGACCAACTCAAGAGAGCATTCAGCAATGCTCTGCCACAGGAACATCCCTCTGAGTTCTCATAGCCAAGGCATAGCATCTCACCAAGGTGGATGGTCAAGAATTGGCTGCTGTCCAGCAGACTTCTAGTTCTAGAACAGGAATCCCTTCCACAGAAGGCTGTGGATGTTAACTACTGCTCTGGTGGAATGCGGTCTAACAGTTCCAGGAAGTGATTTCTGAGCCACCGTTTGATGGGTGAAATGCTGTGAAAAGAGTTTATGTCCCTTGTTAGATCAGAGGAACACAGGAAGAAGGAAGGCTTTTACTGAAGAAAGCTGTCCTTCGAAATACAAAGCCAGAGCCCTTCCAGCATCTAACGAATGAAAGTGTGCTGTTTGTGAAATTGTGATAACTCTGATCCTTTAATCCAGGCCAGTGCTTTAGACTATCCTAATCCAGGACTTAGTGCTAAACTACACGTGATAGAGTTCAACCTGGAGACACCACCGCTATTTTACAATCTAATGCAGGCAATTTAAAAATGCTGTGATGGCCCAATCCTTTCTGTTTTGGCACCTGAAAAGGCATGGGGGAAGCAGTGCCTGGCCCCACTGCCTTGCAGTCCTCATCAATATTGGGCCTTTGTGGCATTTTTAAATGTCCCATATTAGGCTTTAAAATAGTGGCAGTGTCCCTGGTTCACACTCTGGAATGCCATCATGTGTACTTCTGCCATAAATGTGGCCATGAACAGAGAAAAGGGAAATTGTTACTGCAACGCCACACAGAGAAAAACCCTGACTTATGAAACTGTGGCTCCTATTTAAAACTATGCTGCCTCCTTATTCTGATGCCTACCATTAAGGACACAAGAGAACGGTCCTTTCTGTTGCCAAAAATTGATTGGGAAAACCAGTTCCAGACTAAGATGGGGGAGCTGAGGGGGAAGTTGAAGCAACTCAACAGAACACCACATACACAGTGCTAGGTGATAACATAAGAAAAAAGTGACTACAGCAGAGACAAATTCAAAAAGCCTATAAGTGAAAAGCTAAAGTAAGAAAGCTATATTTTAATACATGCTGCTTGATATGCCCCATGATGAATGGCGGTAGGAGCAGTGTACAGCACAGTTTTGGGCTACAGCAGCAAAATAAGCTTGGACCAGCCTTGAAACTATACAAGTCATTTGAATATCTCTACTTATGTTCCTATTGCATATAGTTACACCGGCAAGATATGCTTCTTTTTATGTACAAGGGGCATTTTGGAAAACAGGATTCTGTATGTTCTTTTCCCAGGTTCTGGTGCCAGCTGATAATATACAATTACAACAAATGCATCCCAAACCCATGTCATTTAAAAAACTGAACAAAAATAACCTATTTTGCTGTTGATCGATAATTACTTGTGTGACACAGAGCCAGGTAAATTACCCAGTCTTTAACACAGGACACTTCACAGTTGCATAATCGCCCACAGTTTAAAGGCAAGAAGAATACAAAAGGGGAAGGAAAGAGAGAAAAGCCACAGGCATTACTCTGTATTATATTTTTTCCTTTAATAGTTTGGTTCTGACTGACTGCACAAAGCATTACGATGTAATATTCACTGAATGAATACGACTTATTTGTCACAATGCCTGAAACTCTTGATCTATAAATATAAGGGATAAATGTAGCAAGTCGCACTTTCAGCAGTCCAATGCCATGCATTGATATTTGCTAGACTCCCCCTCCCCTTATTTTATGATTAATTCTTATTTCCCTAAGTATTTTAGTGAGGGATTTCTTTGAAACATGCTCATCACAGGTAGTATGCAGTAGTTCGAACCTCTCAGCACAGTACCCTCTTTAGGTATACACCTAAAAATGTAGAAGTGGAAATGCCAGCAGAATACGCTGTTATGTTCTTCAGGAATGACAAATGACCAGCTTCCAGTCTTAACAGACATTGAGTGACAAGCTGGGTCTGCTGCCACAGGTGTGAAAACTAGCAGACCCAGGACAAATTGGGGAGGGGTGTGTGTCAGATTTTCTTTTTTTCCACCTTTAATGGAAAGTCAGGGACAACCAAAGCCTCCTACAAAATATTTTCTCTTGGAGTAAATCGCTTTTTAAGATGAGGTTTTCCTTATTCAAATTGTATAGTATGAAGATTTTGATGTCAAACAATGCAGAACACTAGACAATGATAATTCCACTGTATACTAGACATATTCAGTATTCAACTATATATTTATTGTTTGAATAATTTTTAAATATCCTATAATACAGATGATGACAATATGCTACTGAAGAGTTTGACATTATGCTGCTAGCCCTACTGAAACCATGATATTATTTCTTTGCCAACAGCATTATTTTGTTTACTGTAATATTTGTGTTCTCTAGTTTCAGCTTATTTTTTTCCTACTTCTCAGACAGCAAAAACTAAGGCACAAGTGCTAAGACAATATAGCCAGGATCCCCAACATTTTTTGAGCATGTGGGCAACTTTGGATTCTGATGCAGTGTGGTTCTGCTTTCAACTCTAGTTCTCCATTACTCAAGGTAAAGGCTGGAGAATGAGATGGTAATGAAATGACAAAACCCTAATGTGCTAGACAGAACTGTGGTCTTTCAGACCACGGATGGCAGATTCCAGCTAGACAGAACTGTGGTCTTTCAGACCAAAATTGGAATCTGCCAAATGTGGTCTTTCAGACCACAGATGGCAGATTCCAATTTTGGATGTTTCAATGCGTAACACTCCCTGCTAATAGAAAGCCAGCACAACAGGAGGAAGATTCTAGCCCCTCTCACTGTTTGCTATGATCCTTTTCTGTTCTCAAAGAGGTGATGGGAAGTGCTCAAAAACGTGATCTTCTACCTGAAAACTTCTATCTCAAGGCTCTGTCACTTGGATGAACTATAAACAGAAACAATTCATATTCAAAAGCCCATGTGCCCCATAGTTCAAGCTTATGGGGTGACAAGTTGTGCAATATGCTTTCCTACAATACAGATGCAGTCATCCTTGCCATAATTTTAATCTTTGATTGCATTATAGCATGCAATATGACTTTACCATCTTTAAATCACTCATTTTTTCCACAAGCATCTTCTTCACTGTAACCTCATTACTTCCATTTTACAGATTAGGAACTGTAAATTTTTTCACATTTGAGCTTCTTGGAGGAAATGAAAAAGAAGGGTACAAAAGGAAAGTCCTACATAGGCCAACAACCTGGTGAGGTAAAAGGGAGGAGGACAGAGAGAAGTCATCCAATGAGTAAAGTTCAACAAGCCTGAAAATTTTGTTTTTACAAATGAATGTGGGAACCACCCCAACACGAGCACTGCAACCTAGAAAAGCTAGAAAAACAGGGATCACTAATGGATCTAGAACATTTTTATCCTGACTTTTTACAGAGCAAGTCAGGAGTCAAGGCAGGTAACAGCAATATAAAAACAGTAACACTGCATACACAGATGGACTGACTCAATAAAGGAAGTCACAGCCCTTCAGTCTGCAAGACCTGATCAAGGCTGTTAATGACAGGATGTTTGGGAGATTATTAATTCATAGGGTTGCCACAAGTCAGAAGCAACTGACAGCACATATCACACACAAAGAATACATTAAACCTGCATTAATCTACTACTCTGAGTGCACTTTATGTCCAGCTAACAAGATGGTTCCCCTTTGCCCATACTCAAACTGAAACAGAATAATTCTGTTTCACAGGCTTGCTGGAAAACAAGGAGTGTAGAAGCCCCCTTCTTATAAGAGACTGTTCCACAAGCATGGGTTTGTACTTAAATATATGTGCAACATGTGACACCTGAAAAAATAACTTCAGGTGAGAAATCTATATATTCTGGGTAAAACCATCAGCTATAAAAAGTAGTAAAGAGCATCCCTGTTCGATCAGCCCAAAGGCCTATCTAGTTCAGCGTCCTGTTTCCTCCAGTGGCCAACCAGATTCTTGTTATTGCCCTCAGCAACTGGCATTCAGAGGTATACTACCTCCAGACAAGGAAGTCCCATTCAACCGCCTTGGCTAATAAAAACAGGTTGCTTACCTGTAACTGATGATCTTCCAGTGGTCATCTGTGCAGTCACACCCATGGGATTATGCGCCTGAGCTGATCCGAATTGGTGGTACGCAAAACTCACAAAGGGATTTTCGCGCCTCCCTCCCAGGCATGTGCGGGAACCCCACCGCGCATGCCCAGGAGGCGGGGCGCAGACATCCCACCAGTTCCTTCTGACCGCTGTCATGTCAATAACAAGAGAAAGTACTGAAGTGACAGCAGTGAGGAAGGACAGGCGGGTGCTGTGACTGAACAGATGACCACTCGAAGATCATCAGTTACAGGTAAGCAACCTGTTTATCTTCTTTGTGGTCTCTGTGCATCACACCCATGGAAGATGGAAAAGCAGTGGCTCACCTGGAGGTGGAAGCTGTCGCAAATTCAATGCTCTGCCGACGAAAGGACTAGACGACCAAGGTCCACTCTGTGGAGTTCAAGAACATCAACAGCGTAGTGCTTGATGAAGGTGTTCGGAGTAGACCATGTCGCAGCCTGACAGATCGCCGACAGGGAAGCACTCTTCAAGAAGACTGTAGACGTAGCCATAGATCTTGTGGAGTGCGCTCGCACAGGCAAGGCCAATGGGTATTTAGCCAACAGGTAGCACAGTTTAATAGCCTCAACAATCCATCTGAAGAGAAGTTGTGCTGAGATCCCTTGCCCTGAGGAGTGCTTGGCATAGGAGACAAATAAATGATTGTCCCTCCTACTCGAACATGTCCTGTGAAGGTAGAAAAGCAGCGCTCTCTTAACATCTAGTGCATGGAGGAGACGTTGCTGTTCATCTTTCGGGTTAGGAAAGAAGTTTGGTAAAAAGATCTCCGAGCTGAGGTGGAACTCAGAGACCACTTTTGGGAGAAAGGAGACATCCGGTACCAATCTCACACCATCTGGTAGGAAAACAAGGAAAGGTGGGTCATACACAGGGCCACAAATTCACCCATCCTCCAGGCCAAGGCGATGGCAAGGAGAAAGGCCATCTTCCATGCAGCATATTTCAGTTCACAAGTTGCCATAGGCTCAAAGGGTTTTCCCATCAGGTGGCAGAGCACCAGTGGCAAGTCCCACAAAGGCACCAGCGAATGGATTGGTGGATACAAGTGAAGGAGACCCTTCAGGAATCTCTTGGAGACCGGGTGAGAGAAGACAGAGAAGCCCTCGAAACTAGAATGGTAGGCAGAAATGGCCAACAGGTAGACTCTGATTGAGGAGTGCGAGAGGCCCTTCTCAGCCAACGACAGCAAAAATTCTAGAATCCAGTCAAGCGTGACAGAAACCGGAGACACGTCTGAGGGCTGTAAAAAGGCCAAGAAATGAGACCATTTCCCGCTGTAGGAACGTCTCGTAGAGTCCTTCCTGGCACTGAGCAACACGGTAGTGACTCTATGTGAAAAGGTTAGTTGTCCACAAGATAGGCTGTGAGCTTGAGCTTGTGGACCTCATGGAACAGAAGAGCTCCTTCCTCCACCAGGAGCAGATCTGGCATTTGTGGGAGAGGATGGTGAGCCCTGGTCAGTAAAAGGAGGTTGGTGAACCAAGGTTGCCTCAGCCACCAGGGGGCAATCAGAATGCACCTCGTGTGGACCCTCGTGAGTCTTTGGACCATCCACAGCGGCAGCAGCAGAGGAGGGAACATGTACAGGAAGCCATTGTCCCATGGGTAAAGGAGCCCATCTCCCAAAGCCTTGGGATCCTGTGCTCCCCTGCAGCAAAACAGATCGTACTTTGTACTGTACCTGGTAGTGAAGATGTCGATTTGAAGCATACCCCACCTTTGGAACATGGGCGAAGGTAGGTCCAGTTCAGCTCCCAGTCATGGCACTGAGAGATACCCCTGCTGAGCAGGTCTGCATGCACATTGGCACTGCCAGCAATGTGTGAGGCAATGGGAAAAATGTGCAGAGGTATGCACCAGGCCCAAAGGTCCAGAGCCAGGAGGCAGAGACTGCGGGAGACCGTTCCACCCTGTGTGTTGACGTAACTGAGAGCTGTTGTATTGTCAGTCAATACAGTCATGCATTTCCCCGTGAGAAGAGGCTGGAGACATTGGAGGGCTAGTCTGATTGCCAAAAATTCCAGAAAGTTTATGTGATGCCTTGAGGTCAAGGCATCTCACTTGTGACCTACAGAGAGGCCATTGAGGTGGGCTCCCCAGTCCCACACTGGGTGGGGTGAGACCAAGAATAAGGGGATGGAAAGGGACACCCTGTATCAGGTTGTCTGCCCACGTCCACCAGAGAAGGGAGTCGCGTGCCTCCTGTGGCGGAGAGAGATGAACTGATTGGGACATCTGTAAGGGCTTGAGGCGCTGTATGAACCAGAGCTGGAGTGGATGCATTCGCAGTCTCGCAAAGCGAAGGGCAGCCGTTGTAGCTACCATCAGACCCAGAAGGCATTGAATCTGGAAAGCAGACAATATGTCCAGGAGCCGGACTTGTTCTGCAAGGGCGGTCAGGGTTATGTCCCTGTCCTGGGGCAGGAAGGCTTTGCCTTTCCCGGAGTCGAGTATCACCCCTATGAACTGCACTCTCTGGGAGGGAACCAACTGTTGACTTTTTGTGGTTTGACTATCAACAGGCCCAGGGAATGTGTCATCCTCTTGACCAAATCTCCATATGAAGAAAGATCCTCTGAAGGAGAGATCAGCAGATTGTCTGACACCATAGGCTTTGGTGAAGGATCCTCAGGCAACCCAGGCCGTTCGGAATCATCGGTGCCAGAATCGGAGACAGAAGATCTGGAAGGCGATACCAGTACTGTAGGGATATCCGGTATCAGGGCGGTTTGCGGTGGTAAAGCAGGGGCAGAACGGAGAGGTGAGGGTGGATGGCGAGGTTCTTCCGGAGGTTTGGAGAGAGATGCGGAAGATTTGGATTTGCGGTGGGGAGAGCGTGAATGGCGAGATCCATGGTCCCATTCCGAATGAGGTCTAGGCGTGAGCCACGGCATAGATGTCGACATCGGATATGAGATGAACCAATAAGGCATGTGTTGCCGATGGTCCCATGGAGGAAGTACTGGTGGATCAAAGTCAGTCGGGGAGTGTGGTCCTGACTCCCATCTAGGCGAGTAGGAGAGCCTGGGTCTGGAACAATGATACTCAGGGCTCTCCTCAGATCGATATCGATGTCCCTCGTGTCTGGGGGATTGGGAGAGACAGTATTGAGAGTCCAGTCCAGACTGATCGCTTGCCCAAGAAACAGCCAATGGGGAACAATCTCTATGAGATCGACACGGGACAAGCTCCTCGACTTCCAATGGCAAGGCCGAAATTGGTCCGGTGTCAACCAAGACCTCCAATACCAGGGGGTTCAGTTGCTGGATGGGTGAGTCCAATAACTCAATCGTAGCCAGTTCTGGTATGCGAGTGTCATCGACGTCAGGTTGTGCCCACTGAAGAAGGGGCAATGCAGAGCCCGTTTGCACCCTCTCACCGCTCAGACTCTGAGATGCACAGTGCCAGTAAGACTTCCCCTTCTTGTGCTTCTCTTTCTTCTTCTTCTTGGTCGGTGTAGAGGTGGAAGAAGCCTCGTTCGATGCCGAAAGCTTAGAAAACGGTCCCCCATCCGATGCCAACTTTGCACGGTGAGGGGGATTCGATACCAGTGCACCTTCCGATGTCGACAGAGGTCCCTCTGCTGAGATTCCAAAGGGGCTCCAGCAGACATCTCTTCAGTAGGTAACGGGGTCAATGCAGATTCCCAAAGTGCCACACGAAGTCTCGCGGCCCTGTTTTTGCAGGTCTGGTTAGAGAACTTCATGCAATGGTGGCAAGCATCTGGGCGATGAGTCTCCCCAAGGCAGAGGATACAAAGTATGTGACCATCACGGGGGGAAGTTTACTGCCACAGCCGACACACCGTTTAAAACACCCCCACTTTTTGACCATAAAAAAATAAAATGGCACAAAAAGAAAAAAGCCCTCAGATGAGGTGAAATAAAAATTACCCCAGAGGAGATAAGGGGAGGGGTTGGTGGGAAGCCGTCTGAAGCAGCAGCAAAAAAGTCTTTTTTTTCCCTTTAGTAAAGAATAAAATAGAGGCAGGATGAACAAAAAGAGAACGATTTAAGCAATCCCTCGTGAGAGGAAAAAAAGAACAAACGCTTCTTCACTGACCGGCAGAAACAAGCTGTTAACAGCGCAGCGGTCAGAAGAGAACTGGTGGGATGTCCATGCCCTGCCTCCTGGGCATGCATGGTGGGGTTCCTGCGCGTGCCTGGGAGAGAGGCGCAAAAATCCCTTTGTGAGCTTTGCATACCACCGATTCGGATCAGCGCAGGCGCATAATCCCATGGGTGTGATGCACAGAGACCATGAAGAAGATCTACTGATTATTACTGGATCCAATGCTAGAGTGTCAGTGTGATAAAGTGGTTAGTTATCAGACTAAGACCAATGTTCAAATCCCACTAAGGACCAGTCACTCTTTAAGCCTACCCTATCTCACAGGGTTTTTGTGAGGATAAAATGAAGAAGGGAAGGCCAAGGCATACCACCCTAAACTCCTTGGGAAAAGTATGGGATAAGAATGCACTAGGTAGACAGTCCTCTCCTCCAACCTTATTCCACTATTGAGGGAAGGGGTGCTTCTTTTGTTGTTTATAATACTGGGTTTTATAGGGGAACATATTTTAGATATTCAAAGCTTTTAAAAGGTAACTGCAGTGAGGGAAGCAGTTGTATAAATGTACTATTATGTAACAAAACCCAGTTGGCCAACATAATAGTCTAGCTCTTTTGAATGAATGTTCTATGAAGGATTTTTGCCCTATTAATAAACAGGAATTCGTCAGGTAATGATGTGAAACTTCAGAAAGCCAGTGCTGTGTAGTGGTTAGAGTGCTGGATCAGGATCTGAAAGACCTAAGTTTGAACCCCCACCCTGCCAGAGACGCTTGCTGGGTGACCTGGGCCAGTCACAAACACCAGCTTTCCTCTTAGGGTTGTTGTGAAAATAAATGGAGGAGAGGAGAATGATGTAAGCTGCTTTGTACCCCTACTGGAGAGAAAGGCTGGGTATAAATGAAATAAATAAATACATGGTTGAACATCACTGTGCCAATCAAAGTAGTTTTTTCATCCTATTTACAAAGTCAGGAAATAACCAGTTTCAGCATCACGGCCTGTTTTGTTAGAATTCTTCTATGTACAAACCTATGGTTGCAGATACAGGAAGTCCTTGAGAAGCAATTTAAACACTGTGCTTTCTTTTACCTTGACCCTGAATAAAGTGGAAAGTAGGATAAGGATGTTCTGCAAGTAAGGTATTTTGACAATCATTTAAAGGCGGTCGGAGTTCAAAACCACCCATGAAACAATGTATTCCCAAACTGAGAAAGATTGCATTTTGTTATCTGGAAGGGATGAGATTAACATCATGACATTATAGTGTTCTCCTTTCAAACTGCATTCCTCTGCCTTTTTGAATGTAAAGTCTCATGGTAGCTACAAGATGAGATAACCACCTGGATTCACTTAGCGTCAACTGCAATGTTTCAGATAAAAGGAATGCTATTCTTTAGTATGCTTTGGTCTTTAATTAAGAACAAAGAGTTGCATCATCAGTTGTTAAACTCTGAATGACAGACAAAACTAAAATTATTTCTTCTGCCATGGAACTAGTAATTATTTCCTCCAGAAGAAACACTGACTCCTTCGAAGCAAAAACAAACCAAGAGCACTTTAGTTTTACAGAAAAAAGCTGCTCTATTCTTTTCTCTTTTTTTGCACTTTTGGGCTATTTAGCCAGCACAGACATGTTACAAAGAATTGTTCTTTCAGCATATTAGTCTTATTTTACCTTATCTTTTTGTATCAAACATGCAAAAAAAATTAAGATAAGAAGGAAGAAAGGGGGCAAAGCAAAGAGCAATATTTTTTCTCTCTTCCCCCAACCAAAGATCCCTGACCAATTTACCTAAAGAGATTGACACAAGGCAGCATTCTGGGTGCTGTATCAACAGCCAAAAGTTTGAATGCGATCTGTTCACACTGCATTGCTTTCAGTGGGATGCACATTTGGAATTACCCCCACCCCTTGCTCCAAAACTGATACAAACATGGAGGACCTGTTTCTACACATAGATCTCCTTAGCTGGACTGGAGGTCTTGGCTCAAGGAAGACAGCTGCAGGAAAACCTATTGCAGCCCTTCTGCTAGATTTTGTAAACGGAAGCCACATGCCCCCTAGGGGGTGATCTACAAATCTTAGGGGGCATTCAGAACTTGGTGGGGGAATAGAGGGCTTTTAGGATTTTAGGGAGTCCTGTCTCCCCACTTGCAATACACGGCTACTGGCAGCAAGCAAGAGAGAGTTGTTTGACATTGCTCAACTGACGCTGAGGATGCTGTTCCAGATTTCTTCCACAGCCCTTTTAAAAGCAGCACACAGCAAATAGGAATCCAACCCAACATTCAGGAGTTGACTGGTGGCCATCAGGCACACCTGAGATCTCTGTATCATACAAATATTTATCATCAATATACTAGAAAGCTACTATGAGTCTGTTTGGTACTTCAGTTCATCACAGGGCTCCCTCCTCCTGACCGAGCCCTTCCTTTGCTTTTAGACAGGCTTTTCACACTTAATGTCATTAGAGGGAAAGTTGCATAATTGTGTGTTTCATGTCTGTTTTCTATTTTAGTTGTGTTATTTGCTCTGTGTGTGTGTGTGTGTGTGTGTGTGTGTGTGTGTGTAGAGAGAGAGAGAGAGAGAGAGAGAGAGAGAGAGAGAGAGAACATGAGTGAATGAATGAATGTTTGGTAAACATCCGTGACCCACAGTGATTAGCAGAAAAGACAATATAGAAATATTTAATTATTGGGGACCCTCCAATCATGTTGTTTACTTGGGGGATGGTCATGGATTAAAGGCTAAATCTGTTAAGAGTTAGAAAGTGCCCTATGCAGACCAAGCAGCTGTAGCTGATCTACATGCAATGGAACTGGACACAGGCATATAGTCTCTCTACTATACCAATCCACCATGCACATAATGAATTTTTAAAGCACATGAAGATATTTGCTCTCACAGTTTAAGCAGCCCTAGGGGGGAATCCTTCCCCCTTTAGGCTCAAGTTGAGTGATATAAAGGTAAGCTATTTTCTTCCTTTAATTCCCAGTTCTGGCTAGGTGGCACCAGTGCAACCCTCTTAAAAAGCCAACAACCAGAGGCAGCATTAGGGCAATTCATGCATTCAACCCTTAGCCACCATCTGCTTAGGGGGAGAGTATTTTTCAAACATGGTTTTCCTACAGACTTCAGGATTCCCCTCCCACACACACACGATATGCAGGAACCTATTCTATCTCCCCGGACTTGCTTTTAGGCCCAGCTTATCCCCAGATTGGACACCCACTTTATTAACAGGAGAAGAACTCTGATAGACAGATTAACCATTGAATGTCATTAAATACCAGTGCCAGATACATGGTCTCTTTAAAATGCAGCATAATTCAGACTGTTTCCCTGCCCCTCTCTGTTCAGGAAAGCTCTCCCCTCGAAACTAATATATGTTCACAAAAAAAGAGGTACCTAATATTTTGCAGTTTAAAACTCTCAGTGGAAGTCAAAATTAAAGACGTCCAAAGTATGGACCAGAGTTCCCGCATCAGCAGCTCTACCACATGATCACGATATCCAGCCAAGTATCCTTGAAAGTGCCAAGTGACCATTAGAATCTTTAACCTACAGGTTGTTTTCTCAGTCGATTCAGCATGGTAAGACAATCTCTTCTTGTAAAAAATCATTACCCTTTTCCTTAGTACCAGCTTCCTGTAGCACGCATTACCTGCTTCAGTCTTCTGATCCTTATAAAGACTCCTCATCACTTTGCTCTGCATCTATTTTCCCCTCCCTCAATGCATGTCCTAGGTTCCATTTATTGCATGCAAGGTCATCCATCAAGGACATCTCCCTAAGCTAGGAATTTATTTTAGAAATAAAATATTTTCTACTCCACGAGACATTCTGACATAGCTCACAACAAATACCAACACAGTAACTAAAAGCCTCTTTTCCTTCCTTCCACCAAGCTAACATCCTTACTTCAGCAAAATCTCTTCTCACAAACATTTCTTTCAAAAAGTCTTTTTAAAAGATCTTTTACAAAACTTACCAAGCACAGCCTGCACAGCCATGAATTTTATCCTCCTCTCACCCCATCCTTGCTATTTCTTCATTGAACTTGACTGTATCCCTTTGCTTTTGTCATGTCTCTGTGCTCTTTCAATTATAAAGCTAAAAGGTCAGAAATCTATTATTTGTTCTGTACAGTGTTGGCACTGAATACATGTTTTAGAGCAAAACCGGGAGGCAATGGACACAACTTACGAAAACTCTGATTCCAGAAAGCCAGAAGTGGTGCTCACCCCGTGTGGTGTTCTAATCCAGGGATTCCCAACATGGTGCCCATTAGGGTTGCCATTCCCCAGGTCTGGGCAGGGAACCCCCAGTTTTGGGGGCTTCTACCTGCCATCAGCCAGCTGGCCAGTAGGGGAAACCCCATCCCCACATGCTGATGTCACATGGAAGTGAAGTCATTGCATTTGTCAAGGCTGCTCCCACCCGGCTCCAGTTCCCCTGCCTCACTCTCCACCCTTCCAGGCACTCCTCTCAGGCCTGAGAGATTTTTTATAGGGGGGGGGGTTCCAGTACCCACAGCCTCCTCTTCCCCAACCCACACTCTCTACAGGCAGAGAAGTGAAGGGCCCATCTTTCCATCTCCTCTTCCCCAGCCATCCCTTTATACCCCCGCTCCTCATTCACTCCCCCACCTGTCCATCCCCCAAGTCCCCCTTCTACTGGCAGATCCCTGCCAATGCCAGCTTCCCTCCCTCCCAACCCATACTTGCTCTCCCCCGCTAACAGTCCTTGGAGGGTGTGGTCTCCCAGCCTGATGCCTAAGCATTTGCTTCCTGCTGGCCTTGGGCTCCGTTCGGAGTCTTCGTTGGAGTGGTGCTTTCACCACCGCTCCCCATCAGGTGGTCCTCCTGCTCTTTGCCACCACCCGCCAAGCTCCCAGCTTTGCCCAGGCTTTCCGCCACCATCTTCCTCTCTCCGGGGCTGCCTTCCATGCTCCCAGCCTTGCTCCTGGGCTTGGTGAGTGGTATTCAAGCCAGGCCCTCTCACTTGGCCTCTCGGCTGGTTGCTCTGCAGGGCTTGGAGGGCGGTGAGTCCCCACCACCCCAATGCGATGACATTACTTCTGGGTGATATCAGTGCATAGGGGGTGTCCCCATCCACTCCTGGAATATCCCCCAAATCCCTCCGCCAGCAAGATGATCTGGTAACCCTAGTGCCCATGGACACCATGGCACCCACTGACACCTTTCCTGGCACCCACCAAGTGTTTTAGCCAGTTTGGTGTAGTGGTTAGGAGCATGGACTCTAACCTGGGAGAACTGGGTTTGATTCCCCACTCCTCCATATGCAGCTGCTCGTGTGACCTTGGGTCCATCACAAGTTGTTTCAGAGCTCTTCTCTCAAGAGCAGTTCTCAAAGAGCTCTCAGCCCTGCCTACCTCACAGGGTGTCTGTTGTGGGGAAGGGAAGAGAAAAGAAATTATAAGCTGCTCTGAGACTCCTTCAGGTAGTGAAGAGTGGGGTATACATCCAATCTCTTCTTCTTCTTTAGGAAGTGAGTGGGGCCAGGTGGCTTTTGTTCAGCAAGATTTCTGACTGAAAACTGGTGATTTGATTGGCTCTGCAAACTTTTTAAAATGCTGTTTTGGCAGCAGCCAAACAAGGATCTACATTATGTTACAGAAATTAAGCTGTGGCAATCATTTGTGGCTGGCTCTGCCTCCTGTGGCAGCCATTTTGTTCACCCATGCCATGTCAAAATTCCAAATGTGCTTGCAAGCTCAAAAGTCTGGGAACCCCTAATCCATGGCCTGAAAAACAGTAAATAAAGGAAGCCTGAAAGTCACAGATCAACAGAAGGCTGCTCAAGGGATATGCATTTCACTAGCCTCTCAGACAGACAGTATGTCACACAGATCACCCTGCAGATCAGGGACTGTCAACCAGCTACACTCTGCGTGTTTCAAGGAGGGGTGCTTCACAAAACAAACTCAAAGCTAATTACCTGTCCCCAGAGATGGCTCAGTGATGTATAAACCAAGGCACTGGTTTCTTTAAAACCCTTCGAGGACTCAGGTGAGCTATTTATCAGGCCAGCACTGGCACTGATGCCTTAATTGTTGCTGCAAGCATGAGGACCACAGGCCAAAGTCCTTTTTGGCATTCTCTCAGATCCTGTGTGGCTCTTATTCCTTGGAACCTATATCTGTCACTTTTCACTGCTGGACTACTCGCTCAAGGTCAATCCCAGCCAAGCCTTGCTTGGCAACATACTAGTTTGCAGCCTGGCAGCAAAGGGCAGCCCCTGTTTGACAGGCAATGGGAAGAACAGTGGGCTTCACTTTAATGGATCCAATTTGAAGCCTTTTAAACATCAAGACAAAATCAGAGACGACAGACAGGAAAGCTAAACTGACGACTTCTCTGGGGGAGAAACACTAAAGGCAAGTTTTAAGCGTTGTTTCTTGTTGTTATGGAAACACTGAAAGGCTGGGGAAAAGAAGAAAATGAACAAAGAAGTAGTTGAAACAGCAAGTGAAAGGATGCTCTTGCCTCCAACAATACTAATGTGTGTGTTTCAGAAAAGAACACCATACCTCCCCTTGAAAGGTTTTAATTGCTGTTACTCAACCCAGTGGTTCAAAATAATAAGCAGCTTCCACCTACAGAAATACCCAGAGAAAAGCTTAGAAGTTAAATAGGAATAGAAATAAAAGCTGCAACCATTTATGGAAATTACCACGTGTGTTTTTCCTAATTGTGTATGTATACATGTTCTTTAAAAATGAAGTATAAAACATTACACTATGGCCCAAAGTACATAAGGTATCCCTCTAGATTAAAATCTTCCCATTATTAGACAGCAGAAACGTTGTTTCAAAAGAAAAAAATTGCTTTACTTTAATACAACTGTGAATGTATAGTTTATATTGAAGAGTAGAAGCAGGAAAAAATTCTAAAGCATGGAGGAATGTATTCTTGTGTTGTAAGGCAGTTTTTTAAAAATCAAATATCGCTTTTTTACACCCACATGCTTTCTTTCCCTTTCTTTTGTACCCTTAGAAGTTCACTGATTCACAAATCTTGAGCAGCAGAAGACACTTATTTCTTATTTTTCAGATGCAAAGGCTATAAAAGGAAGGACAGACAAATTTCAAAATTGTTAGAGTGATCTTAGGATCCTTATCACTGAGCAAAAGAGCCAGGGTTTCCGGAGTATAGGAGACGATTGGTTGAATAAAGGCTTAATATAGTAATCCCTTATAATCTCAAAAAAATCTGCATTCCAGCAGGGCGTGAAAGTACCTATCAATCCTGCTAAGGCCACAAGGGCAAATTCTGTCAGTGTAGGGCCTATTCAAAAATCCCCCTTGCAAAACCATTGTAGGTATAATGTTCAGTCTCGCAAACAAAAAAGCTCTGCAATAACATGGAATGGTAAAATAGTACCTCCCACATGCTTTCAATGACACTGAAAAATCATTTCATCACACACTGGAATATTACATGTAAAATGAACAGGAAGAGAAATAGCTTTACTGGTGATAAGTGGTCTTAAAGCAAGAGAAGAATTGGTTTATATCCCGCTTTTCTCTACCCTAAAGAGTCTCAAAGCAATTTATAATCACCTTCCCTTCCTCCCCCCACAACAGGCACCTTGTGAGGTAGGTGGGGCTGAGAGAGCTCTGAGAAAACTATGACTGACCCAAGATCACCCAGCAGGTTTCCTGTGGAGGAGTGGGGAATCAAACCCAGCCCTCCAGATTAGAATTCCTGCTCTTAACCACTACACCACACTGGCCCTCTTAAAACAGCCTTAAAAAGAAGCATATAGAGTAGGTGTTTTAGGATACATGCACATAAATATAAACACACCAATATTCTAAACAATCTACTAATACAGCATTTCTCAAATTGGGGTCCAGGCACCCCTGGCGGTCTTTAAGAGTACTCCAGGAGGTTTGCAAATCCTTTGTAAAGACAGAGGGCAAGTCCCTCTCTTGCCCCCATTTGAACAGTATGAAAACAAAGCCATCTCAGTTCTAGGTATGAGGGCAGGGACTCTCCCCTCAGGAGAAGCAATAACCTCCATTCTGTGTTAGAGTGGGAGCCTGTCAAACCATCCACCACCTGCAGTCAGCTGGCTTCCTGATCACCTCAAAACACTAGTCAGAAGACACTCCTTGGTTGCCAGGATCTCAGAAACTCAGCCTTGGGAATTCTAATTGGTTTTCACTCTGTCTTCCAACAAAAGGATTCCACCTTACAGATACAGAGATGGTACTCTGCATTCAGATACAGCAACTGCCAATGGCAGCTTTCAATTGAAAGCAAGAACTTCAGGTTGTGTGTCGCAGTGGTCTTTTCAGAGCTGTTCAAACTAACAGAAAAAAATTCAGGCCTCTTTCCACCCCTGATCAGCTGGCTTCTGGCTAGAAGTTATTGGTCAATAAGGACGTTTCTTGCTGTCTCCAGTACAAGCTCCCTTCCAGTGAAGGGATGATATTAATTAGAACCTGGTTCAAGGCTTCTGGATGTGTGGTCCTACAGAATCAGCTGCCTCTGAAACACAACCTTACAGACCATGTACAGGCAATGCAAACATTTAACTTAAACTTGATTTTAAAACATAGCTGATGTGTTCTCCCTCTGAGGTGGTGGACATCTTGATGGGTGATTCCCACCCTCCAATCAGGGAGGGAGGAACAAAGTCTTTTCCACTTCCTGTCTCCTTGGGGGGAGCCACCCATCTCCTCAGTTCTTTTCCTGACTCAACAGGGAAAGCAGTACAGACTAAGCAGTATCTCACCTATTCATCTCATCTTCCTTACTTTTACTCTTTCTGACCTTAGATCTTTATCTTGTTTGCTGATTTTCATTTCCTTCTGACTTTTCTACCATTATTCTGTATCTCACATGCTTCCACAAAGAGATCTCAGGAAAAGATGTCTACAGTCAGGATAGCAACTGCTAACCACAGTGGCCATTTTCTTTGCTTCCTCAACTTGACAGTCTCAGAGCGCATCCTTCAACTGCTCCAAAAATGGAACATGGTGAAGGCAGCAACAGCTTCCTCTTGGAAGGAGAGTTAGATGCACCCCTCACTGCCAATCCCAGTATAAACACCAGCACGATCTATACAGACCAACCATGAACGGCTTTGATAGCCATTCCTGAGACAAAGAGATCGGAGAATCAGAAGTGTGTCAAAAACAGGTAGCATTCCTCCCTGCCAACAGAAACCGCTGCCACCATTTCTGAGGCCACCGCAATTGACGACCTTGACAACAGGTCGGGAATAGGCTGTAGAGTGGTTTTCTCCACATCCATAAGCCATTGTAACACTGCTGGACCCAGCAAAAGCCATTCAGGCCACCCTCTAGAGCAACAAGCAGCAGCGGGGTCCAGTTTTAGCAGTGGCGCTACAGGTCTATTCATGAGTAATGGGACCCTCAATGTTCTCCCCGGATTTTCTAAATTTTCTCAGACAAACCATGTGGGAGGAGATTGCCAACTTCTGCCAGGGTGGAAATGAAAGACACAGGTCCCACTCCAGTTCCTCCTCCTGTCCTTACCCTACCAGATAGGGATATGGAAAGAGCAGTTTCTTCTAAAGCAGGGGTGTCAAACATGCATCCTGGGGGCTGGATTAGGCCCCCAGAGGGCTTCTATCAGGTCCATAGTGAAATTGGCTGTTTTCTGCTTCTTCTTCCAGTTCTGCAGCTGCTGCATCATTGTAGGTTTGCAGCTTACAGATACACACCTGAACAGCATACTCAAGATTGCAACAGCACAGACATTTTGATGCAATAATTCAGAGCAAGAGGTGTCAGTTATCGGACACTGTTAAATAAACAAAATATTGCAAGAGTGCTAACGTTTTAAGCATGATATTATTTTAAGTAAAAAAAACACCCTTTGTGTTTGTGCCCTTTATAAAGTTTATATCTCCACTACCTGGCATTACATGTTATGACACACATGGCCCAGCCTAACAACGACTCATTTATGTCAGATCCAGCCCTCATGACAAATGAGTTCGACACCACAGTTCTAAAGGGAGACCTAGCTGGTCCACTAAGGCAACTAGAAAGGAAGCTTGCAACAGAAAAAGAGAGAGAGAGATAACTCTCAATGGGACCCAGATATACATTTAAATAGGAAAAGGAAGAACGGGAAAAGGGGAGTTCCTTTCAGATGAGGAAGAGAACAAAATAGAAATCCCAGAACAGTCCATAAGATTCTTCAAATCAGAGGACTACCATTATCTCCTATCTCCTATCCAAGACCTTAGAGCTACAGGAGAACCCCTCAGAAGAGGAACCAGGTCATTCTACATTGGAACCCAGGGGCAGGCCCAAAGGGAAAAAAGAATCCTTCACTAGGTCTAGTATATCAGAGAAAGTATTCCCCGCCCCTGAATTTTTTGAGAAACAGTTAAAGGCACAATAGCCAACAGGCAATTTCCAAGTTTTATCAAGAAAATGTATGCTTTACCATCTTTCACTAACTGGTTTATTCAAGTCCCACTAAGTGGATGCTCCCATAGCAGCACTACAATCATACAGACTTCTGTTGGAAGATGGCAAATGCACAATTCAAGACAGCAGGGACGAGAAAGTCACTACAATGGCAATTAAGACATCCCCCCACAGCCTAAATAGTCTCAAGAGCAGCTATTGCCTGAACTAGAAAACTTCAACCCATCCTGACCACCAACTATAGGGAGGAAACAAACAGAGTACTCAAAGCTAACTCATTCACGGCAGACTCAACTTTAGATTCCTTAATTTTTTCATCCAGGGTTATGGCAGCTACCAGAAGAACCTTATGGCTCCGGGTCTGGCAAACCGACCTACATTCCAAGTCAATAGTTATAGCCTACTCATTTCAAGGTGACAGGCTATTCAGAGACGTCCTTGAAAAAATTCTTGTCAAAGCTAAAGGCAAGAAAAAGGCAATGCCCGGAACACTAAATTGCACTGACAAGAGACCCTTTGAGAATTACTCCTTACAATCTCAATGTGTCCTACCGAGGTTCAATAAGGATAACAGAAGACCAAATTAGGGTTCCTCTAGACAATCATTCAGAAGCAGCTCATTCACCAATTGCTTCAACAAACAATTCATAAACAGACCTGACAGACAGCCCATGACAACAAGCCAGCCCAAGCATGACTGCAAACCACTTCCAGAAGTGGAGGGGTCGTCTTCTACATTTTCAAGACCTGTGGATCAACTCTTAGACAGACAACTGGTCCCTAGAGACCATCACCAGAGAATACTCCATAGAGTTCATCAGATCCCCAATGGAATGTTTTCTTCCTTCTCCCATACACAAGGATCCAGAAAATCTTTGCAGAACTCAGGTTGCTATCCAACATCTCCTCAGCTGCTGACCCATAAACCCTGTCCCGCCTTCAGAAAGGGAACAAAGAGTATCTATATATCTAACAGCCAAGTTGCCCCCTCCATGCGGATATCTAAATTCGCACATCGGGAGCACTTGGGGGGCAGAGAGATTTTCCTGCACACTTGGAGCAGTCTCCAGGTGTGCAGAAAAATCTGAAAAGTTTAAAAAACTATACGGGGGATACTTAAATCCCCCCCAAAATAAAAAAGCATTCCCTGTGGATGTGCAGAGAACGCACTTACCTTTGGGACCTGTGGCAGAGCTGCACAGGGCTCACCACTATTGGTGCTGGTGGCAGCAGGGGGGAGCCTTGGCAGGCTGGCGGCTAGAAGCTGCAGCCATTGCTGCTGCTGTTGGCAGTGGTGGTGGGGAAAGCCTGGCAGGCCTGGCAGCTCAGAGCCATGTAGGGCTCGCCGGTGTTATTGTTGCGGGTGGCAGCAGGGGTGGTGGTGGGGAGCCTGACGAGCCTGGCGGCTCACAGCTGCACAAGGCTTGCCAGTGTTGCTATTGTGGGCAGTGGCAGGGAGAAGTCTTGGCAGCTTGTATTCCATATTCTTCATGGTGCCAAAAAATAATGGAGACTGGAGGGCGATCCTAGACTTAAAATACCTGAACAAGTTAATCAACCTGAGGCATTTCAGAATGGAGACTCTGAGATTCATCACCAAGTCTCTACAGTCAGAAGATTACCTTACATCAATAGACCTAATGGAAGCATACCTCAACATTCCTATTTTTTCCAGTCACAGAAGATTCCTACAGCTCTACACCAGAAGGTGTAAACCTTCCTGAGCTATCTTCCCCAAAAGATGCACAGTATTTTGAAGAGAATTAATCCAAAGGATATATGTGGCAGCAACCTTTTTCTGTACCTCAACCCAGAGGGTGTGGCCAAATTCCCTCAAATATGTCAGACCCCTCTCAATCCCAAAGAAAAGGACTGATCTGGCTGACAGTCAAGTTGAATGCTATTCCACATGACCAAATCTTCTTTTTTTAATATTAAATTTCTATCAAATTAGCAACTGTAATACCTGTTTGGCTATTTATGTTGCCTGTTATCGAAGCAATTGGAAACAATCCTGTCTGCATGATGTGAGCTGATTATACTTCATGCTTTGACATGATTGTGCAAGGAGCTCAGTTAGACACACACAGTTCAGTTTCAGGGTAGGGATTCATGCTAAATACATAGGAAATGACAAATAGCCAAAGACTAAGATGGGGCAAGAAGGTATGAGAGGTGATAGATGACCAAATTCAGGGGGTGATCTAAGGTCAGCATCCAAAAGCAAGCATCAAGACTGGAGTGTGTATGTGAAAAAAATCATTAAAAACAATTTTACTAAAACTTCTATAGGAAGTGTATTTATTGAATAATAAACTGATTTAAAAGGAATTCTGATGTGCACTAAAAACTATAATTCTCTTATTAGCTGTGACCTTCTATAAAATACATTACACTAAAGGATACCCTTCTATTTAAAAGATAACTATAGAAAATAAATCTGACTTTTTATAACACATTATAAAATGATAGAAATCATATAATTTATTTATTATTATGGCTTTACTACTGGACTGTGAAATAGCCACTAGTCCTAGGATTCAGAAGATGCCATCCTGTTTTTCATCAGGATCATACAACAAACCCATGCACAATCTTGTGTTTTTATTTTAGGCATTCCTGACTACTTGGCCTCTACAATATGTCCATTTTAAATGTATGACTATTTATGAATACCAGCTAAACAGCATGGACCTTTACTTTTCTTCTAAATGAAAAATACTATATCTGCAAAATCCTGAACACTTCTCAGTGATCATGGAAAGGATTAGAAGTCCAACTTTGGAAATTCTATTGAACAAATGTGTGCATAGAATTACAGCCTCCATATAAGTGAACCTGCTCAGCATTGTTGCATGAGGACAGAGAAAGCCAAAACAGAAATCTCTCTCTCATCTCTAGGCAGCTACAGTTCTGCAGTGCAAAGGGCATGTAGGTTGCATAATCAAGGGCTTTGAGTTATGCTCCTGCATTGTATGAGCTACATTTAGTTGCAAACCAATGTTCAATTATTATAGAAACCACACGCACATACATTAATTTCAAAATGTAAAACCTATTACTAAACCAAAGATATTTCAGTTCATTAGGAAATCAAGCAGAAAACCTAGATCAAAAACTACTTCCACACTGTCATTTCTGTCACTCATTTGTTCCTATTGCTTCAGGGTCGTCGCCCCCACAATGGGTTTTGCTCTCTCTAGTAGCCCCAGAGGGAGCAAAACACATGTGGGAAGGGGACACACACACAAAGCAATAGGGACAAATGAGTGACAAAGATGACAGTGCGGAAGTGGCCCAGGAGACAAGAAAGATTATGCGATAGGCATGGAAGGCTCTAAAGGAAGGAGAGGGAGAAAAGTCTATGGACAAGTAAAGTAGTTCAGAGAACCAAAGGTAAATATAGGCAGGATGCCTTATGAGCAACTCAATCCAGATAGCTGAGGAAGAACAATTACATATGCCAATAAGTCTTACAAGAACCACCTGACCGCTTAAGAGAGGCCACATCTTCTCCTCTGTGACCACACTAATTTTTTTCATTTATATCCTGCTATTTTTTCTTGGAGCTTAAACTGGCAAGCACATAAGATTCCCAAATAGCTTCTATCATCTAGGCACTGCTTGATATCAGCGAGTATTATACTGCTTCAAGATCACTCTGCCTTTGTTTTTCTTACCAGACTCCCTGAGTAATATTTCAGAAACCCAAATTAAAGATCTCAAAAGCATGATATACCTAAGGTTTCATTCAAATGGATCATGTTGATGGCATACGAATTGTGAGAATATCCTGGTGTGGTTTTAAGCTGCCATTAAATGCAAAAGTGGGATGCTCCACTAACATGCCAACACGGTTCAGCACAATAAGACCTTCAACAGCCACTATCTCAAAATTCCACATAGTGCTGACATGTCACACTGTTGCAGAGGACAGGTAAACATAAGAACATAAGAGAAGCCAATGTTGAATCAGGCCAATGACCCATCTAGTCCAACACTCTGTCACACAGCGGCCAAAATATACCACGTGCCATCAGGAGGTCCAGCAGTGGGGCCAGGACACTAGAAGCCCTCCCACTGCTGCCTCCTCCAGCACCAAGAATAGAGTGCATCACCTGCCCCAGACTGAGAGTTCCCATCTATACCCTGTGGCTAATAGCCACTGATGGACTTCTGTTCCATATGTTTATCTAATTCCCTCTTGAAACTGTCCATGCTTGTAACTGCCACCACCTCCTGTGGCAGTGAATTCCATATGTTAATCACTCTTTGGGTGAAGAAGGACTTCCTTTAACTGTTCTAACCCGACTGTGCAGCAATTTCATGCCTACAAGTTCTTGTATTGTGAGAAAGGGAGAAAAGTACTTCTTTCTCAACCTGCTCAATCCCATTCATAATCTTATAAACCTCGATCATGTCACCCCTCAGCCGTCGTTTCTCCAAGCTAAAGAGCCCCAAGCGTTTTAACCTTTCTTCATAGGGAAGGTGTTCCAACCCTTTCGTCATTCTAGTTGCCCTTCTCTGAACTTTTTCCAATGCTATAATATCCTTTTTGAGATGTGGCGACCAGAACTGTACACAGTATTCCAAATGAGGTCGCACCAATGATTTACACAGGGGCATTATGATACTGGCTGATTTGTTTTCAACACTGTATCAGGTTTTACCTGCATACAAACTCATGCTGCACAATTGCCAACCACCATGCACTTAGACAGTAAAGAATTTCATGTGCACAATATTTGGTAGTGATGTATTGGAACAGAACTGCAGATGACACACAACACAACGGAAAAGGATCAGACCCCAATGGTCTCAAAATAAATGTTCAGCTGTGTTGGACTAGGTATGTTTACTTTCAGCATTAAAGTGTTGGGAAATCTGTATTCAAAGTTTTTTTTCTTCCTTCAGACTAGGAGCCACCCAAGGACCCCAAACACCAAATGAAATATGACAATAATTTGAAAGAAAACTGACAGAGAAAGTAGTATTAAATGAGACACAAGTGACCATGCTCCAATGAAAAGGACTCAGGTTACAGGGCTGGAAAAGGCTTCTGCCCAAGACCATGGAGAGCTGCTGCCATTCAGAGCAGGATGGTACTGCTATAATACTGGGCCAGATGGACTAATGGCCAAGAATCCACATAAGGCAGCTTCATGTGTTCATAAAGTGTTGAAACGAAATCCACTCATGGCTACTTCCAGGGGACTGAGTGTTTTCCAGCCAGGGCTGAGTAAGACCAAGCACTCAGCTCTGCCAAGCCCTGTGTGCCTGAGGCAATACAAGAACTCCTGCCTGAAAAAAAGGACTCAGACGTATCTAGACTGGATACAGAGACAGTTTAATTGTGAGATGACTGTGAGGCCACTTTTTGTGTATGTTTATTTTAAATTTAATTTGTAGATGTTATCAGATAAACTACTTTGAATCCTGTAGAGGAGCAGGAAAGCAGAGTACAGGATTTTAATAAAATGAAGGTGGTGGTGGTGTTCTTTTGATAAAACTGACCATGGGGTTTTCTTGGCAAAGATACTGGAGTGGGTTGCCATTTCCTTCTCCAGTGGATCGCTTTTTGTCTGAGTTCTCTGCTGCGGCCTGTCCATCCTGGGTGGCCCTCCATGGCATAGCCCACAGCCGCATCAAACCACGCAACCACACTCTCCACATCAAGGCAGCGATCCATGAGAGAGGAAAACTTAAGGTAACAAGCTCGGGGCAAGACCTGTGTGTGGTAGCCGTGGCCAGGGTGTTGGAAGCCATGCTGTGGGCGGTCTTGGTGGTAGCAGTGCTCTACATCGTAGTTGCGGGAGCCGCAAGTTGAGCGCCTACAGTGCAGGTGTTTCCCACTATCCTCTGGAGATTGGCAAGGAGAACACCTTTCAGTGCTACAGTGACAGATCCCATCCTCCCAAAATCAGCATTGAGCTTCTGAAGAATGGCGAGCCAATGGCTAGCCAGAAGAGCAACCTTTCTTTTCACCAGGACTGGGCCTTCCATCAGCTTGTCTATGCCAATGTCACTATCGATGGGAAGACCAAGTATGCCTGCACGGTGGAGCACGAAACCTTGCATGAACCCCAAACCCACAAACTCATGGGAGTTCTGAGCAGCTGTCCTCAGGAAGAGAAGATTGAAAGACTTTTGCCATTTGAAATGTGTTCCAGCCATGCTATCCTGAACTGTTCTTCCTGTGCTGTCCCTACTTTGAAATGACTGCTTTGGGGGGGAAAATATTGCAGCCTATTTTGCAATTTGAACTTTACCAGTAATTCAACCTTGTGTTGCTTTTGTTTGAATTCATTTATTAAAATCTTCTGGATGTTTGTTTGGATCTTACTGGTGAAGGGAAATATGCTGAAAAGGTGTATGTTTGAATACAACCACTTTCATATCTGGCATATGTACTGCTGTTGTGATCCGCCCTGAGCCCGCTTGGAGGAGGGCAGAATATAAACTGAAATAAATAAATAAATACCACATCAGGGCTTTTTTTCTGGGGAAACACACTACAATGGAGTTCCGGAACCTCTTTGACAAAATTCTTTTTAAAATGTTTAAAAGTTCTTAAGTTTCCAGTATACAGTTTGAAAACATTTCCCTCTTGAGAGTTCCAGCACCTCTTTTTTTAAAAAAAAGGAAGAAAGAAAGCCACATACTGCATTACATTCTCAAAATAGCTCAAAGAAGTTACCAACAAAAAGACCACAAAAACAAACAGCAGAACAATAAAATAAACTTGACATTACAGAACCTGGAATGAGCAAGGGCCTGTATAGCAATACCTTGCATTTAAAGAAACAATTTATATGTCTTCACAGAACTAACAGACCCTAAGGTACAGACCACTAAACTACAAAATTTCATTTTAGAAACAACACCATTACAAGTTTAGTCATCCATCGTTTACCCACATTTACCCAATTCAGTAGCACTCTAGTTACTGCAAGGCAAAGGCCTCTTCACCTCTGTTGCAGCTGTTTCTCAGACATCCTTTTGGAAATACAATATCATATAAACAAGAAGCATCCACAAAGCATTCTCCTTGCCAATGGTTCAAATACTGAGAGTAACTGCAATACTGTAACTGCAGTTACTGAGTACTGCAAAGCGTTCTCCTTGCCAATGGTTCAAATACTGAGTACAGTAACTGCAGTTACTGAGAGTAACTGCAATACACAGACAAGGAAAATTAACAAAGGTGAGAGAGCGGTAGCCTCAAATACGGTATGAAACAGAAAATGATTGTTTTGTATGATTTTCTTTACCCTCTCTTTTGCATTTTAGCACCGACATTTTTAGTAATATTTGTAAATTATAGTGGATCATAATAACTATAAATATAATTACAGTCATAATCCCCTTTCCCTAACACAAGGCTTTTAATCACACATATACCCCTCCCACAACACACACCTGTACTGATGAAGCACATCCTGCTATGAATGCTTACATCTGCATTTAAACATGAGGTCAAATATTACATTACAAGTGTAAACAAACTGATGCATACCAATTACGCATACCGAACAAAACATAGCAGATGCATTTAAGCCCTGGACAATCTGCTTGTTTAAATGAAAAGCAGTTCTAGAGCTACAGGTGACAGGGTGCTTAACCCTCTCCTTGCAGGCTATCCTTTTTGTTGTTGTTCAGTCACACAGTCGAGTCTGACTCTTCGTGACCCCATGGACCACATCACGCCAGGCCCTCCTGTCTTCTGCAGTCCTCCAGAGCTTGCTTAATTTCATGTTCGTTGCATTGATAACACTGTCTAACCATCTCATTCTTTGCCATCCCTTTCTTCTTTGACCTTCAATCTTTTCCAGCATCAAGGTCTTCTCCAGTGAATACTTCCTTCTCATTTGGTGGCCAAAGCATTTGAACTTCAGCTTTAGTATCTGGCCTTCCAGGGAACAGGCAGGGTTGATTTCTTTTAGGATTGACTGATTTGATCTCTCCTTGCAGTCCAAGGGACTCTCAAGAGTCTTCTCCAGCACCATAATTCAGAAGCATCTATTCTTCGGCGCTCGGCCTTCCTTATGATCTCATGACCATACATTATTACTGGGAATACCATTGCTTCCTACAAGCTGCCTTTTCATCTGCTGGGGGAGGGCAGAGATTGTTGCTACAGAAAAAACAAGTATGAGCAAGCATTGATTGCTTACTGGGAGCCTGCATTTAAATTATTTGACAGAAAAGACTAATTGTTCACAAAGCCATGCAAAGAGCTTCGGCTTTGAGTTTCAGTGATTCTGAAAGGATGAACCATATTTCATGAGGTAGCACGTAATGTTGCTATGGTAATTATTATTTTTCCTAAGCAGTGTACACTCAGTACTGATTCTGAGTTACCAGAGTGCAATTATACCAATTAGAATGTGTATAGAATTGAATTTTCTACTTTAAATTTTAGCACACATAAAAGGTGATGGATTGGCAGGCTACAGGAAAAAACACATAACTGATTCTTTCTCATTGGTATATCAGAGTGAACAAAGAAATCCACTGCCACCACAGTTGACAATGCAAGCTTCTTCTGGCTTGCTGCAAAGGGCTCTACCATTACTCTGGACATCAAGGAAGGGGACAAAGAGTCAGAACAGTTCAGCCAAAATTAGAATTGCTATTCAGGGGGCTATTTCTATCCACTTATAACCAGTAGCACTCTTATCTTATGTTGCCTTCATATATGATCAAAGTACTGTTGGAAGCATTCACATTGATCATCAGACAAATATTTACCATGCTTGTGGGGCTGCTTTACTGGTATTTGTAGGACTAACTGAATTGTAACCTGCCAGTTCTATTGAAGTGCAAAGCAACTGTATCTTGATGACTCTGCCGAATCAAATCTTACACTCTATCCTTCCTATTGATATATTTATATATGATATTCAATAGTTGAAAGCAGAAAAGTTCATATTGGAAATTAGTTCTAGAAATAAACTAAGACAATTTTGGCAAGGTGTAATGATTCCATTTTTGGTGTGTGTATTTTTTAAAATGTTTAGTGTGACTGCAGTAATGTAAGGAGAGTGATAGAGGGAGACAAGTATGATGTGATTGGCTGATGACTGAGAGTGTGGGAGGACAGACGTCTCTGAAGGGATTCTGTGTTCTTGAAGAGATGAGTGTGGAGAGTTTTTGGGGGAGTCTGTGTGACAGAGGAAGCAGTTGGAGCTTAGTTTAACCTATGTGGCTATGAGAGAGAAAATTTAGCCTGTGTTGCTATATGAAAGAGAGTTCAGCCTGTGTAGCCATATGAGCAAGAGAGTTCAGCCTGTGTGGCTATGAGCAAGAGAGTTCAGCCTGTGTGGCTATGAGCAAGAGAGTGCAGCCTGTGTGGCTATGAGCAAGAGAGTGCAGCCTGTGTGGCTATGAGCAAGAGAGTTCAGCCTGTGTGGCTATGAGCAAGAGAGTTCAGCCTGTGTGGCTATGAGCAAGAGAGTTCAGCCTGTGTGGCTATGAGCAAGAGAGTTCAGCCTGTGTGGCTACATATGAGAGAGAGATAAGCCTGTCAGAGTTGAGTTTTGGTGTATGAGAGACTGTGTGTGACGCCAATCCTTGTCAGTTATATTTTCTTTCTTCAACAACAGTTCAAAAATACCCTGAAACCTATTTTGTTCTTTTATAAATAAATCATTATTTGTTTAAACTTATCCCAGAAATCAGAACAGTCCTTCCTCAGGGCCACATAGTCCTCTGAAGTGTCCAGACACTGGGTCATTCTACTAAAAAAGAGAGATTTGGAATTTTTAATTCCTGGTGACAGCAGAAATCTACTAAATTCATGTACAGAGTATCATTTAAAGGAGAAACAGTCTCCCCAATAAGTGAGGACGTTACACAAGATATTATAAAATCTACAGAAGAAGTGTTATAAACAGTTAATGGAATCAGAAGACTGTAACAATGAACACAGAAATATGAGTTAATTAAATTAAGCATACCAACAGTTGAGAACACTTGTAAAATTTTAGAACCGTCAACTGGAACATTATATAAAGCTTTTAAACTTCTGAAGAAGGATTCTGAATACAAAATACAGTTTTGTTATGTGATCGTTTTGAAAATAATGATAACAGGACACAAAGTAATTCCAGGATTAGAGGTTTAAACATATTTAGGAAAAATCTCTTAATGAGCTTTCTAGCTGTATCTATTAATGAATAACTGCCCATTGGCTGCCCATTTGTTTCCAGGCACAATATGCTGGTTCTTGCCTTTAAAGGCCCTGAATGTCTTGGGGCCTGGGTACTTGAAGGACTGGGTTCTCCCATACTGCCTTAGCCTGGCTGCCAGCCAGGGGTCTTTTGGGGCTGGAGCGTGCCGGAGCTCCAGCAGCCCACAAATGGCGGTGGCGGCAAGCCCCGCCTCCAGCTCCCCACACCTAAGTGCTCCAGCTGGGGGGTGGCCTGAAGAGGCCCGTCACCGGCTACCCAGG
Source organism: Gekko gecko (assembly GCA_029375565.1). Taxonomy (NCBI): domain Eukaryota; kingdom Metazoa; phylum Chordata; class Lepidosauria; order Squamata; family Gekkonidae; genus Gekko; species Gekko gecko. The sequence continues at coordinate 17,183,198 of JAPDNY010000016.1, read as the reverse complement.
ACCTGCGCTGGAGCGCTGCAGCCCCGGGGTGGCCTGAAGAGTCTCATCTCCAGCCTCCTGGGGCCCACGCTGGAGCACTGCAGCTCCAGGGTGGCCTGAAGAGGCCCATCTCTGGCCTCCTGGGGCCCGCACTGGAGCGCTGCAGCCCCAGGGAAAGGCATTATGGCGCTGGTAAGTGAGGGATCTGGGGGGTGGGGGCTTGATGGGGGGTAGGAGAGCCTTCCTCCCTCTCCCCATCTCTTCGCCCTCTTTCTGTCCTTCCTTTCCTTCTCTCCTTTCCTTTTCTTTCCTTCCCTTTTCCTCCTTCTTTCCTTCTCTCGCTTTCTTTCCCTCCACTCTTTCTTTCCCTTCTTTCCTTCTCCTTTCCCTCCTTCTTCCCTTCTCTCTCCTTCTTTCCCTCCTTCTTCCCTTTTCTCTTTCCCCTTTCCCTTCTTTCCCTCTTTTCTTCTTTTTATCCCCTTTCCTTCTTTTTCTTTCCCTCCTTCCTTCTCTCTACTCTCTCTCTCTCTTTCCTCCTTCTGTGACCCAACTCTTCCCTTCCCCCCTCTGCAGGCTGGCTGGGGCAGGAAAGGGGAGGCTTTTGAAGATGCCTCCCCCCCTTTGCTTCCACTTCTGACATCATGTCAGGGGGTGTGGCATATGCTAATGAGCTATTATGCTACTAGCCTAGTAGCTCATTAGCATATCTTATGTTAATGAGCTCCTGCAGATCTTTTTCTAGGAAAAGACCCCTGCTGCCAGCTAAGGACTTGCGTACGAGCCCTATTCTGTGTAACTCTGCTTTGAAAGATGAGGTAGGTGGCAACCAAAGACCACTCTTTTCACTGGTGGCATCTCACTTATGGAATATCTTTCCCCTTGAGGCTCATCTGGTACACTGCTATGTACCAGGCCAAAATACTTCTTTTTTACCTTGGCTTTAAACTGAGTTGGGGGAATTTTAGCATAATTTTAATGGTCTGCTTTTCCCCTGAAAACTGTGAGATTCATTGCAAGCTGTTCAGTGTTTTATGCTTTTATGTCCTAGCTATGTTTTTTATGGTGGGTTCATTATTTTTATAGTAATTAAGTTTTATAGTATAAGGCACCTCAATGCATGTTCCTGGGATAGGCAACATAGGAATTTTCTAAATAAATAAATGAGTTTACCAAATGATTTATCAAATTGAGCAAAAGTGGGGAAAATTCAAATTCCAAAATTTCAGTTTGAAATATTTACTAAACCAGTTATAAATAAATACTAATTTAATCACAGATTACTCAATTTCAATATTTTCCAAACTCTTCACCAATTATATGAAGAATGATCCCCATGGGTTTTGGTTATAAAGATAAAATTGAACAAATCTAAAATACTGCATAAATGATTTTTTTCTAAGACAGAAATAATTGTGAGACAACAAAGTCAGACAATACAGAAGTAGAAGATGTGGCTTCACATAATTTTCTAGGCAGTTCTGAGACAAAGCACTCTTTTATTGTTGTAAGGCAGAGGTAGTAAAGGGAAAACAATATTAAAAGCATTTATATACTTCCCTCATCTGACTGGTGACATATTAGGTTGATATTTACTCTTAAGAACACACTCTTGAGATAACGAATATGAATACTGTGGCAGGGTTAAACAGCCATTTAGAGAACTTTTAGTTCTAGAGACATAGATATATTATGTAGGAAACATTCGAGAAAAAGATAAGAAATATTTGAAGGAGATTCTTCATGCCTCTGCAGGAACAGAAGTTTAAACAAATTCCTGTACAGGTCTTAGGATGCGGCAAAAATGAGAAAGGCAGATTTATGCTCCTAAAAGGAAGCTTAGAAATCTGTGTTATTAGTATGTAATCAAGATTTGGTCAAAGGGTTTTTTGGTGATGCAAGAAGTGGAGGTGTTAAAATATGGTTCTGTGGAATGAGAAAGGTAACTCATGAAGCTTCTCTAATTGCTGTAACTCACAGGATGTGTCCCATATGTTTTGGGCATGTCCAGTCATTCTTTTTTTTCCAGAGGAAGTTACTACTAAGGTCAGTTTTGTATTAGAATTTGCATTGATTTTTGAGGATGCTTCTGTACTATCTGCCTGTCTCTTGGAGGATAGCAGTCAACAAAAATGGGCTCTTACCACAGCTAACAGACTCATATTACAGACTGGAGAAATAAACGCCCACCTCCTGTAAATCAATGGATTGAGGACCATACAACTTTATCAGTATTTGAACACATGGTATACAGACAACAACTGTGTATGGACTTATTTAGATATCTGGAAATCTTTTACAAAAATTTACATATAGATCTGCCGCCACTGTTGTATATATGAAGCAGAAACACAAATATAACTTTTTATTTTTATTTTTGAATTAGTTGTTGGCTTTTGAGGTTTTCCTGTTTTTGAAAGAAAGATTAAAAAAAAACTTAAGAGAATGTATTTTTAAAACTAAGATATTTTTCTTATCAAACCATTTGTTAGGGGCAGGGGTCTTTTCGTAGAAAAAGAGCTGCAGGAGCTCATTAGCATATGGTATGCTAATGAGCTACTAGGCTATTAGCACATGCCATGCCCCCTGACATCACCAGAAGTGATGTCAGAAGGGGAAGCAAAAGGGGGGGGAGGCATCTTTGAAAGCCTCCCCTTCCCTTTCCCAGCTGGCCTGGGTGGGGGAGTGAAGAGGGTATATTCTGGGGGCTAGAGAGGAGGGGGTTTGAGGAAGAGGCTCCAAACTCACAGGGTAGCTGTTGGAGCCTCTCCCCAAGATACCCACCAGGTTTCAAGAACATTGAACCAGGGAGTCCAATTCTATGGGAATCCAAACAGGTTGCCCCCATCCCCTCCATTGTTCTCTATGGTGGGAAAAAGTTACTTTTTTCCCACGGTGCTGTTAGTAGCTCTAGGGGGGAGGGAGATTGAGGGAGAGGCTCCAAATTTTCAGGGTAGCTTCGGGAGCCTCTCCCCACATACACTGCCACATCTCAAAGCAACTGGACCAATGGGCCTAATTCTATGGGCACCCAAACAGGTTACCCCCATTACCTCCATTTTTTCCAATGGGGAAACCCAGCCAGCAGGCCCCTTGCATGTCTTTGGTGTCAGATTTAGAGTGTTTCAACCCACTCAGCATGGAGGAAGCTGACAGATTGCTCGCATCTGTGCGTCCAACCACATGCGACCTTGATCCGTGCCCCTCCTGGCTCATTAAAGTGGGCCACAAGGGGTTCCGAGATGCCCTGCAGGAGATTGTCAACAAGTCCCTCTCAGAGGGACAGTTCCCCAGGGCACTCAAGGAAGCGATGGTCCGCCCTCTCTTGAAAAAGCCATCTTTGGACCCGGCCGAATTGGCCAACTATTGACAGGTGTCCAATTTGCCCTATTTGGGCAAACTTATTGAGAGGGTGGTGGCATTATAGCTACAGGGTTTTCTGGATGATGCTTCTGTCCTCGATCCCCTCCAGTCCGGCTTTCGCCCAGGTCATGGGACGGAGTCGGTGCTGGTCGCCTTGACTGACGACCTCCGCAGGCATCTGGATTGAAGTGGTGTGGCGGCACTGTTGTTGTTAGATCTGTTGGCCACGTTTAACACGGTCGACCATCAGTTGCTGGCCTACCGCCTCGCTGACGCAGGGATTCAGGGGCTCATCCTTCAATGGTTTGCCTCTTTTCTACAAGGTTGGGGACAAAGGGTGGCAATAGAGGATCAGCGGCCCCAGAGGCACCCTCTTGAGTGTGGGTGCTGTCCCCAATGTTGTTTAACATCTACATGTGCCCCCTTGCCCAGATTGCCTGGAGTTGTGGGTTTGGGTGCCATCAATATGCAGATGACACACAGCTCTATCTGATGTTGGGCAGCCAGTCGAACTCCACCTCGGATGACCTTCATCAGGCGCTACAGGCTGTGGCTGGTTGGCTCAGACTGAGCCAGTTGAAACTAAACCCGGCAAAGACAAAGGTCCTGGGTCTGAGTCGGATCGGTTTGGGGTTGGGGCTCCCTCTCCCAACCTTCGATGGGGCGCCTCTGGTGCCAGCATCGGAGGTTAGGAGTTTGGGAGTACTCCTGGATTCCTCCTTAATGATGGAGGCCCAGGTGGCAGCCACTGCCAAATCGGCCTTTTACCATCTTCAGCTGGCTCGGCAGTTGGTCCCTTTCCTTGACCGTGATGACCTGGCCACAGTGATCCATGTGACAGTCACCTCGAGGCTACACTACTGTAATGCTCCCTACATGGGGCTGCCTTTGTCACAAATCCAGAAGCTGCAGCTAGTGCAGAATGCTGCAGCCAGGCTGTTGATGGGCCTCTCTAGGCAAGATCACATCCGGCCTGTGCTGAAAGCGCTTCACTGGCTGCCAATGGCATACCGGATCCACTTCAAAGTGTTGGTTCTTACCTTTAAAGCCCTATATGGCCAGAGTCCGGCTTACCTAAGGGACCACTTTTCCCTGCATGTTCCCCAAAGGGCATTACAGTCGGCGAGCCAAAATCTCCTGGTAATTCCAGGCCCCAGGAATATCAAATTCGCTGCTACCAGGGCCAGGGCATTTTCAGTGGCGGCTCCTACCTGGTGGAATGAGCTCCTGGAGGAGATCCGGGTCCTGCGGGACCTTGCACAGTTCTGCAGGGCCTATAAGACATAGCTCTTCTGCCAGGCTTTTGAGTAGGAGCCGCCGCCACCACTATTCCACCACTGTTATTTTCCATCACCACACCTCTACCACCATTTGTGTGGGTACCATCGGGGTGTGAGACATCCCTGGATGAAGATGGGATGGCTGTGCTATTGGGAGGTGTGCTCCCGGTCAGGAATTAATAACTTTTTCCAGAACTCCATCTTGTAATTAATGATTCTGTGACATCTAGAGCACCGACACTTTAGTGTATTGGATTGGAGTGTTTTATTTTACTTTTACCTGTTTTAACTTTGGCATTTATTAGCCAAACTTTGTTAGCCGCCCTGAGCCTTGGGGGGGAGGGGGATATAAATCCATAAATAAATAAACAAATCTGAGGGCCTCATAATACTTCCTGGTCCTTGTACTTTTATATGCTTTTAAAAGTCAGCCCATCAGGAATCTGGCCACATCAAGGCTGGCAGTGAGGTTTAAAAGAACTGGTTCAAGAAATACTAACCTAGACATTTCACTCTAAGAAGCAGCTGACAGAATTCGGACATCCATTTGACTTATCTTTTTGGGCCAGTTCCCAGTCCCTGAATTATGGTTCATTTGCCTAACATCAGCCTATAAGTAAGGAATCTCATTTGTTCACTCTGATAATCACCAGCTAAGAACAGTGTAAGCAGGAGGGACTTTGCTTAGGCCTTTTGAGTCCCTTGCTCACAGACTGTATTTTTCAGCAATCAACATCTGGAACATCTCATATAAGACACTGCAGCAGCTGAGGCGGTGCTCCTCTGTCAAATAAAATTATTATTTGAAAGTTATAAAGAGAGCAATGAAATAAACTGGTATTTTGTTTAAAGGTGAGGGAGGGAAAGGGAAGGGTGTACACTCTCTTTATATTACAGATTATGGTTTAGACTAGAAGACCCTTGTAGTGTAACCAATTTTCAAGCAAAGCATAGAAAGATCACTGGAAGCAATTGCAAACTGCTTCTGTGTGTCCTCCTTTTACAGCAAGATGCAAGAAACTAGGTGGAAAAAAGAATGAGATTTTCCATTCTAGAAGTTCTCATCCTGACCCTAGCTTGGGCCTCTTCCTATTTAGGAATATTCAGCCACATAGGAGTGTTTGTTTAATTGAAAACAACTCATTAAGGCCATACCTTGACACTTGCCTAAACTGCTAAGCTTAATTCTGTTTTATTATTCAATTTTTCCTGCACACATTACTGTTTTATATTTATTTGTGTCTTGTACAAAAGGTAGTCTACCATTGTCTCCTGAAAGATTTCCTTGTTTCTAGTTAAATCTATCATTTAGTGATAGGACGAATCATAAACAAAGGAGGAAATCAAAATCTGAATACAGTGAGCCAGATGCAGGAAATGAACTTGAGCCAATACTTAGATATAAATTTGTGCCTACACAGCTGTTTCCCCTTGCTACTACAATTAGGTAAAATACATTAGGTAAAATATCATGCATATCTAAATGATTAAATAGATCTGTTTCACGAATTGTCTTTTTGTCACGAATTGTTTCATGAATTGAATTTTTATTCAAAAACAAGTACAAGGACACAGTTATGTAGTAGGCAAATAAAAGTATTACCAAAAAAGGAGCAATGTGGGAGAAATGGTATCTCTCACTGCTACAGATCATTTGCCTATCTACATGGGCATAGGGTTGGCTTAAGCTGATGGTGTACCAGAGAACTTTCTGCTGCACTCTAGCGCAAAAGCAACAAAAGTGGACATGTAATTCCTTAAGAGGAAGGACCACTGTGCCAGTCCATCAGCTTTACTACAAACTAGTGACAGATGGCTACATGATCTGAACGCACAGTGTAGGAACAAGCATAGAGATAGAAATACTAGAGTAATAACAAGTGCAATGGTTTCCATTTATCTGGGGAATTCATCAGTCTCTGCCTGATTTGCCCACTGAGCAGGGCTTGCCCTGTTTCTAGCAAGGAAAGAAGGAAATGATACCCAGAAAAAAAAACCTGTTCGAAGACAGGCCCAAAAGAGACGATTAATAGAACACCACTAGTGGTCACATACAGCTCTCAGCTCAAAACAGTTCAACACATCATCAATGATGTACAACCTCTACTGGATAATGACAGTTCTCTTTCACAAGTACTGGGGGGCAAACCTTTTCTTGCACACAGACAGCCCCCCTTGTCTCAAACAAGTCCTCACCCACAATAATGCAACACCTAATTTGAACATGGATACTGGAACCAGAGCTTGCAATAAACCCTGATGCCAACTTTGCTGCCACATACACCCAGACAACACAATCACTGGACCTAACAACATCGACTACACCATCACATGCTCATTCACTTACTCATCTTCTAATACTGTATATGCCATTAAATGTCAACAATGCCCTTCAGTTCTCTATAAATGACAAACAGGACAAACCCTATGCCAGAGGATAAATGGACACAATTCTGACATCAGGAATCACAAGATTGAAAAACCTGTAGGACAACACTTCAACCTTCCAGGACATTCAATGGATGACCTCAAAGTACCTGTTTTATTACAAAGGAACTTCAGGTACAGAATGTGAAGGGCAGTTGCTGAATTACAAGTTATTACAACACTTGGAACAAAAACCTCCCCAGGACTCAACAGGGATATTGGTTTCTTATCTCATTACATATGCTAACTCATTCAGTCCTCACATATGTATTCTCAACAAGAAGTACTATAAATCCTCTGTATTTTAGTGTTTTTCTTTTTCAGAATAGTATATTAGAATACTGAATGTAATGGGATGTTTTGCTGACATGACACTGCATCCACCTTAAAAAGTGTTGTTAAGTGATCTCCACAACTGGGAGGAGAGAATGGAGATTCTCGGTTTGCTTCCCACAATTAGAAAAGACACCTTTGGACATTTATCTACTACCTTTTACTGACATATTTATTGCTTTACAACTGTTGACCTTATAACCTTAGCTTGTTATTTAGTTCTGACTTTGCATATCTTAAACATCATCATGTTACATGTCCCTGCCTATAAGTTTGAAAATATATTTCAAAAAGTGTGCATGCACATGAAAGCTCATACCTTGAATAAACCTTTGTTGGTCTTAAAGGTGCCACTAGACTTATTATGTTGGCATTTTTCACTGCACTGCTCATTACAACTTCTGTCAGCAACAATAAGTCTTTCGATATTCATGGTCAAAAAATTCTGTAAATGTGGCATTTCATTTATTTTAAAAGTTACTACAAAGTTATTGAAATGAACTTTATGTTCTGAGGAAATTATGCTAACGCTTAAGAACTGTCCCTTGAAATACAGGAACTAGCATGTAGCTGCAAATATCACAAAAAAATGTATTGACTCACAACAGTTGATAAAATGCTGGAAAGAAAAAGTACTCAGTTAACTCTCTTCATTGATACCAATTTTCTATGAAGAATAAATTTGTAATGGCTTATGATGAAAAGATCCATGAAATATTTATCCTAATAAAGTCCCTAGACAAGAACAACAAAAGGCAAAAGAAATGTACCACATCAAATGCCTATTTTAATCCTCTCCATCTTGCATTTCCTGGAACAAAACCCATTATGCAGTAGTTTAAATTGCTGTCTTAGCACATTCTCCATTCACTACCTCTGGGAGACTCCTTTCCCAAAGAGAAAGGAGGGAGGGGGAAGAGACAGGTAATAATAAGGCCACCTTCTTGTAGTCTGCCTCCAGGGAAAAACCAGAAAAATCTTCTTTTGACTAAGCCTATGAAAAAGGAGTAGAAAAAGGAAATTTCTGAGGACTCAGAGAAGAGGACATGGCCTATATGATCAAGAGAGTATGCCTCGTTTACCTATTAAGCTGTAGGTGTGGTTTTATTACAAGTTGTGGCAGAAAAAGACTTGGAAATACTGATTTGTTTGTATGCTCCAGAAGAACTGCTGGGTCAGACATTTATATCCAGAGTTTATACATTTGGGTGACTCCTAGATGAAATCATAGCTGTTACAAAAAGGCTAGTATTCCAAATGAGTTACAGTACTATCCTCTCACAAGTTACACTGAAGGAAGAATACAATAAAATACGAATGCCCTATAACATACTGCCATAATAGGAGATTTCAACTTTAGCTCTTGGTGCTCAGCTGTTTTTCTCCAAGACAGAAAAAAAATATTTAAACACACAGTAGTTTGCCAAAAAGTCCAGTTCTCATTTGAAGGTGGGTCAAAAGGGGGGGGGGACATTAAAATACAATTTATGTCTGAAGAGCTGCTGCAAAGAATTCATGATTTTTAAAAAGCAGACAAAAAGTCCAGTTCTCATTTGAAGCTGGGTCAAAATGGGGGGGGGGGGGACACACAATTCATGTATGAAGAGCTGCTGCAAATAATTCACATTTTTAAAGCAACCATTTTTTGATTTAAAACTTTATTTTTAATTTGATCTATGCTACTTATTATTTTATAACCATGACAGTCTTGTATAGTTATGTATGCACAGACACATAATGGCTGCTCCACAAGAAAAAATATGCCCCACAAATAAAAAAAATCCTGGCTATTGGCCTGGACAAAAAGGCTGCCCCGTTTTTCACAGGCTGGCTGACTGACAATAAGAGCATCAGAAGAGCCCTGCTGAATCAGACTAGTGGTACATCCTAGTCCAGAATCCTGTCTCTCACAGTGGCCAACATCGAATCAAATGCTGTATTCAAATCTTTCCCCCCTCCAACAGCTTCTTTTTTCCTTAGGATTCACATGTGCTTTTCTTTTTGATTCCACTGTGAGCTCCTGGTGAGTTTTCTTCCTGCCACTGGGCCAAGGTTGCCCCTTCTGTCTCTGACCCTCTTTAGTTGTCTTTCTCTCTGTGTCTTTCTTAGCCTATCAAGGTCAGTATTGTTTTGGGAGGTTTCAAGCTCATACCTTGAATAAAACTTTGTTGGGCTTAAATGTGCCACTGGACTCAAACTTTGTTAGACAGACAGGCAGACAGTATTATTTTCTCCATTTGTCTTCCCATGGTGTGAAATATTTGGACTTGATGGTAAAATGCAGACCTTTTTGTGTGGATTTAAGTGACCTTCTGTGGCTGGGGACATGTGATTGGAGTCTTTAGATGAGGGTAAATGAGGGCAACATGACTTAAGGTTCCCGAGAGGTGCAAAGTACATAATCCCAAGGTTTTTGTCAAGCCTTTTTCGTATGCAACAGGTGGAAAGTGCCATCAAGTCGCAGCCGAATGATGGCGACCTCGTAGTGTTTTTTAAGGGAAGAGATTTTCAGAGGTGGTTTGCCATTGCTTACCTTTGTGTCACAACCCTGGGCTTCCTTGGTGGTCTTCCATCCAAGTACTAACCAGGGCTGACCCTGCTTAGGTTCAGAGGGTCTGACAAGATCTGGCTAGCCAAGACCATCCAGGCCAGGACAACAACAGAATGTTAGCACATTAAGGTACCACTTAATTGGGATTATCACTGCACTTCAAAGGTTAATGATGTCTTCAGAGGGTCCTTTGTATAAGTATCTAACAGTGCCATCCTAAGCAGGTCTAGTCATTGGGGCTTATTCCCAGGAAAGCATCCTTAGGGTGGCATGCTAAATGGGATGCGTTTGGAGAGAGCGAAGGGGGTGAGAAAGCTCAGAAAACCTCCTTTCTTTTCAAGAATAGATGCTGTGGGCTTGTATCTTAAGGTGTAGGTAAGCGAAGAAAAACATGCCTGCGCAGGAAATTTCAGTGCCTGTAGGAAGGGGAAGGTACAATCTGTCTTCCAGCATTGTACAGTTGTGCAGGCAGGCGTGCAGCACAGTCTGTGCATGGGTGGTGTGCATGTCCTGGGTATCGTAAGCCTACTTGAAACCTGGTGGTTTGAAGGGAGATGGAAGAGAAATGAGGGTGTGTTCTTTAAGCCTGTTTTTATTGCACAAAGTAATGAAACACACTGTGCAATAGCTTTCAATTTCTGCTTCCTCCTGGGAAATCTTGAAAGTCCCTTGAAAGCTTAGGAAGTATTCCTCAGTGAGAAGAATAACAGGCAGAGTGCCATGGAAGATGGCTTGTCCATGCAGGCTGAGGTACCTCTGCCATTTCCCAAAGTATTGCAAAATATTCCAGCAATATCTTTTTTTTACCACTTTTGATTTTTCTGTTTTTACCACCTCGGGACTTTAAGGGTGGAGCCAGGAGACTTTGGGGGCGGCGCCTCACAAGGATGTGACATCCTGTGATGTTACTTCCAGGTCAAAGGTCAGGTGATTGCACTTCCTAAGCCCCACCCCTCTGATGATGTCACATCCTGTACCAAAATCCACCCCTTCCTGTGATGTCACTTTCAGGCCACTCCCCCAACCTCGCCTCTTCCTCCAAAGTCAGCTTCTGGCTCTCAAGAATCTGACATTTAGTCTATGTGGCTCTTACGTGAAGCAAGTTTGGCCACCCCTGGCTTAGGGCTTTCAAGGCAAGAGATGTTCAGAGGTGGTCTGCCATCACCTGCCTCTTCGTCACAACCCTAGACCTTCCTTGGTGGTCTTTCCATCCAAATGCCAACCAGGTTCAACACTGCCTAGCTTCTGACATCTGATGAAACTGGGCTAGCCTGGACTGTCCATGTCAGGTCACAAAAAGTCCATTACAGAACAATTTTTAAAAACCCAAGTAAGATATAACGACATCACAGTCTTACTGCACTGCAGGATACAAACTGTGGCAACAAGCTACAACTATTTAAGGTGCCACTATTTCAGCTTGATAGCAATGTACTTCTACATCAGGAATTAACAAATCCCAGGCACCAGCTCTCCTCAGTGCCTAAACATTTCATTGTGACACCTACTATTTTCAACAGTTTCTATTGTAGCCTCCTCTGTCATTCTCAGTGCATAAAATTGTTATCAAGTGCTTGTTTAACTTTTTACACCATTCAGTACTTCCTGTACTATAGGTATATTACACAGTGTAAATCAACGCAATTAAGATGATAGGACAACCACTAAGCAATGTAATAGGATTAGGACTGCGGGAATCTGAAACAAAGTAGGAATCTGAAACAAAGCATAAGTATTATCATGACACCCTATGCAATGCAGGATTTCATAGTAGGATAACATATTAGCTTTTTGTTGTGGTGAAGGCAATCAAGGTCACTCCTACATTTATTTCTGTACTATAACATTTCTGCCATCGTTTTAATAAAATTACAAGGAATTGTGAAGATATCAGGATTAGGTTTTGTGGTAGCCATAATCAGAACATGTGGTCATTAAAATACAAAACCCTTAGGACTCTGCTTCCTAAATTTTGGGGCTAGTTCCTAGAGCCAAAGAAAATTTGTCAAGGCCTGTTCAATATTATTTTGCTGCAGCCAACATGAAAAAGACTACTTCTTGGTGATGCTTGACTAAAGCACTATTATAACAAAGACAAATTAAGTACTTTTAATCCCACACTCGTGTTCCAGTTAAACACAAAGACTGTGTCCATACCTGCACATATAACATGCATTTCACTTGTACTTTAAGTACTTAAAATATCAAGGAACCAGGGTAGGTACCAAATTACCTTTTTAAAGTGGATACAGTTTTCAGTATAATAACTGTTTCACCCCTTCAGGGAACATACAGTGATGGAGAAACTGCCTGTGGATGGAAATTCATGAATCAAACATTACTGCAGCCAGTGGCAGTTTGTCATGTCCCTTTTAACCTCCTTTACTCTCTGCTTTCTTGTCCATTCCCTGCCCCCATCTCAACTGAAGAAAAAAAAGGATGACCACAAATTTCAGATAAATCTCTCCATAATCTGCCCAGTACTTCTGAAAAAAGCACAAAGAAATCTCAGGAAGTTGCCTGAACCCAGCATCCAAGGACTGCCCAGATGCCCTAGAAAAATCCAATGCTGACAGACATTTAACATGGGAGGCACTGAAACAAACACGTAGCCAGATGGCATAATAACTGCTTGTAGCTAATGCGGCAGCCAAGAAGCCAAATGGCAGTCTCAGGAGCAGTACTTTTCCAGTCTGGGCTCCTCCCACACCATTTAGTTCCTTTTCCAAGGCTCCGTAAAGTGCCATAAAGCTCTGCTACTCCACCAAAAAGTACGAGACAACCTCAGAGATCAAGGACAACTACACATTCACGTGATTGGCTCTAACATCGTAAAGTTCACAGGTTTTAGATTCTGGAAGCTGTTACTGTGATTCATAAATCCAACTTGAAGCATCACAAAACAACCTTCAGGTCACAATATAATGACAAATGAAGTCCTTACTGATCATCAGAAAGATTTTTTTTTATCCATGTGATGATTTGTCCCTCTTTTTCCATTCCCTTCCATTCCCTCAAACATCAGTCCTTCAGACTCCCTTAATGAACAATTGTTGGACAGCTGCTGTTTGCAATTCAGGTTATATAAAAGGGGGAAAAGGCAGTCCTTTATGACTACCAATATTTAACTATAGGCACAGTAGTAACAGCAACAACATACCACTCCACATCATCACAAGAGTGCTGCAAATATAATAAAAAACACTAGCTCGGTATCAAAAGTGGAAATACAATTACATGTGCATTCTCTATTGTGACTCCTTCTTTGTGTAATGGCCTACCTGAGGCAATCAGAAGGTTCCAGTGCTTTTCTCATTCCACAAACTATATAAAAACAAACTGTTCAAGAGAAGCAGGAGAAGAAAAGGAAATGGGGATATATTGTAATAAAATGACTCCAGAAGAGAACAGACCATTGGATACTTACCATGAAGGGTCCTTCTCCACTGAGGAAAGGAGGACATCTTGAAGGGTGATTCCCACTGTCCAATCAGGAAGGCAGAAATAATTTTTGACTTCCTCTTTCTCGCCTGTGGGAGTCACCCTCCTCAGTTTTGACAACTCCAGAAGCAGTTAGACTATAATGTCAACTCTAGGAAAGAGAACACACAGACAAGAACAGAACAAAACACAGATAAAAACAGGCAAATAATATGATTGAGACAAGACTTGTGAATAACTAGTTTGACAATGACTTCGGGAGAAACAAGATGTCCTTTTCTCAGAGAAGGACCCTTCATGGTAAGGATCCAATGGTCCGTTCTCCCTCTGGTGGACGACAACTTGATGGAACCTCCCAGAGTAGTGTCCTCAGTTTTGGGGAGGGTCATCGTCATCTTCACTTAAGATGTGTAGTAGTACTTTTCTGCTGAAGGCAGCATCTGCCATATTAAGTATTCATCCTGTAGTGCCTCATAAATGTGGAGAGATGACCAGGTTGCTGCTTGCAAACTTCCTCAACTCTTGCCTGCCTTGTGAATACAGCACTCCCAACCAAGCAGGCTGTGGATCATATAGGCTTCTACTATATACGTTCTGAGTATGCTACTTATGGCCGACTTTGATATCTTTGAGCTCCATGGAGGGCAGAATTGACTTTGGGCATGAAGGTAAGATCTGGTCTAAGTGTCCTTGTGAAATATGCATTCATCGGGTTTAACTGAAAGTGAGCCTAGCTCGGAGACTCTTCTGGTGGATGTGATAGTCATAAGAAAAGATGTCTTCACTCTCAGCTGTTTCACTTAGACTTCCCTAAGTGGCTCAAATGGTGACTTGGTTAGTGCAGAGAACTATATGTAGCTTTCATGTAGAGAGCCTATGAACCTGTGGCCTCAGAGGAAATGTTGCATATGAGGATGTCATAAAATGCTTGTACCTTTGACCTGGGGCAGGATCGTGGCCAAGGCTGTTGTTTGAGAGTGGGAGCTTTTAGCCTTCTCATGACTCCTTCTTGCAGGAATCCCAAGATTGAATTAAGTGTTGGTTTCAGTAGGTCGAACGCTTTCCACAAGGTGTTATAAATTCTATTTGTTGATTGCCTCCTGCAAGCCAAAAGGGTCTCTGTGACATCGCTCTGGGGTAAAAGAATTTTGTGTAAAATATGTAGAGTTGGTGATTTCTTGGGGACACAAAAGAGATCTATTTGTGGTATATCAGTGTGCCTGGTGATCTCCCTCTTGAACCACTCGACTAAATCATTTGCCTGAACTGATGTCAGATTTTTCTCTGCCCAGTGAATTACTTGTATTGCTTCTTTGTGTAGGGCAGATAATCTCAACCCCCCACCACCACTTATGAACATTTCAGCTGATATGTTGTCTATCCTCACTAGGAACTGTCTTAATGTGAGATCTATGGCTCTCAACTCCAGAATGTTGATGCTCAGTTTCGTTTCTGGCTCTGACTAAACCTTGAATTGGTTTGTTGTCCAGCTTCACCCCCTCCCCCATCTTAATGAGCTGGCATCTGTATAGATCTGTCTTATCTCTGACATCAAATACGTCTTGCCTTGGAATAAGTTGGACCTCTTTGTCCACTACAGCAGGCTGATCCTCACTGGGTTTGAAAATGGAAGGGCCTTACCAGTTGCTGTAATTGCCATGTGTGTAGTTGTCCCCTCTGGACTGAGTCTGTGCACGATATTAGTGGACCTGAAAATATGGTCAGGTCATCAAGGAAGCAGATCTGCTAAGGATCATGGACTTGGACATCTCTCTGATTTTCCATGCCTTATAGACTAATAGAGATAAGCAGTTTACTGTCATATCAATGATGACACCCAGAAGCTCTAGCCATTGTGCTGGGTAAAGTGAATTCATCTGCTGGTTTTTGATGAAGCCATGATTTTGTAGACATTGAACGATTGTCTTCGTATCCACTAATGAGTGGACTCTGGGGCTGGACCCGTTCAGTAAGTTATCTAAATAAGGACATATGTGGATACCCTGTTCTCTTAATTTGACAACTGGAATGAATTGACAGAGGTCTTCCCTGACGCAGAAGCAGAGATATTTCCAGTGCCTTGGAAGAACTGGAATGAGCTGGTATGCTTCCATAAGATGTATGGACATGAGGAACTCTCCTGATTGTAGGGATTTTGCAATAGAATAGAGTGTTTTCATCCTGAAATGTCTCAATTTGACAGACTTGTTGAGGAATTTTAAAATCCCGGATGACCTTCCAGTCCAAAGTCAGCATAGGCTCGATGGCTTGGATGTCAAGAAAATGTTGAATTGCCCAGGCAATCCCTGAGGCATTTTTCTGGTCTCTTGGAATGAAGCATTCTAGTGGAGGGTTGGAAAATTCTATTGCATACCCCTTGGTGACTAACTCCACAGTCCAGAGGTCTGCTTGAGACTGAGTCCATACTTCTTTGAAGTGGAGTAGTCTTCCTCCCTCTAGAATAGAGGTGACATCATGCTTTGAGGTATTTTCTGTCCCGGTCAATCTTCTCGAATCTGTTTCTGGGCCGTCTGTCAAATCTGAAGTTCAAACCTCCTCTTCTGAGGAAAGGTCTCAATTGATTACAGTTCAATCTCCTTGAATCCTGTTTGGATCTTGGCAAGGCATGTTAGGAATGAAAGGAAGGACCTCTATAAATCTGTCTTCAGCAGTACCTTCTATTTGTTCTTGGTTTCCACCAGGATTTTTGTCCAGGCAATCCCCAAATAATATGTATCCCTGGAAAGGGTATTCCATCACAACAACCTCTGAATGTAAGTCAGTTTGCCATGCCTGGAGCCAGAGGTTCTTTGTGCTGCAGCAGATGAAGACATGGCTCTGGATGAAAATATTAATGAGACTGATGTCACGTCTGCCATGAAGAAGGTTGTCTTAAGAATTCTGTTGCCCCCTTCCCTGAGTTGCCTATTGGACTCTGGTAGCAGTTGGAGTATCTTCCTTGTTCAGATAATAGCCACCCAGCATACAATGGATTGCCAAGGCCATAGCATCATGAGCTTTCCACAGTGAGAAATCTGCTAAGCTATTGCAAATGGTGTCTTGATCATCTTCTGATATCAGGCTGAAGCACAGCAGTGCTGTAATAGGAGCATCCACCAGTGGAACCTGCAAGAACTGATTAGCAAACATGATAATGCATGCAACTTCTTGATAAGCTCTGGGTACTGCCTGTTTGCTAAAGGTCTGACCCACTCATATTTTACTTGCTTTTCCAAGTGCTCTGGGAATGGAAATGCTTTCAGTGGTATCTGTTGGGGGGGGGGTTATTACCCTAGATCTAGTTTTCTGATTAGGGTGTTCAAGGTTTTTTTTCCTCAGCTGCTGGGGACTCTTGGTGCTCTAGTGCAGTGAGAATTTTTGACAAGGAGTACTGGTAGTCCTCAACCTTCAAGGAACCTATTTTTCTGTACAGATATTTCAATGTTCTCCTAATCTTTATCATCTGACAGAAACTCTCCCTTCTCTCTGCTATTAAACTAAGTGCCAGAAGATGACTAAATGAAGGTGACATGCGATGCTGGGGCGGAGGGAGTACTCTGTAGCCTCCACTACCAGAATCATAGTTTCTGATGTGAATTCCTGTGCAATTCTCAAACATCACTCTACTCAGTTTGCCATGGATGCCGAGGGGCGGGGGAATTCCTTAAGGGGGGGAGTAAGTGTGGAGTGTGTGACTGTGCTATCTTAGAGGCTATAATTCTTCTGAAGAAGCCTTTCCTCTCCCAGAGGAATGTCCTTGAAATTTTTGGTGCCAGCTTGCTTGTGTAGATAATGGGATCCTATATTTCCCAGGTGAAAGGGGGGTAGGACCACTATGGCTAGGCAGGATGGATGTGATGTATGAATGACCATAAGGAGGGGTTTCATTTGAATTACTTATATCTGTGATTGTACCCACCAAAATCCCCAGTTCTGACACAGCATAATTATGATCTGGATCATGCTTAAATCTCAATAAACATATCACTGCCAAAGAGAGTGTTGTTGAGAGCAGCTTGACCTGGAGTCTAACAGAAATGAAACAGCAGTAAACACACTGGTGATATGTTCTCAATGTTTAATTTATTGTAAAATTACTTTAGACTGCCCACTCATCATATTAATCCCAAGGTGGCATAATAAAAAGATCAGGAAACCCAAATCATCAAAGAAATGAAGAACTTACTACATAAAATACTATTTAGTCAAAAAGGGAAAGATTAAAAAACACCCAGTCAATTAGGTGAAAACTATTTGCTTGACAAATGAGTTCAATATGAAGCAAGCTGTTGCAAGAACGTAGTTCCAAAGGGGAGGTGCCACTGCTGTAAAGACCCTGTCCATAGAAGATACCCACCTGAACACTGATGATGGGATTATATGAAGCAGGGTCTCTTTATATCTCAGCTGATTAATTATGTCAGTCAGAACTCTCTCTTCTTTAACTGTTTTAAACTAGGGATAAGCAGTTGTGTTTAGCCAGTTTGTATATTTTAGCTGCATGCTAGAGCTGCCTCAACAGGCTAGTACCAAACAAGTGGCAGATGTAATGATGCAAAGGGACCTTGAAAACATAAGAGCCCTGCTGAACAGACCAGTGGTACATCTAGTCCAGCATCCTGTCTCACAAAGTGGCCAACTATTTCCTCTGGAGGTCCAACAGGGCATAAAGACTGAGGCCTTCCCCTGATGTTGCCTCCTGGCACTGGGATTCAGATGTTTACTGCCTCTGAGCATGGAGGTTCCCTTTAGTCACCAAGGCCACTAATAAAGACATATCCTCCATGAATCTGTCTAATCCCCTTTTAAAGCTGTCTATGCCTTTGGCCATCATCTGACAGCAAATTCTCTGCCAGAAAATTCCACATTTTAAATGCTCGCTGTGTAAAGAAGTTATTTCCTTTTGTCTGTCCTGACTCCTGAACCTACTGCCCATCAGCTTCATTGGATGCTCTCATGTTCTAGTTTTTTGAGAGAGAGAGAAAAAGTTCTCTTTGTCTACTCTCTCTAGCCCATGCTGGACCTCTATCATCTCCCCTTAGTCACCTTCTTTTAATTATTCTCCTTTCTTCAATGTTTTTGTCATCACATTTTCAAACTTTCTCTTTATAGCCAAAAGAAACTTAGAGATAGTTACTTAATACAAGCAGCACTTATTTTCTTCTAATCTACTCAAATGCATGAAGAACTGGCTACTTACACTCTGACAGCTACAACTTCCAGCATTGTATCTGCCATTGTTTTAAGCAGCAGAGATGACAAGGGCTACAAGATTGTCCACCCTGAAAGTAATTAATGAATTTGTATGAAAAGTATTTCCAGTCACATACCCAAATACATGGAAAAATTCTGCACATATGTAGCTTTACTTTCATTCTCAGATGTTTCTTGCTGGTTAAAGTTTTCTTTCTACACAAGAGTTCAAGACACAACAGCTCTTTCTATTGAATTGGATAACCATACCGATTGCCCCCTCATTATTCCAAGACGTTATTTTCCAGTCTTTACCTTCTTTCTCCTTCCAAGCTCTGAGGCAACAGCATCATCTAGCTCCTGACTAGCATTGATAGAGAAGCAGCAAACATTTATTTAATACAAAATCTTCTGATGAGAATCTGCTACACGAAAGGTAAAGAATGTTTTCTCCTTGAAGGGTTTTGCAAAGAGTGTCTGAAGAATATAATGCAATCAAGCATAATTAGACATGGGTTTGGGTCAAGTTGTTCACATTGCATTTCTGCGTGACTGTCAGAACATCAGTGCACAGAGGCCATGCTAATCTTCTTCAAATCCTTCCAATTTCAGTAGAAGTAACAGTAAACTCTTCATGAATGTGTGCAGGCGCCCTTACTAATCTTGTACAATTCATTTCCTGGGCTACAGAGTTACCATCTTAATTTACATAAATGCAACAAAAAGTATGCTTTAACTTTACTTCAACTAGCTCAAGCTACAACTGTAAGTAGAATCAGGCACAAATGGGATCATCAAGTTGTCTCTGGGTACCAGAAATACAGTTCTGGCAACCAGCAGTTAAAGCCTCTAGCAGACTTCACTGCAGGAGTCACCGTTTAAAATCTAATAGTAGCACAGTAGGAACAAGCCCAAGCAAGTCTACTCAGAAGTAAGTCCAATGTTATTCTATGAGCATACTCCCAAGAAAGTGCTCTAGGATTCCAGCCTGTGCCTCTTTCAAGATGGCACAAGGCTGAGTATTGAGCTGAAACACAGCAAAAGTGTCGCAGACTGGACAAGGAAAGATTGCTATGAATATATCCCCCTACAAAACCCTTTCACCAGGCACTTATTTTGCCTCTGTGGAACAGAAATGAAAGAGCCTCTCCTCACAAAGGACTAGAAACGTTTAGCTACCAAGCACAGATAAGATCTATAAACTCTGAGACTAAAATCTGAAGTAGGCCTTAGAAGGGCCCCTCAGGCTCTCACTGCATACTGCAAGGTGGAGCAGCTAACATTAAACTTCAAAAAAACCAAAATTCTTGTCTTCACCAAAAGATTTGTTAAACATAAATGTCAGATTAACAGTCATGATATTGACCAATGGGAGGTTTTCAAATAATTAGATGTAGTTTTTCAGTCATCCAGTTTAAGGAGAGCTCAGACGGCCCATGTCATTGAGAATATCCAAACAGTGGTATCAGATTCTTTTTTCCCAAAAAAAGGGGGGCTCACATATACCATATGTAATTAAGGCCTTCCAGGACAAGGTGATACCTTAACTCATGTACAGCTCACAGTTATCTCCATAAAGATTTTCATTTCCTGGAAACAATTCCATCTAAATTTTGAAGATCCATATTTGGCATCCCATATTGTGTTCCTAATGTCCTTCTCACAGTAGACAACAACAACAACAATACAGTCCACAGTAAACAATGATCAAGAGAAAACAAAAACAACAACTGTGCACTGCAGAAACCCGCACAAAAGCTTACAAAAAGAGACTTCAACACAATAAGTGATTCAACACATGTAATCCATCATAGGAAAATATACTATATCCCAAAGGGCAAGAACAAAGTCCAGAATAGAAATCTCTCAGAAGGAAGCAATGAAGTCTGGAATAGATATCCAACACTTTTCCTAGGTATTCATCAGTGTTTCGGACTTCGGATCCTTCCTCAGGAACTAGAAGCCATTATAGGAAGTCTCATTGCAATTTCTTAACAGGTAAACATTATTCAGTTTCAATATGGGCCAGGTCTCCTAAGCTCTAAAAAGCACCTGCAAAGGTTGCTACTATGTAAGTTGGACCAAACATGCCTCCAAACATGCCTGGCCCATATTGAAACTGAATAATGTTTACCTGTTAAGAAACTGCAATGAGACTTCCTATAATGGCTTCTAGTTCCTGAGGAAGCATCCGAAGTCCGAAACACTGATCAATACTTAGGAAAAGTGTTGGACATCTATTCCAGACTTCATTGCTTCCTTCTGAGAGATTTCTATTCTGGACTTTGTTCTTGCCCTTTGGGATATAGTATATTTTCCTACGATGGATTACATGTGTTGAATCACTTATTTTGTTGAAGTCTCTTTTTGTAAGCTTTTGTGCGGGTTTCTGCAGTGCACAGTTGTTATTTTTGTTTTTTTCTCACAGTAGAGTCAGGAATGGTGCTGCTTGAAGCATGCAGCTAGTTCCAAGCAATATGCTTCTGGCTTAAGCTAAATTTCAACCTTCATAGATTAAGTTCACTAATTCTTACAAATAATTTATGTTCAGGGTGGATAAAGGCTGTAGAAGCTGCAGCTGTAAGAATTTACAATTGTATGGGTTTACTCCTACAGCCCTACAGCATTTGGGAGTTTCTGGAGGAAAAAATAGTAATTAAACAACAAATTTGGATACAGCCCTCTAAGCTGATAGAACACAGGCTCTAATTTATCCAGCATCATGGAACTAAAGCATTTTGTCTCAGCAGAATACCTTCGTATCAGAATTCCCTGAATATCAAAGAGCCTTCACCTTGGCCCACTTTAATGTTTTACCTTCAGCCCTGCTAGTAGGGAGATATTCATACATCCCCTACTCTCACACATCCCCTACTCTCAACATGTTTGTCCTTGCCAATCAAATGTAATTGAAATAGTTGCACATGCGCTATTTTATTGTTCATTTTACCTTATACATCACCCTAATTCTATCAAATTTTCCAGGTAGATCAAGTTTTATTTGTCCCTTCTTTTGGATCACTCTATGGAAACCACCTTTAAGGTGGCAAAATTTTGTGCTTCCCTTTGTTTAATAAGGAAGCACCTGGTTAAAACTTTTTATTAGCTATGAACGTAGCATGGAATTTAGTTTATAACAAGGTTATGATTTTAAAGTATGTGCATATTTCTCTTTTATGTGTTAATATTATCGCTGATCTATGATTGTAATAAAATTAAGTCAGTAAAGTAAATTAAGAAGTGTCACCTCAATCTTCCCTTTAGAGACACTTCATTTCCCAGCTTATTGCCCTTTCAACCACTCGTGTCATTAGACACTACCATCCGTCCCTGGTGAGAGTTCCAAAGGCAGATGTAAATCTGTACGAGAATAATTGTTCTTAACCATAGTTCTCCAAACACAATTCTGCAATATTCACTTGATACAATATGTATTTCTCAAGCACATGACATTGTCCTGAAAACACTTTTCCAATGTAAAAATTAATTTCTAGAGGAAATATGCTTTAAAATTATGATTTTTTTAAATTCGAAAGACTTAAAACATAGGAATTCTTTGAACTTCTCTGTGGTTCTTAATTCTTGGTCAACCACTTGCGGACTTCTTTCCTATGAAGTCTTTCATGTCCTGGAGACCATATCCTTGAAGGAGTGTCTCTCCCAGGAGCTTTCCACATGACTCCTACATTCCTCCCAGTGAGGTTTAATTGCCATTCTGTCTTACCAAGGTGTGCATTTTTAGGGGTAGCCCCAAAACTACAGAACCATCAACTAGAGACCATCTACTAGAGGTGTGCAAAAAAAAAAAGTTTTTTCCCCCATTCAGGTCCATTGAACTACTCAAGACCAGAGAAAATAAAACAATTATCTCAAGGAATCAATCACTTACAATACTTCCGCAAGATATAAGTTGGCCTAACCAAGACAGCAAATAGCGCTGGTAACAAATAAGAGGCCTTAGCAAAAGAAAGCAGAACTGAGCCTGTAAAGAAATGTATTTTTTCTTTGGAAGTCTGAAATGAGCAAAACCTCCACTCTTTTAAAAGTTTTTTTCTCTGGGCAAAGAACAGGCAGGAAGGGAGGAAGTCAGTTCAGATGCTTTCCAGACTTACCTCAAGCCCACCTTCATACAAAAGCTACTAGGTCTAGACAATGGGATGGCCAAATTCCCCCCCTTCCAAGCAGGGAACAGAGATATAGAGGAATTAAATACTAGAGAGACAACAGGAAAAGCTTCCTTGACCAGTGGGAGGGGAAAGGGAGAAGAAAAAACTCATGGGAGCAAGGAGGCAGGTCTTTTTGGTGCTGGATCCATAAGAACAGACAGAACTCTTAGCTGAGGTCTGGAGGAGTTGGCAATTGACAATGTGCTGGCCTGGAGAGCTACAGAAAGCTTCAGGGTAATGGCAACTCTGTAGAGATCTGTAAGTCCCTAAAGCTAAGGAGCCTGTCCTATATTTTAACATCTGATAGGGCATGTATAGAGAGAGGGATAGAGGATTTGCGGTTTTACCCATTTCTTTTGAATCCCTTGCTTAATCTGCCGCTGTACTAAAAATATGCTTGTGAACATTATCTTTTAATAAATACTTTATAACTTTTGATGCTGGTAGTGGTTTTCTGTACCACACAGACCTCCACCATTTTGGACATGCTATTTTAAAAGGAGCACCAGGGGGAAGGCAGGCAATTGGTAAGTGGCTATTCCTCCAAGGGTGCACAAGGCAGTAAACTGTCCCTGTGGTGACCAGGCATTGGGCAGCAGGAGACACAGAGGCAAAGCCTCAGATCTTGGAAGCTGGGAATCCTGACCTTCCTAGCAGGCAATTCCTTACAAAGGTCAGATGATGGCAGTGGAAAGAAAAGCCTCTCTGGGTGATGGAAAAACCTTGGCGGGCAGGGTGGAATAGGGCTTGCAGGCTGAAGCACACCTGTTCTGCCACAGAGCCTACAAAAAAACTCCCAGAACTGACCAGTCTAGACCTGAAATCACTGAATCTTCACCAGAAAATTCTCCCCAGAAGTGGAACAAGCCTAGGAGCTGAGGTGGATGGTGATCAGGGAGTGGCTAGACAGCCAAGTAAAGAGCTAAGTCCTAGTAGCCTGATAGCAGCCCTGTTCTAAAGCAAAGTCCTTTGCACTTTGCAAAAGTTATTTTAACCTATTAATACAGTAATAAAATCTACAGTTTGTTTGGATCCAGGAGAGATCTTTTTACTTGGGAATACATGTGGCTAAGGTCCAGCCACACTAAACCACACTCAGCAACTTTAAAGTGTAACATAAATGAGATGTAGAGATCTTGATGGTGCTTGAGATCTTAATGGAGCTTGTTCACAGGAAAAGTAGAAAGAGTCCATAGGCTAGCAAGCTGGGGGCAATATTATTTGCTATTTTTTATTCCTACTGTTCCTCCTCCAAGTAGTTCAGGGCAACATACATAGAATTACCCTACTTTTTCTCCACAAAAGCCCTAGGACATAAGTTCTACTGAGACTGAAGTCAACATGTTGGTTCCAAATAAAAAGGGTTTCATGAATGAGCACAATTTTCCAGCAGCTGTAATTATAACATCCATATTAAGAATCAAAAGGCTACAGGTAATACCAGCTCTGTCTAAAGTAAGGGAAAAATCACCTTTTCAAAGTACACATAATTGCTTCAAGTGTGAGCACTATATAGATATCTAGGATCTTAGATCTGCCCTTTAATGCACATCTTACAAATGACAATGAATATTAATCTCTAAGGGAGTATAAAGTTTATAACATATATTAGAAAACTGTATACCATAAAGTATCTGGAATAAAATGAGGACAATATAGCTTTCTTTTCCAGAAACTCCAGGAACTAAATAGGACCTCTCTGGAGGTTGAATCATCAGCAGGTTTGGTTTGAATGAAAGAGTTAAAAAGTGAAGCAGTATTGCACTTTGAAATACCAAAAATATTTTTTGCCGTAAAGGTCCATTGCAGATCCCAATGGCACACTCTCCTTATAAAGATTAAAACCACAAGGAAATAATTACATTGATTTTCATTGACCTTTACAGTGCAAACTTCAAGCACAACCCAATCATGGTTGTTAGCGACATTCTAGCTGTATCAGATTAGCCAGTCTAGCCATAGCAAAGGATGGTTTTGCTAGGCTATAAGTATTCAGTACATTTTCTCATTCCTGGAGTCTCCTCAGAGTGTTATTTGGTGCAGGTAACAAATTAAAAGAAAAAAAAAACAGTTTTGGTTTATTCAATTTACTACAAGGAACTACAGGAACAATATTGCTACTCTAAAGTTCCAAAGGTTTTCCCCCACATCCACTACACCAGCCAGTTTGGTGTACTGGTTAAGTGCGTGGACTCTAATCCGGGAGAACCGGGTTTGATTCCCCACTCCTCCACTTGCACCTGCTGGATGACCTTGGGCAAGCCATAGTTCTGGCACAGCTGTTTTTGAAAAGAGCAGTTTCTGTCAGAGCTCTCTCAGCCCCACCTACCTCACAGGGTGTCTGTTGTGGGGAGGGGAAGGGAAAGGAGTTTGTAAACTGCTCTGAGACTCCTTTGGGTACTGAAGGGTGGGATAATCCAATCTCCTCCTCCTTCTAGACTGCAATGAGGAAATATGCAATGGATGCTGCCTCTTCATGTAAAGATCCACAAACATTCTCCAGCTTTCCCAAGAACATAATGAATTTATGGAAGATGAAAGATGTTACTTCCTATTCTACTTATAATGGTCTACATACAGAGACAGAAATATATTCATACAGAAGCCCTGCTGGTGTTTTCTCTTCCATTTCTGCATTTAAGAATTATTCAAATAGAGGCAGACTAGCTTACTGAACAACCACAACTGCCTATACCAGAGTTACCTATTCAGACACAATGAACAAACTCCAGTTACTCGGATAAAATCTGGTAAGATTTCCAAACCTAAAATGTTCAATAATAGCTGGCTGAGATTTTACATTTTAGAGTTAGCTTAATTTTCATACTGCTTTCTCTCACAAGTATCTTTTACTAAAGATACAGCTTTCATTAACATAATCATTGTATACCCACTGCACACTCTTTAACATCTTACAATCTACCTCTATAAGTCAAAAACTACTACTAGCTTTACCAGATTTTCAAGTTTAAAGCAAAATATTCATTATTGTCAAGTTAATACACTTTGTTCTCCATTTGCTGGTAGTTCATATCCCAAATACTCTTGTAACTATCTCTAGAGGTTCTACTGGTTTCTCACATTTCCAAATACACACATAAACACATATATATATATATATATTTCCTACATGAAACAGATGCCAGCATCTATTTTCTGAATAAATGTCTTCCTATATATAGCTGTTTAAAATGTCATCTGATCTTGCTGCTGCCATTTTTGGCTCTTCATTTTCAATCAATGACTTCTCCTTTCAAGGGTAAAATGTTCATTCCCATTTCAGCTTTGCTTAACATGCTTGGACTTCTAATTCAAACTGGAACTCGTATCCTACTTTTGCTCAACACGTTACTAGGAGATATGTAATATACTGATGAAACACAAGACTTTATGGAAATATTCCTCCCTGAATGAAGAGGAAGATAATACATATTTCCCCACCCCCTTGCCTGCTTTCTACCATTTCTCCCTTTTCCCCATCTCTGGTTCAGGACTGGCTCATCTGCTGTCCATTTCCCACTCCATTACTGGCAATCCCACACATTTACCTCACCCCATTCCTCCTCTTTCCTCTGGCCCTGCCCCTTGCCTTCCAAGGAAATCCAGAACTCCACCATATGCATACACACTCTGTATTATCCAATCTCCTTTCATTTTTTAATACTGAACCAGATTTTACTTCCTCCAATCTAGAGCTGCATAGACTTGTTGCCATTTTTACACAGTGTTCTTCTTTTTTTAAAAAAGAGTAGGGGGTAAAGAAAGAAGTGTACTATTCATTCACTAGCCGATCTACTTCCTCTTGGACAATGACTTGTTTTTGAGCTAGCAGCACTCCTGTTTACATCACTGAAATGTTTTGTGTTTGCTTCTATTGCTGGCAAAGCATTTGGGACATTCTGCTCACAATCTGTGCCACAGGGAAATCTGCCAAAGCTGTTGCTTTTCTCCAAGTCTCAAGACTGTTTTCTTCTACTGAGGCCTGTAAGTTTTCTATTGACCTGAATAAATGTCCTAAATCATAGACTTCAAGAACCCACAGTTTTGGGTGGGTTTTTTTTTTTAAAAAGTATAGTTTACCCATCTGTTGAAGAGTCTGTTTCAGCAAGCATTCAGCTACTCTCAGTTGGCTACCTGTGGAATACTGCAGGTATGCAGAGTTTCCTCCAGTAGATAGTATAAAGTTTAAAATTCACATACGTACTGGGGGGGAAACAAATGACACAGCATCTCAAGTACAATGCATTTTTAATCTTGGGATCAGAAGCAGGTGCAAGACCCTCATTCTCCACACCCTCCCCAACTTAATTTATCATACTAACTGCGGCAGAACACGCATGCTCTGGCATGTGGGTCCTGTACTGCCCTGCCCTGAGGTGTTCCCAAACTTCTGAGGAGTTTTTCTTTTATGCTCGGGTAGACCACCGCCACCACCTGCCCTTTTTGCAAATTGCCTGCTGGGAGGGAACAGGACACCCAGCTTCCTTTCCAAGACCTGAGGCCTTGTCTCTGTGTCTCCTGCTGCCCAGCTCCTGGTCCCCACAGGGACAGGAGAGACCAGTGCCTTGTGCACCCCTGGGGGAACAGCCACTTGCCTTCCCCCTCCTGGTGCTCAGAGGGAAAAAAACTTTTAAAGTACACAATGGAGGCTTTGCCTGTAGCCAACCTCCCAGGAGATAAAAAAAGCATTTCTTCACACCTTCCCCTCCAAAAATTCCAATGGCAGAGCATCCCTTTTACAGAAGGGTGCTCTGCAGCGAATCCAAACAAATCAGATATAAGAAGGTTCAGGGAATCCCTGTTTGGCCAGCCGAATCAGATTAGAGAATCTGATTCGGCTTTCAGCAGGCCAAATAGTGCCAAATAGGCATTATTCAGGGGGATTTCATGTTAATTACCAGTAATGTTAAACTGAATAAGTTTTGTTATGCAAATGGCCTTCCTTATATTGATTCTTTATCTCTTGCTCTGAGATATTTGGCTGTTTAATTACCAAAATTTGCTGACTTCTGTATTAGAGTGCCAAAATCAGTAGGGCAGCAAAGGAACCCCAGCAGTGTAAATAAGACAAAATATAAGAAGGTGGCTCTGCAGGAAAGGGGTGGCTAACATGGCTTCCTTCAAAGAATTCAAGAAAAGTGGGTAAAAGCCCTGACCTGAATAGCCCAGGCAAGCCCAGTCTCGTCAGATCTTGGAAGTTAAGCACCTCCTTGAAATACCAGAGGCAACTAAGCACCTCCTTGAAATACCAGAGGCAGGTATTATTAAGCCACCTCTCTAAATATCCTCCAGGCCCCCAGTAGAGGTCAGTCACCAGATGTTGCCATGACTTCCAGGTGCACACACACTCACATGCACACACAAGAAAAATACAAAAAGAAAAGTGGGTAAAGCCAGCATCTATTTATTTATTTAGCATCTAACAGGTCAGGCTTGGGGTATATTAAAATCCTTTGTAGAGTGTATTCTTAACTTGATCCAAACCCCACTAGCAGAATGCTCTAGCTCCAACTTATTGTTCCCGGAGAATTCATGGTAAAATACAGAGAGGCCTCTTTAAATAATTCTGCAAATCACAAGAGTGAATTAGGCCAGCTCTGATCATTCAAGGCTTGGCGTCTACCTCCCTGTTCCTAGAACAGCGGTCATGTGGACTAGAAAACTGCTAACCATTATTCCTTCAGAGCATAAAAAATGAGCAAGAGGATCCAAAAATTAGACAATACATCTGAATTTAACTCTGGATTCCCTCAGATTCAACTCTAGGATGGGTATCTTCTACTATGACAATATACAAGCTATGGCTAAAGAACACAGCCAAAGACATGTCTTCCAAAGCTAATGTGGTCACTTCCTCCTCCTCAGGGGAAATGTTCTTCAGTGAAAAGTTGCACAAAATCGTGGTGGAAATAAAATATTAAAATATTGAATTTATTACACTGGTTTTATTGCATTGTTCTCTCTTGTGTTGTCCAGTTTGAATGTACTGAGGATTGAATTATTATACTGATCTTTGGACCAAATAACATGGAAGTCCCTCTTATAGTTGCCTTTCATCACTGAAAGGAAAGAAGGTCTCAAAGGCAGCCTTAATGAGGTGACTGAAAGAACATATAGCTTTTGTTGAAGAGGAAGTAGCCTCCACAAGAGGATCATATGAGGAATGGACCCATCAGCAACCTTTGAATTCAAACATCAAAGAGATCTGCAAAGCAACACCATTGTCTTCCTTATATATTTTCCAGAGATAGTACGAAGTAGCATTTTCTCATCTAGCCAGTTAGGCCACAGTTCCCAAAGAAATAGTTTTTCTCCAATAACATTCTCACTCAGATGGGACACTGTTATTGGAAGTCTTGTCATCAGGATGTTCCTCTCCTCCAAGTGAGCATCCTGCTGCACGTGATTATCACTGGGATGAAGAAGAGAAAAAACTGGCTTCTTCAGTTCAAAAAATGTAGTAATTCTGCACACTCTTGCTACATGAACACTGTTCCTTGTGCTTGTGTTAAATGCCATCAAGTTGCTTCCAACTTATGGTGACCCTACGAATAATGACCTCCAAAACATCCTATCTTTAATAGCCTTGCTTAGGTCTTGCAAAAAGGGCTGTGGCTTCCTTTACTGAGCCAATCCATCTGATGTTTTCCTCTTTTCCTGTTGCCTTCAACTCTTACCAGCATGTCTTTTCCAAAGACTCTTTTCTTTTTCATTAAGTGACCAAAGTACAATAACTTCCAGTTTAGTCATTTTAGCTTCTAGGAAGAGTTCAAACTTGATTTGTCTTTTTGGTGGTCCAGGGTATCTGTAAAACTCCTCCAACAATACATTTCAAAGGAATCAACTTTCTTCTTGTCAGCTGTCTTCATTGTCAACTTTCACACCCATACATTGTAATGGGGAATACTATGGTATGAATTACCTTGATCTTGATCACCAGCAACACATCTTTACAGTTAAGGATCTTTTCTAGCTTCTTCATGGCTTCCCTCTCCATTCTCAATGTCCTTCTGATTTCCCAGCTGCAGTCTCCCTTTTGGTTAATGACTGAACCAAGGAACAGAAGATCTTGAACAATTTCAACCTCTTCATCGTCAGCCTTAAAAGTTGCATAACACCTAGTAGTAATTACTTTTGTCTTCTTGATGTTCAGCTGCAAACCTGCTTTGGCATTCTCTCCTTTAATCTTCATCAGTAGTCATTTCAAGTCTTCACTATCTTCTGCCGGTAATATGCTATCGTCTGTATATCTCAAATTTTTAATGTTCCTTCCACCAATTTTCACTCCAACTTCATCTAAATCTAATCCAGTTTTTCTTCCATGTTTGGTATATAGGCTGAACAAATACATCCTTGTTTGATACCTTTGCCAATTGGAAACCATTCTGTTTCTCTATACTCTGTCCTAACAGTCACCCCTTGTCCAAAGTACAGGTTATACATCAAAATATCCTGTATATCAAAACAATCAGATGTTGTGGCACACCCATTTGTTTTAAAACCAACCACAACTCTTCATGATCCACACAGTTAAAAACCTTGCTGCAGTCTATGAACACGAGCTGATTTTCTTTGAAATTCTCCAGTAACCAACATAAATTTGCAAAATGATCTCTAGTGCCTCTTCTTCTGAATCCAGCTTGAACATCTGGCATTTCTCATTCTACAAATGGTAACTGTTATAAAATTTTGATCACTACTTTACTCCCATGAGAAATTAATGCAATGGTTACTGCAGTCTTTGAAGTCTCCTTTTTTCAGAACTGGAATGTAAATTGAGCATTTCCAGCCTGTGGTCCAGTGTTTTGTTTTTTTTCATATTTCTTGGCATATCCTTAAGATTTTCATGGATTCCATTTCTGTCACTTGAAATAACTCTACTGATATCCCATCTAATCCTGGTGATTAGTTTCTCCCAGCTGCTCTCAGTGCAGCTTTCACTTTACTTTCTAAAACTGTGGATGCCCCTCCCCATGAAAAATCTTCTAGCTATAGGGCTGGATGGCAATGCATGACAGGGTCTTTTCGATGGTGGCACAAAAAGGATCTTTTCAGTGGTGGCACAAAGATGGAGGTGGCATAAGGTATCTCTACTTTTGGGGTTTAGGAGGGCAGCAAGCTTTTGGTTTGGTTTTAGCTATTGTTAGATGTCTGATTTGATTTTTTTCTGGATGTTAACTTTTTATATAACTTGATCTCTAGATTTTAATTCTGTATTTTATTCATTTTTATTTGTTTAGATAACATTTTTATAAGATAAAAGATGAGCCTTATGAACCAAAAATCAGCATAACAATATTTCAATTATTATTACATGTAGTTTCAGGTACTAAGGCTCTGTAAGGGGAAAAATGAGAAAAACTGCTTTTTCCCGTTTTTCCTCTGAGGCCTTTTGGGGAGAACTGAAAAAACTCCTATGAAATATTTTCTCTTTTCAAATGAGTACATATTTAGAGGTATACAGCCCTTAAGTCTGAGATGCATTTCTGCACTTAGAACAATACCTGATCTTCATGAGAGGAGCATGCAGGGCTCTCATCCCTTTTAAGCTGTTGGATACCTTCTGTTGACCTTTTGACCTGATACACTGTTCATCTCTCCCTCAAACCACTGTGACACATATACCCACAGACCACATAAAAAGCAGCTTATTGCCCTACCTTGCAGGAGAGACGGGTGAAAATCAGAAGGAGGTGGAGCAAAAACTGCACCAAAACCTCAAAGGAAAATGGAAACTTTCATTGAGAACTTATCTCACTCTATCCAGATAGCAAACATTAAGGTACATATACTAAGATAGCAAAGCATGCCTCACCTTGCAGTTCTATCTCAAGTACTGGGTATATTTGCAATTTGTTTTAACAAAACCAAGGCATTCATTTAAATTCCATAAATATCAAATATTGCGATTTCATATGCTAAGTTATAAATTACGCATTTTATGTTGTTAAAGCAGTAATATTTTATGTTGTTAAAGCCGTAATATTAGTTTAGGTTTGACAGGACAGTAAGTACTGCATATATCTCAATTTTTCCCAGCGTTTCCAAAAAACACATTCCATGGCTTCCAAATTTACAGAAATTTTACATTTCTGCTCCTAACCACATTTTTCTTACCCCTTCAGCAAAAAGAAGCAAATAGCAGTGTTAGCCAGTCAGCAGCTTTAGCTCTGACACTGGGCACAGGGAGGTTTTTTTATAATACAGAACGCATTCTTCAAGAAAGCCTTTCATGCTATTGTGATGTGTGTGCAGACCATTGCTTTAAAACTCTCCACCTCACTCGTTTCTTTTTTCCCACAGTAAAGACTCAATTTATTCCTCCCCCCAGTTTCTTAGCTAGTTATTGACACATAAGAGGACCAGTCCTTTTATTCACAAAAAGCAGTTCTTTGAATATTTTGTTAAAAAGAAAAGTAGAAGGCTGCTCTGTTATGGCACAATATAATGTACAGTAGACCCCTCAATCTCTCTTTAGACACATTAGATTGCTGGTGGGCAGCTACATTTAAACTACATCGCTACTTGAATTTCTCGGATTGAGGTAAAATATTTGCAGATTATGAGGATAACCTCCTCAGAATGATCTATGAATCAGCAACTGATCTTCACTTGAACATGTTCTTTTGATATGCCTAAAATGATCTTCCACCCAAAGTAAGATGAGCTATAAAGATGCTGAATTGGGCCACCTACAGATAAAACTGAGAGAAATCCCTTCAAGTATTTGTTCTATGTGGTGGTATCAAATCCATTCCACACACACATCAGAACTGTTCTTAAAATTAATTTTATTGAGTTATTTTAAAAGGTAAGAAAGCACTCTTTAAACATAATGAACACCCTGACTACATTCTGTAGAACCCTGGACAACAAACAATCTTTCTGGAGGACCATTTAGATTAATGGGGGGATGACACCCCAGAGTCCCATGCCTTGCAGGGCTGGAGACATACCCCATAATTCACAACCTCTGGGTTGGACAACAGGGGACTGCATCTGACAGACAGCCACAAAGTGCTGACACCTACCCTATAGGTTCTTATAAAAGGTAAAGGTTCCCTTGCTCGAAAGCCAGTCAAATCCTTATTCTTATAGAAGTAGTTTAAACAGTGGAACAAAGCTTTATACCATATTCTAGGAAGAAATAGAGATTGATGCCCATGCTTCTGCAGAAGAGAAAGCAATGAGCACCTGAAATGACCATGATTTGACAGCAGGGCATAGATTTTTTTAGCATGAGGTGAATCAACTGATCCTTGTCCTAAGCCTTACAAACAAATGCTAAATATGTAAATCTAGCTAAAGGGATATCATGCCAGACAATAGGACAACTAGCTTACTACAAGAACTGTCGAGATGCAACTGGGCTTTGGTCTTGCACGAGACCAGTTCATATCTGACAGATATACAGTACAGAATAATTTTTGGTATTTGGTAAATAGCCCTTAACTGGTCTAGGGTGCTGGAGAAGATAAAATGTGATTCAAAAATAAGGGGGAGTGTTACTGATTTGTTCTTTTGCTCTCTTTTTTGTGTTTCCTAAAAAAACGAACAGAGAAAATATTCTTATTCTTGAAATAATACAGCATTGCAGTGAGAAAGGTGTTGGCTTACACTCTTTGTCTTCCTTTCAAATGGAAGCATGAATACTTATGTGAATTCAGAATCTAAGGTAACAGATATGTGTAACCAGTTACAACAGCACTGGCAATGCTTCAGGGGGGTAGTTTGGACAGTTTGAAGCACTACATAATTTAATTTATCCAGAGAAAAAATTACAATGGCTGTACAATACTCAATCTACCTTTCTGGAAAAGAAACTGTCTGCACACAAAGATTTTTCTGAAAAGCAATTCTCACATCTGATTTATCAGGAGATTCATAAGTTTCAGAACTTGGAGCTGTCCAAGAAAGAATATGGTTTCTCCCATCAATCCTAACTGAAAATACATAAATAGA